>JAGXOD010000011.1:5377500-5415000 GCA_020368025.1 Brachyhypopomus occidentalis
CCTGGGTCGTTAGCGCCGACCCCAGCCTGCCTCCTGCCACCGGCAGCATGGCCCGCTCAGCACGGCCAGAGCCGGGGAGAGCCAATGATCCATACCTGACCCTAAATGGCCTGATATGACACATGGGTGAGACACACGCCCCCAGGGGCCCCCTCACGTGCCAACGCCATTCAAAAGTGCCACGTCCGAGAACCCCGTCCAGGTTGCTTCGGTGTTGGTTCGTCTCCCCTGAATGCAACACGAAGCCTCAAGCCTGCAGACCCAGAAACAGGTGAAAAGTTGGAGACAGGGCTCACGCCCGGCGTGTGCGGGTGTGGCGGGGACCGGACAGGCGGAGGGAATCCCAGCCCCTACGCCACCTGCAGACGCCTCTTCAGCCATCTCCCCACCAGCTCCTGCACGGCCGCGTCACAGATGGCCTGATCCTCCGTGGCAAGCGGGCGCTGAGACACCGACTACGCCATTAGCCTGCGCGGGTGTTAATTAAGCAGGACCAGAGGACCGGTGAAGAGAGCAAGAGCCACACTCTAACTACGGATCGGTAGCTTTAAAGCCTGAGCTTATGGGAGGCATGGCTGTAGCCTGCGCTAGTTTGGGAGAGCAGCCCTAGAGCATGCTGGGAAATCAGCACCGGCCACGCCTGGTAAGCGCCTCCCTGCAGGCCCGTGTCCCTCCGCCAGCCTCACACTGAGCACTGCGCTTTCTCACGCGCGGCCACACACATCCGCAAGCGTGTGGCACGGTCACGCATGTGAAGAGCAGCACGTCCACCCGCGCTCCCGTGCCTGTGAGTGGCCTGCTTCAGTGGGCCTGAGGTGCGTGTGTTTGTGTGTGTGTGTGTGTGTGTGTGTGTGTATGTGTCTGAGTGCAGGGAAAAGGCAGTGACAGAGAAAGGGATGATTTTAACTCAGACGGCATCCATGCTAATGTGAGCACTCTGCACTCATTTTTATATAATTTCAGTACAATGTGGACAAGTGAATGAACGATGGATGCCCATGTGTGAGTGTGTGGGAAACAGAGAGCCAGAATATGTGTATTTGAGAGAGAGTGTGTGTGCGCGCGTGCGTGTGTGTCTGAGGTGATTAAGGTGCTGCCCTGGCAGTTGCCCTGGCGACGCCATGCTGATGGATGATGCTGTGTATCTGTCACTGGGCAGCAGACTGGCCTCTGGCACACAGGCCCAGCTCTTAAACGCAGCCCTCGCACCGCGTCCCCTAGTGTTGTTCAGTTCAAGGTCAACTGGCTCAGTGCTGCAATGGAGCAGAAAACTTCCACCTCTCATTACCATTACCTGTTTGTTTTTGTGTGTGTGTGTGTACACACACACACACCACATCCAAACGGATGGTGAGAAACAAACACTCTCTGGTTTCTGTTTAGGATGCGGGAGTATAAACCTGCAGTGGATAGGAGGATAAAAGTGTGTGTGTGTGTGTGTGTGTGTTAACAGACAGGTGGAGTTAGGTACTGGTACACACACAAAACAAACATGTGTGTATGAGCTTTGTAAAGCACAGTCAGTACACACTCAGTAGTGAAAGGTGTGATGTCAGGTCCCTGCATTCTTAATCTAATAGTCTGCCTCCACCAGTTGCCATTGGAACAGTGAGTCCCAGGGTACACACACACACTCATTGGCCCTGCTCACCAGCACAAATGCAAATATATATATAATATATATATATATATATATATATATATATATATTTGCATTTGTGCTGTGTGTGTGTGTGTATATAATATATACATATATATGTTGAAGATGGTATGTTGTGATTGTGTGTGTTTATGTGTACTTGTGTGTGAATTCTCACTCATGGGACGCTCCCTTGCAGGTGGGCGCAGTCTCGCTGGTCAACCTGACAGCTCCTTCACTTTATGCTTTAGTGGACGGAGCGTACATCCACTTGACCAGGGTTTCACTCCACCTGAAAGCTCCCTCTCTGCTCCGCCCTGATTTTGATGTGCTCCATGAGAGAGGGAGTGTGTTTGGGGGAGGGGGGGGGGGGGGGTCTGAGCACGAGTGCTATGGGATGGGTGGGGCGTGAGAGCGAGAGATGGCACAGAGGTGCTCCACTGCGGAAGCCAGAGGCTCAGGCCTGTGATGTTTAATTCAGTAGCACATAATCACTCAGACGGAGTCGAGAGCTTTAAATAACTCAGCTTCTAGAGGCAGCGTTGCTCTGCTCACTGGAGAGAAAGGGGTAGAGTGTGTGACTCCACATGTATGGGAGAGAGAGAGAGAGAGAGAGAGAGAGAGAGAGCATCTGCATTTGTGTGTACTTGGGTGTTTATATATTTGCTAAAAGTGCTTACTCTCTGCTGTACACATCAGTTCAAAGAACTCTGATGGGCTAAACAGTTCATTCATTGTTTTTAGACCTGTGGAGCTGGAGATCCAGAAGGACACTGTGTGGGCTTTACTGCCATTGTACAGACTCCACCAACTGCCAGAAGTTTTTGCCACTTTTTCAAGTAAAAGTTTTACCACTTTCTCATGTGAAAGGTCTTCCAAGACACATGGTGCCCTTCCTCCCCTCCTCATTAATTGTTTAGGCCAGCATGTATTCTGTGCATGTGTGTGTGTGGAGCAGATGGAGAGCAGGATTTCTGGTAGCCATGAGTTCGTACTGGTTCCCCCAAGAGGTGGTGGCTCTGCTCCCATAATATGCAGGGGCTCTGACCCAAGCTGCGACTGGAGTGGCGAATCCTGCCTCCAATGCAGCCTCCAGAGCTGCCTTCAGATCCACCCAGAGCTGCCTCCAGAATTCTCTCCAGAGCTGCCTTCAGATCCACCCAGAGCTGCCTCCAGAGTTCCCTCCAGAGTTCCCTCCAGAGTTCCCTCCAGAGCTGCCTCTAGATTTCCCTCCAGAGCTGCCTCTAGATTTCCCTGCAGAGCTGCCTCCAGAGTTCCCTCCAGAGCTGCCTCCAGAGTTCCCTCCAGAGCTGCCTCTAGATTTCTCTCCAGAGCTGCCTCTAGATTTTCCTCCAGAGCTGCCTCTAGATTTCCCTGCAGAGCTGCCTCCAGAGTTCCCTCCAGAGCTGCCTCCTGAGTTCCCTCCAGAGCTGCCTCTAGATTTCCCTCCAGAGCTGCCTCTAGATTTCCCTGCAGAGCTGCCTCCAGAGTTCCCTCCAGAGCTGCCACCTGAGCTCACCTGCACCATTACTTCTGTGTGGAACAGCTGCGTGTCACTTTGCCACCGCTTCACAGCACCGAATTTCCTCTGCAAAGATGCCCATTTGTAATATACGTGTTAACAGTGGGTGGGCTGGAAGATAATGGAGCTGGTTTGAACAAAGATGCCAGGGTAGTGCTAACCTCTGTCACCAATTTGAAAGTGTGAAAAATGGCTAAAAGCCAGTATGTGAGTCGTGCAGTGGTGGTGGTTATTGGAGCCTGGTGATGTGGAGCAGCAGAGCAGGTTGCAGGGGAGCCTCACCAGCCCCAAGGGGGCAAATCCATGGGGCAGGAAGGGGGCAGATTGTAGAAGATGCCCCTTTCATTTGTGCTTCCCCCACAGACCCCCAGAGCACCCACATTAACCCATACACCCTCACCAAGGGGACATCAGTAGCAAGCGACAGTTGCCTAGCGACCATCAAGACTAGTCTAGCCTCTTGGATGAGGTTGGGTGGAGGAGTGAGGATGGCAGGAGGACGGAGGGGGTGCAAACGCGGCAGGAAGACAGACAGGTCACTTCTACCACCTTTAACAACAGCTCATTACCAAACACCAAGCTAATCACCTACACTGACATTTAGAGCATCGGCTGAGAGGTGAAGTCCATTAGAATGCAGGTGAGAGAATGTGCAGGGAGGAGCATTGTGAGATCACTGACATGAAGATGGAGGTGGATTGCCTTCACTGATATTAAACACCCGGGAACATTACACTCTGGTGCTCTTTTTGTGAGCCACGTTAGACAACTGTGGTTTCTCACTAAGAAATAAAGTTTTTAGAAACACCATGAGCCACAGATAGTATCAAAGTCAGAACCGCATACAGATTCGAACGTGAGCGTCTCCCTCTCCCAGTTCATGGATGCCCAGCGGTCAGCATCAGCCACCACACTTTGGCATGCATTATCATTAGCATGCATTAGCATTAGCAAGCATTATCATTAGCATGTATTAGCATGTTGAAGGTAGCCTGACCCAGCGCGGCGCTCCTCTCCTACAGGCGACCGCCATCGGCTAAACCTCCCCCCTAGACAAGCGGCAGGGCCGGGACAGACATGAAGACAGAGATGGAGCCGCCTTCTGGAGCGTGATAGCAAATTAATTGAGACCGTCAATGAGGTATTAATCATTAAGGCACAGGTGCTGAGGAGGTGCTTTTGCTTGAGCGCGCCTGTTAGCGATGCGCACATTTTAAAAAGTTTGACCTGTCACTGGGGAGAGGCGGAGGGAGAGAGCGCTGGCGGGCAGGAAGAGAAAGAGAGAGGCGGTCGAGCCAGCTAGAGCTAATGAGAAAGAGAGAGAAGGAAGGGTGGAGGAAGGAGAGACAGAAAGTTGCGGTGAAAGAGAGATAGAGCGCAGAAATAACGACAGAGACATAGATTAAGCAAACGGGGAAGATGTGATCATTGTTCTCGCCTGCCCAGCCCTAGGGGCCAAACAGAAACAGCACTCCCCATAGACGGCACTCGCCGGTATGCGCATACATTAGTTGTGTGAGTCAGCACAATAAGATCCTCCACTTGTGTCCACACCATAATGAGGCAGGGCTCGGAGGAGACGGGCTCAGCATTCATCAGGCAAACAGGACACAAATTGCTGGAATACATTAAGCAGTTAAGGCCCACCACGTCTCAGAGCAGCTCGAGATGTCCAGGCAGACCGGCGCTCCACCGGATAAATTAAACATCAAGTGCTTTCCCAGCACACACTGCCAAATAAGCTGGACCTGCTAAGGAGGATGAGGAGGGAGGAAGAACATGGGCAGATGCAGAGAGGATGCTCAGCGTGCGGGAGGAAGGCCCTGCGTGGGAGGCAGTGCTACACACAGGAAACACTGAATCAAAAGGGGGGGGTGTTTATGAATTCAGCTTAAGGGAAGATTGATCTTGGGTTAAGGTAAATATGTCAGCAAAGTGTCAAGTCAGCTTAAAACAGAGCAGGATATGAGAGAGGAAGAGGAGAGAGAGAAAAGGGGGTAAGACATGTCCAACCTATTAAAGAGAGCTCCACTCAAGAGAGGAGATGGCACTCTATAATCGGTTGGCTAAGACTGTCAGTGGGTTAGACAGTGTCAGCAGCTGAGGTGAGAATGCAGGACCCAAACAATGTCAGCAGCTGAGGTGAGAATGCAGGACCCCACTACCCATATGCTCCACGTGTCTCTCCCTGCCCAGCTGCCGCCGCTGCCCTGGCACTTGTGTGCTGCACGTCTCTAATACTGTGTGTCAGTGTCTAGTGGTTCAGGTGACCCTGTAATGCACAAACACCCACAGCCTGCTTCTCGCTAGACGGGCCAGCTGCATGCCTGCTTATTGTTGCTACAATCAAGATTCATATTTAAAGCACTTGCTTCCACGATTACCATTCTTATTGTTGCATCATATTATTCTTATAATTGCATCATATTATTCTTATTATTACATCACATTATTCTTATTATTACATCATATTATTATTACTATTACATCTCACTGTTATTATGCACAGATGAACATTCTGCACTGGGATATATGAATGCACTGTGCCCATCTCCAGGCACAGACGTCAGTGTTGTTGTGTGTGGGACAGCAAGGCTGCACATTTTCTCTCTCCAAAGCACAGCGCCTGTGTACTGTCTATGCCATCTCCAATTCACACGGCCCAGCCGCGGGACAAGACGTGCACTGATGTCATCAAAAGCTGCGTCTTCAAAGCGCAGGCGGGCGGGCGGGCGAGCGGCCCTCTTTGATGAGCCCCCTCGAGGCCCCTGCCCAGCCTGCTGGAGTGGAGCAGAGCTGGTACCACTATAGTGCTGGGCTCCAGGTCCCACACACACACACACACACCATGATTAATACAGTCTTAATCAATGCTAACAGAGCTACTTTTAACCCACTACACTCAGCTCTGCTCTAACCCCTGCCCTGCTAGGAGAAGAGTGAGAGAGAGAGGGAGAGGGAGAGGGAGAGGGAGAGGGAGAGAGAGTGCGAGTGAGAGGAGGAAGAGCTCTGTGTCTGCTTGAGAAAGGAAGAGGAAGCAGAGAAAAATGTGAAAGAATGCAGGTGGTACATGAGCTAATGAGATGCAGTAAACCCCCCCACCCCACCCACAAACACACACACACCCCCCGTACACAAGCTCTGGTCTGCCTTAATTGGGCGAGTGCTGTTTTTATGAATTGATGGCCTGAGTAAAGGCTCAGTAGTAGGCATTAGAGAGACTGCATTAGACAGCATTACTTTCGTGCCAAACCTGCGTGGTTAAAAGTGTGAATCAGTTCCTACCAAAATAATGAAGGGCCAGAGGAGCAGGTATCAATCATGGAACAGGCGCCCGGGAAACCAGCGCAGGAGGAGCACACAGCTTTCATTAGCTATTATCTGGGGCCTACAGGCTAATTTGTTTGCCTCAATAATACATTCGAAAGGATTTATCTAACTTGCAAATGAGTGTTCATTTACTGGTCCATGAGGCAGCGTGGAGGGCAGGAGAGGGAGCAGGGGTGAGGGGAGGGCAGGAGAGGCTGCCAGCTGAGAGGAGGAAGAGGAAGCAGGAGAAGGAGGAGGAGGAGGAGGAAGTATTTTAGCCATCGGCAGCCTGGCAGGGGTTTTCTGGGTCATGAGTACCCTGGGCTGTCTGTCTTTGTACGGGCAGAAAAAGAGGCAGGTCCCTGTCGGAGGGGCAGAACAGGTCTGGGTGGTGGGCATCTCAAAGAGGGTCATGCGTGCTGACGTAGATAGAGATCGCACCCGTGACCCATGGACCAGCCGCGAGGGCCCTGGTGGCTCAGTGTCAGTTCCGGACAGACACGGACACACACAGCTCTGGACAGACAGATGCATACATAGATGCACTCAGATCACGTGCCAGTATCAAAGCGGGCGAGGGTGAGTGGGGAAGGAGCAGACCGTGGTTATCGATAGATCCTCAGAACTCCACAGACCCACGCAAACGACAAGTTGATTTTACTGTAAAACTACAGTTTAACGTTGAACAGAATTTGCGGCGATTTGCCAGCTGCTTCTTTAGAAACACTGAACCTGTAGGTACATCTAGGGAAATGTCTAATTTGGAGGGGTGGTGTGACAGAGGGTATGAGCACAGAGCTCCGATGGTGTCGTGTGAGGGTTCACCCATAATGGCACATATAACAACCCCCCCCACCCCGAACGGCACATATCACCAATGCACAATCTCACTCTTGCTCCTTCTTCACATTCTCTTGGTGTCTGTCCCTAGCCTTGGGGTCAGAGTTCACACAGGCACCCACACTTCTGCCTGGCTCTTTGGGACGGCTCACTGACCAGCACAAATCAACATGAACTGAGCCTTTTCCATCTGAACATATGGAGTCAGTCTCACCCCAGAAATATGAGCAGCTCCTCAGTCACTGCGAGAGCTTTACCCTCCCGGCAGACACGGCAAGGGCACAGGGAGGGAGCAGACAAAGAGATAAGAGAGACTGGTGTATGTATAACAGTGTGTGTGCGTGTGTGTGTGTGCGTGCGTGTGTGTGCGCACATGTATTTAGGCCTTTGTAGGGACCAAATGTTCCCATGATAATGGAAACACATGAAAAACGTGATAACGTTAGGGATATATGGCTAATCCACATGAGGAAATAAGCTTTGAAAAAATACAATACCGGAATATGACTTTTATAAACTGAACCAAAAGATTCCCGTTTCGTTACAAAGGGTGAAGTTAGGCAGCAGTCTACCGTATTACTCAAGTCTATGGAAATATCTCACAAAGATAATATTACAAGACTGTGTGGTTTTGTCTGTAAGAGAGTGAGAGAAAGTGAAAGCAAGAGTGAGGCTGAAGAAAAAGTGAAAGAAAACGACAGAGAGAGAGAGAGAGTCGGAGAGGGAGAGAGAGACAGAGAGAAAGAGGGAGAGATAGGGAGAGAGGTGGAGAGAGAGAATGAGAGGGAGAGAGATAAAGAGAGAGGGAGAGAGAGAGACAGGGAGAGAGATCAGTGCAATATCTGTTCACTAAGCAGAAGCCCGGCCCAAGCAGCTGGAGTGTGCAGCTTGCTCCATAAAACAGACGGCTTCATCAGACTTCTGCAGCGCTGCGAACAGTAACCCACTCACTGCGCACTCCCCTCCACGTGCTCCGAGAGCGGCGAGGAGAGTGTGTGTACGCCTGCTGAGAGAGAAACAGAGGGGCGTTAGGCACTTGATAGGCTTTGGGGAAGGAGCTGTCTTCCCCAACACTGCACCTCCATTTCCTAAGTGTTCTTTTCTCTCTCTTTCTCTTTCTCTCTCTCCCCCTCTCTCTCTCTCTCTCTCACACACACACACACACACACACACACTGGCCGAGCCCTTAAAATACCAGCTCTAAAAATAGCTGGCGGGGAGGCGGCGGCAGAGAGGCTATTATTATTACGTGCACGTCTCGCCCGCTCCGACCATGGAAAGGGAAGAGACTAATGATTTTCCTGGTGCAGGCAATTAAAAAACTATTTGTCACCTGCCAGCTGCTGACGTCCGGGGCCCCTGGCACGGGAGTGGGGCCCCGCGGGTCGGCCGGCGCCCGACTCTGGCTGGACAGATGAAGGGATGGAGGGATGGAGCTGGGGGAGGGCAGAATGCAGGCAGACAGGAGGAGATGAGGAGGCCTGGGAGGGCTCCTGATTTATACACGCAGGTTAATACTGGAGCAGGCTGAGCCACGGACCGCCATCAGGAAGTCATGCAATATTTAGGGGCGGGCGAATTAAAGATACTCTCTCTGCTGCAGGGCCCGTGGCAAAAATAGGAACGTATATCTCCGCCCCCTCCAGGAACAGTTGCTTCTCTGATTAGGATTCAAGCAGACGCAAATGGCTTGGCACACACACGCGCACAGGCACATACGGGCACACACACACACACACACATATATGCGGTGACACTGTTTAACTGCATGAGACACACAACTGAAATAGAGAGAGAGAGAGGGAGAGGTGAATGCATAAAGTTTATGTGTGTGCGTGTGTGTGTGTGTGTGTGTGTGTGTGTGTGTGTGTGGGGAGATGGGGAGTCATAGAGAGGGAGAGGAAGAAAGGGATAAAAAGAGAAAGTGTGAGAGGAGAAAGAAAGAGGGGAGGGAGAGAGAGAAAGAGAGAGGCCGGTGCCCACAGGATCAATAGCCCTGACTTGTCACAAAAAGTTGGGTACTGACAGATTCTATGCCTCACAATAGAGTGAGGGAGTGCTGTTGTAAAGGTGTTGCTCTGTAGCCAGGCAGCTCAGAACAGGAGCCTGCCATGTCTCTGATTGTTCCATTTATGTTATCGATTGGCACCGTACACAATTAGCATCGCATGGTGGAAATATTTTTCTAATGCTTCTGTGTGAGCGGCCCCTCCCCGAATCTGCTCCCGCCAACACGAACGTCTGAGCTGCCGGGCCTGTGCTGCCCGGCGTCACCGCACACCGTGCCTCGCGGCGACGGATTCCAGGACTCCGTCATCATTAGCGCAGGTGAAAAGGACAACAATCTAAAGGCTAACACCAAGGCTCTCTCCCCGCAAGAGCCGGCTGTAAGCAGAGGCCCTCCGAGAGGCAGTGAGAGACAGCAGAAAAGGAGGCGCCTCCGGGTAACGCGTCCGCGGCACAGGGGCCGTCAGGGGGCCCGGCAGAGAGCTTCGACTGCTGGCGGGCGGAGCAGCAGGCTTGAATGGCTAAGTGCAGGTAGCAGGCTCGGGGCAATGGGTGATGGAGGCTGTAAATTCCCCCACGGAGCTACATTCTGCGTTGGATCCCCCAGACTCCCCCCCCCCCGGCACCGCCCACTCCCACCCGATCCCGGCGCAGTCCAGCGCGTCTTTTATGAGGTAGCTCGTTAGTGTGGTGGGATCTGCAATGCTTGTTGGCTCGCCCTGATTTCTGCCCCATGATATCATCTCCTTTTGGCAAGTGCACCGCCCCTTTCTCATTTTGATATTCTGCTTCAGTCTTTCTCCCTCTCTCTCTCTCTCTCACACACACACACACACACACACAGAAACTCTCCCTCATATGCATACATTTCCAAAACTCCCCTTCAACTTGTTCATATATATTTCAATGTAGTATAAATTTCTTTGAATATATGGCATGCCCTCCACCCATGCAGGCACACACACACATACACACACACACACACACACACACACACACAACACACACACACACACACACACACACACATATACGACCCATTCAGCTTTGATTCCCCTCTTCATCATTTCTCTGCATTTAGGTAAAGCATGTCTCATAATAGGTGCTTCACAGCATTCCCAGAGGACTGATGCAAAGCTTTTTGATTGGCCACAAGCAAGAGGCTGCCAAGCATGGAGGTATGCTCTTCTACAGAGTGGAGGTATGCTCTTCTACAGAGTGGAGGTATGCTCTCCTACAGAGTGGAGGTATGCTCTTCTACAGAGTGGAGGTATGCTCTCCTACAGAGTGGAGGTATGCTCTCCTACAGAGTGGAGGTATGCTCTTCTACAGAGTGGAGGTATGCTCTCCTACAGAGTGGAGGTATGCTCTTCTACAGAGTGGAGGTATGCTCTCCTACAGAGTGGAGGTATGCTCTCCTACAGAGTGGAGGTATGCTCTCCTACAGAGTTGAGGTATGCTCTCCTACAGAGTGGAGGTATGCTCTCCTACAGAGTGGAGGTATGCTCTCCTACAGAGTGGAGGTATGCTCTCCTACAGAGTGGAGGTATGCTCTCCTACAGAGTGGAGGTATGCTCTCCTACAGAGTTGGAGGTATGCTCTCCTACAGAGTGGAGGTATGCTCTCCTACAGAGTGGAGGTATGCTCTTACAGAGTGGAGGATGCTCTTCTACAGAGTGGAGGTATGCTCTTCTACAGAGTGGAGGTATGCTCTTCCTACAGAGTGGAGGTATGCTCTCCTACAGAGTGGAGGTATGCTCTCCTACAGAGTGAGGCATGCTCTTCTACAGAGTGGAGGTATGCTCTCCTACAGAGTTGAGGTATGCTCTCCTACAGAGTGGAGGTATGCTCTCCTACAGAGTTGAGGTATGCTCTCCTACAGAGTGGAGGTATGCTCTTCTACAGAGTGGAGGTATGCTCTCCTACAGAGTTGAGGTATGCTCTCCTACAGAGTGGAGGTATGCTCCTACAGAGTGGAGGTATTCTACAGAGTGGAGGTATGCTCTCCTACAGAGTGGAGGTATGCTCTTCTACAGACAGAGTGGAGGTATGCTCTTCTACAGAGTGGAGGTATGCTCTCCTACAGAGTGGAGGTATGCTCTTCTACAGAGTGGAGGTATGCTCTCCTACAGAGTTGAGGTATGCTCTCCTACAGAGTTGAGGTATGCTCTCCTACAGATTAACATGCAAGCAATGCACTGGGCCAGAGAAGGAGGATATAAAAAGAAAATACACTCTGGAAATACAATATAAAGTGTGTTAACAGAAAGAAGGAAAGAAAGTAAGAGGTGGAGGAAGGACGAAAGAAAGGAATTATGAGAAAGAAAGAAACAAGTCCTCTGAGGCCAGAGGGAGAAGACAGAGAGAGAGAGAGGGTGAGATAGAGAGGGAAGGAGAGAGGGTGAGAGAGGGAGAGATGGAGAGAGGGTGAGAGAGGGAGAGAGAGTGAGTGAGAGAGAGGGAGAGGGTAATATAGAAGAGAGGGGGAAAGACAGATTGACAGAGAGAGAGAGAGAGAGAGAGAGAGAGAGATAGAGACAGTGTGCAAGAGGGAGAGGGAGAGGGAGAGGAGGAGAGAGTGTGAGAGGCAGAGGGGGTGAGAGAGGGAGGGAGCACAAGTCGAGAGTAGGGCTCATTTGGAGGCATGCAGAGAGACGGAATTAGGAGCACAGGGCTGGAAACAGAGATTTCGGAACACAGCCATAAATCTAGTGTTTGACAGCTAGCATAAGGGACACAACACTTCTGAGCCAAGCCAAACTGTGAGCTGTTGTGGTGGAGGTCTCAAAACCAGGCCACGAATGCCTACCAGAGCAAAAAAGATGCCACTGCGCTCCCTCAGCCGCACAGTGGCCAGGGTCCTAAAGCCCGCCAGCACACACCTCTTCGGCTGCGACACCAGTAGCGCCCCGCCAACCGAGCTCCTCCCTCCCTCCCTGAGCCAGTGGGACAGGAGGCTCGTCCTCCCCCGGGATGGTTCCACGCCACTCGACTGATAGACCAGATTTCCATGATGAAATTGCCAATTACAGAAATTGCAATCAAAGCATTGCTTTGTATGCTGATGAAGCGAAGCTGGCTGGTAGGGGACTGAGATCGATGGGACAGTGAGCGGCGGAGAAGCCCCTCCTCCGTCTCGCTCATCCACTTCCTGTCCTTGCTCTGTGATGTCTCTCCATGACACTCCCAGATGAGTACGTCAGAATGGCAGGCTGCTCCACAGCTAATTGGGCCTCTGATGTGCAATCAGTGCTGGACAAATCCGACAGTTCTGGTCATTAGTCGGTACGACGCGGTGGGGCAAATCCAGCCGCCGCCCGCACGGCCTCGCGCTCCGGGAACGGCCCACACGCACTCACACACCTCAGCGTGAAACCCACACACACACACATGCATGCAGATTCCTGCCAACCGGCCGTATTGATCTGCCTCTCGTCTCTACATCCTGCCCTCTGCCACACACACAGAGGGGAATATTACAGACGGCTCACCAAGGCGGCCATGGCCCAACCCCACGGAGGAGTCACACAGGGCTCTCAGAGGCACAGCCTTGACAAGATGAGAACCTAAGGCATGGGAGGTCTCTGCTACTGAACGCAAGACACACACACACACACATATATGGACACGCACTACCTTTTTTCTTTCTGTCTCTTATTGCATAAATGTGCTGTGAGGCTTTTACACACACACACACACACACACACACACACACACAAACACACACATTTCTTTTTCTCCCTTCCTTGGTTTCTATCTCACACTCATAAATTCACTGGGATACTTTCATATTTACACACACACACACACACACACACACACACACACATGCCCTTTTTTATTTTTTTTCTTGCTTTTTTTCTTACTGGCAGAGCTCCCTAGTCAGCAGAGCACTCAGCTCTGGATCTCCACAGACAGTGCCATGATACAGCACCACCAACCACACCCATGAGCCTCTGCTCCCCCGGCCTCCAGCAGGCATTGCTGCATTCCACGGCCTCTGTGGAGAAGACAATAAGGCGGACCGATCTCGCCCCCTAATGGCCCGGCCGGGTGGACGAGCACGGCTGTGAGCGGATAGCACTCAATAATCGTCTGAATGTCAGTTGGGTTTGCTGGCAGTGTCCTGCCCTTTCACAAAGTCCTGCATTATTAAGCAGCCTCTCTCTCTCTTTCTCTCTCTCTCCCTCTCTCTACCCCGCTCGCCCTCCTCCTGTGTGCTTGGTGGCTCTCTCCGCAGTGTCGCGAGTGAAAATGGCGTGGAGAATGTGGCGGGCGCGCTGGAGATAATCGGGCGGAGTGGTGTGAGCAGAGCAGCGGGCCTGGAGAAAAGGTCACATTCCTTAAACACTGGGGCCTGTCTGGGGGAGGTGGGCGGATCCGGACCGGGCTGGGCGGGGCCTGGCGGTGCTGGGTGAGTTCGATGCAGGCCTTCCTTCCAATGCCCCTCGCCGACGTGACCTGCCGCGGCCGGTCAGGGCCTGGGTCAGTGCTCCAGGGCTGCTCTCATAAGGGGCCGCGCTGCTACGCAGCCCTGAGCCTGCAGCGGCACCATGCAGACTGACAGATGGTAATGGCTTTCAGTGTGTTTTCAGGCATGTAACAAGCCCCGGTCTAATCTGACCACATAAAAACCCACAAAGAAGGAGGTGCAATGGAAGCAAACGTTGACCAGAGAATTAAACGACTGCAACCAGTTAGTTACGATCGAAAATCGCTGTTTTCGTACAAACCTCTACCTGTACAACAGCGATTCCTGGGAGTAGAAAGGATGACGCGAACGGTCCAAATGCAAAAAGCTGTGGATTTCGGCTGCGATCAGAACCGGCTTCAGCTGCTCAGGAACACAAGCTCCCTGTAAAAGGATTCAAGGAAGGATGTAGTTTTGCGTCAACGCTTTTAATATCACCACTATTTGGGTGCCGAGATCGAAATGTTTTGTTGGCACGGACAAAAATAACTTTGCTGCTTAGCTGAAATCCGCCTCATTAGTGGCCACGGCTTCTGTTGTACCAGCTTCATCTCGAGCTCGCTCTGGGCTTCGTAATTCGTACAAACACCACAAACGTACGCTCGGTGAAGCAGCTCCTATGCTGCATGTAGACGCCTGAAGCTGAAGTCCTTCACGTATGCCTGCACAGATCCACCCACTGCCAGAGCTCTCGGCAGCCCGAATCCAGTTCCGCTGTTCACGCACAGCTGTGCGCCACGTACGGGCCCACAACAACGCGTACCTGTGGAACCGCTGTCGTCTCACATCTCTTAGGTTTTCATGTGCATGCTCTCATGTGCTGTGGATCTGGTGTGAGGTAGAATGGAGAGAGATCAGAGCATTTCAGAGGCATTTCATAAGCGTGCACAGGACACCTGAGGTTTGCTTATTGTTCATCTGGATTGCTCTTTGTGGAGTCTGTGTAGTGTTAAATATGAATGAGAATGGATTTCTAGTGTGTCTGTAGCTCCTAGCATGATGAGCAGACAGCGTGTGACAGCTGGGTGTAAGTTTCATGTAAGGGCAACGACCTGTGATGTCAGAGCTGAGAACACAGTGGGGACCAACGCATATACATGCCTGCGCACTCACGCACATGCACATGCACACACGCGCTCACACACACACACACACACACACACACTCATCAATTGACAGATGGAGGAGGAGCAGCCCCATCTTGCACATCAAACAGCTGCTCGCCTGCCCTGCCAACATCATTCACAATCACAGCTTCCCATGCATACACACACACACACACACACACACACGAACACAATTGGTTAGTGAGTGTACACTCCAACTTCCTCTCTTCACTCATAAAGTGGACATCCAGACTGCACTCTAGTATCTAACTAGTCTTTGAATGCAATTTGATTGATAGTCAACATCCGAAGCCCTTTAACGTCAGCCAGTCAAAAGCTGAATTTGAAGCTAACAACTTGGAAGAGAGTGGAAGATCCTTCAAAAAGACCAAGAAATGAATCACTGGCCAATGCCAGTATATTTCCACACAATGCTCCAAAGAAAACAACAAGAGGAAACACAGCTATACCACATTCTACTGCAATGCATTCTGATGTCAATCCCACAGCACTTTCCTTCGTTTCCAGTAAAACTAACCCGTCTCCTGTATATTCTCCACACACCTTTATTTTCAGCCCTGACATAACAGAGCTGATTCAGCTGGTCAGACTCTTCACGCTCATTTGAGTGTGACAGTCAAATGTGAAAGATTAGGACTCACACTAAACTCTTCAGAATGGCGGATCTCCAGGTGCACAGCTGGGCACGCCTGCTCTGGAATATGAGCTTATCAGATTAGACTGAACCAGTCCACCTCCTATCCACCTCTCCCAGGCAGGGCTCTCAATCAATACAGAGCCACTGATCCGGGAAAGAGCACAAAACTAAAGCCTGGCAACTCAACTCAAGTGGTAAAGCTCTGCATCTGAAATGATTCCACCATCGATGTTCCTTTGGAGTTACTGAAACTCAACCAGTCAGACAAGAAGGAATTACGGTCTCTCACATCACCAGTTAAATCAGTGTTTTAACAGAGGTTAAGCTCATACATGATTGACTGGACTGAGTAAGCACTGTTAAATATACATCACTTCCAGCTGATGCATGTCCAGGCAGGCCCTATAGGCTTTAGGTAGTCCTGGAAGGCCTGGGTAAACAAATGGCTATGAATAAATAAATGGAAAGAGCAGAGCTCACACAGAGACCAGTGAAAGAACTTGCTTTAGCCTGCAGACATTTCTGACCATGCTGGTAGCTACGAGACAATAGAAAGAGAATGAAGAGATGACCAAGTCATCGTCCATTACCCTGAAAATCTCAGATTTGTTGGCAGCTCTTTCCCTAAAAATTTAATTTTTGGAAGGAGTCATAATGAAAGGTGGGTGTAGTGAGATAGCAGGGATGCACCACATTGCCTAAGAAATATGAGTGAGATTTTTGATGTTTTCAGCACCACGGACAGCTCTAGCTGCTAAGCATCCCGCCATCAAACTCAATCAGTTCTCGCTGGGTGTAAGAGAGTAAAAGAAGGCATTCATCTCTCTTGATGAGTGAGCCTACATGTTTTAATGATCTCAAGAAGCACAGAATCCAGCAGGTGCTTTACCCAAGCATACATAAGTCTGGAGGAAGCAGCTCTCTCTGATTTTGCTATAAGTCAAGAAGAAAAAGAAAGAGAGGGAATGAGGGAGAGAGAGAACAAAAAAAATTGAAAAAGCAAGAGGAAAAAAAGGAAGAGAGAGAGTGAAAGAAAGAGAGAGACAGAGAGAGAGCTTTGTAAAAGCATGATTAATCAGCCTACTCTGGGCTTATGAGTCATTTCATTATCTAATACAGTGTGGCTTCCCTCGCCTCTCCTCTACACACACTCACACACACACACACACACACAATAGAGAGGCTCAGTGCAGGCTATTGACCCTCACTGAGGCTCTGGCAGCTAGCAGGACAAATGAGGTGGCGTCTGCGGCATGGCTATATTAATATCATAATTATGCCCAAAGTCTCTGGCCTCTGCCGCCACACCTCAGCCTTTGGATGTAGGATTTGATGGAGAAGGAGAGTGAAAGAATTACATTAGATTAGTGGCAAACATGAGACGGTGAGTGACTGAGGCAGGTAAGGGAGATGGCCCACCCCGTTGTGTGCGTGTGTGTTGGGCACTGAGGCAAGATGGTAAACAGGTAATACGCTCTTAACATCCTGGGTTCCACTCGAAGGCTGTTTCCTCTTCCAGGTAGTCTATTCTATGTGAGTGAAAATGTTCAACATGGGTCTGTTAAGCAGCTGTGCATTCTGGGTAACAGCACTAACACAATCCCTGGCCCAGTCCATCCAACACACTGCCAAGAGCCCACCAACTGAGAGTCGGAGTGTGGAAATACCTCACCGGTACCTCACACCCTTCCTCATTACCTGTGCCTTCACACTCTTACTGTACAGACATTCCTCACCAAGGCCGATCCAGCCAGGATACAGAGGTGTTCTCAGACCCCACCTCCTCTCTCCCCCCTCCTCATCTCACCCAACTCTACTCCACTAACACCCCCCCACACACACAAACACACCCCTCCTGCTCCCTCCCATCTTTTGCTCTGCTCATCCTGTTCTTGAAAGGCAGTAAAGGTGGAGTCTGCTCCTGGGTGTGGCTTTGTACACCGTGGCCAATGGTGTGGAGGTTCCCTGAAGGTCACCTGTTCCCACTGTGCAGGTGATAACATGCCTGCAAGACCAAAAGCGTATGAAAACACAGGACAGCCATGGCCATCCTGCCTTAAAGCACACTGGGAGTCCCTTCCCCTGTCAACCAAGCGTATTATTTAACCAGCATCTCGTTTAGCATACACAACTTCCTTATTCAAAATACTCAACTGGAATAAGGTGATTAAAGCAGACGAGTCTCATTGCCAGTTCTGCTGTATTCCGGGTATAATCTGAGCATTCGTGTTCATGGAAACGTAACAATTCAGACAATAAGTTGTACAGGATTTGAGTCACTTCTCCGCATTGCAGCAGGGTGTTTGCCAGCCGGTGTTGGGTTAAGTACAGCCGCTCCTCACTCCCCTGCCACGGTGACTTCCCAATCAAAGTTAGTGCAGAGAGGCGTTGTTGTTTACCACACAGAAGCATGCTGTGCTTCAGTGAGCTACATAACTTTTGGAAGCACAAAGCAAAACTCTCCCAAACCAAGCTGGAAGCCTGCTAAAGTTCAGCATGAGAAGATAAAGCAATGCAAAAAAAGTAAATAAATAATATAAAATAAATAAAGGGTGAATAAAGTATTGCCACAGCAGCTGTGTGTGTGTGTGTGTTTGTGTGCATGTGTGTGCGTGTGTGCATGAGCCTGCCTCCATCCCTAGCTCTCTCTATACACACTGGGCTACAGTGTCACGACTGGAGTTGGTCACTGGGGCGTGAGTTTATGGCTAATCGCCGTTCAGTTATTCATTAAGCCTACAGAGGCGTGGAAGCACAATAACTTTGCACAAGCTGGAGAAAATACCCATGGCTTCCCATAACAAATGTCACGTACAGAGGTCAGAGGTCAAAGGTCATATCGTCCGGTTTGCCCCTTTCGCATCAAGAACACCCCACCCACATAAAGTATAATACTCCTGAGCAAAACACAGAAGCTGATCAAAGACCTAGATAAACTATGTAGTCAACAGCCCATACATAACTGCAGGCTTTTACTATAGGCTATATACAACAGCTGAGAACTGGGTCTTCCGTCTGACTGTGTCACAGCCCAACGGTTAATACAACATACACACTCAGCGCTACAGTAAATGTGTGAAGCAGGATGGCTGATGCAAAAAAAAAAAAACCCCGCATCACGGCACAGGAAGGTTACAGAGGGGCAGACTGACAGACGAATCCGAAACGAATCCCAAAAACCAAGAGCAATGTTACAGAACAGAAAACTTTCTCTCCTGATCCGACGGAAACAAGCAGATACATATAGATAAGGCGTACGCGCCCAGGCTTAGGCCGACACACACACAAACACACACACACACACACACACGCACGCACACACACGCATAAGTCGACAGGAGAAGCTAGCGAAGGTTTTACCTGCAGCAGCCAGTAACAGCGGCGGTGGAAGGTGGGGATGATGGAGGAGTGCACGTAACAGCCGTAGAGACACTGGGGAAAGAGATCACACACACACACACACACACACAAAAGGAAAGAGAGATGGTCAGTACGGGGCACAATATCTGACCTAATCACTTATCCCACCCAGGCCCAATCATATGAACCCGGGGGGCAAACCAGTCTGACACAGCAGAGGTCACTGAGGTTATTTAAAGGTCACAGGGGTTAAGCACGAATCTGCCGCTCACGCACCCAGGGACTGTTCACCTTATCGCCCGTGGAGGCAGGATCTGGTTGGTAGATCAGCTCAGGATGCAGAGATGCGTCTGCTGTTGGGTTTGTAAATAGTCATAGCTGTGTAAGCAGCAGATGGATATAGGGAACACGCATGTGGGTCAGCGTTGTGATTGGCTGTGGTATTCTTCTGTGTTTCTCATACGCTGTTTGTGACTGCTTAAGCCAGGGGAGCTTTGGCCTTGCAGGAAAAATCAAATCTCCAATTCTGTGGTTACAACCTCTCAGAAATCACACAGGGAATAACTATTTATCTGAGCAGAAGAGGAAAAGCAAGCTGTCTAAGTACAAGATGTACCACCTTACACGCACACACACCTTACACGCACACACTCATGTATGCACGCACGCACACACGCACGCGCGTACGCACACGCAGAAACACAGAAAGTGCATTCAATAGTGTTTTAAAAGTTGTGCTACATACACCAGCTGATGGGGAATCTGAGGTTTGATATGCGTCCTGTGTTCGTCTTGTTTAACTAAAGGGAAGTTTGAAAGCACAGCCAGCACATGCAGTGGATTTGAATAAATTGTCATTTGCCAGCAACAAACAGCCCTGATTAATTATACCAATGTACCCAAGTACACCACGACACCTATACAAGGCCAGGCCACGATTAAGACTGTAGGCAAACTTGGAAGCGTTCTTACTTGTCCTCGCTCTCTCTTTCTCTCTCTCTCTCCTTCATCCTCCCTCCCTCCCTCATCTCGTTTGTTTAAACAACTCCAGCTTCTGCTGGAGTGCGGGCCAATGGTGTGGTTGCCAGTAAGGTACCAGACAGCGCCTCTCTGCAGGAACTGAGCTCGGGTAGGTGAGTACAAAGGGTATGTGAGTGCAAAGCTCCACCTGGTCTGCTCGTGCTGCGTCTCCTAAGCCAGCAGAGCAAAGACCGGGGCCTGGGCCTCCCACAGGCCGGGCACTGGTGACCCCCTTCACCAGCGGTCGACCTGCTGCCTGTGCCGGGCACATATGGAGGGCGTTTTGCTGGAGCTGTGAAGTCCTGTTTCGAGGGATTGACAGGTAAGCAGTGAAGGCATTGCTGCTTTCACCCAACACGAGGACTGGAGTGGGAATACATCAGCCCCAGGCATCCTCCGTTTACCCAATTTAAGAAAACACGCAAAGTGTTCCGCAGACACCGGCGTGAAAACCCAGGCAGGGGCTGAGCTGCTGCAGCTGTCACAGGCGATAGCGCAGTCGCGAGGAGCCTGGCGTGCGCGCCGTCCGAACACTGCCAACACAAGCTCACGCCACGCGCTGTAACGAGGAGCCTTATTTCACGCCGCTCCGTTTCTGGAGGAATAAACTCGAGTGCACGCGGATACAATGCCACACGCAAGAAACTCTGTAATGGCACAATGGGCATGCAAATGAAGGAACAGACAACAGCGAATCGCTGGAGAGCTTATCAGTAATTCAATATGCATATCATTCAGCTGCATTCTGATGCTCTCTCATAGCTGCATGGCAATGTGACAAACTGACAACGACAGAGGCCATTATTTGCTGTCTGTGGGCTGTGACAAATGACAGCACATCAAATGGCGAGCAATTAAAGCGTAATTATATTCACACTATAATACAGGCTTTCTCTCCACTGCTCAATCTGACTTCCCCATCTCATCACAAGGTTCACCAGCGACAACGGTGGCACGAGCGTGAGCCGTAGCCACGCGCGCCGCATTGCTAACACGCTAACGATGTGCCACAGAGGAGACGGAGGGGAGGCGGCCGAGGTTGCGCCGCCCAAGAGACGCTAGCGGCTCAGCCGAGCAGCAGGTGGAGGCTGATGCCGCCAGCTCGCCTGTAGCTGTCAGAGTCGGGTGGCGGTGGCGGGTGGGGGTAGGTGCTCCTGTGGGATCGGCAGGGTGTGGCAAAAGCCTTCAAAGAGGCTCGGGCAGCTGCGCAGGCGGCCGTGGGACAAGGTGGAGTGGGACAGGGTGGAGCGGGACAGGGTGGAGTGGGACAGGGTGGAGTGGGACAGAGGGCCGCGGGACAGGGTGGAGTGGGACAGGGTGGAGTGGGACAGAGGGCCGCGGGACAGGGTGGAGCGGGACAGGGTGGAGCGGGACAGGGTGGAGTGGGACAGGGTGGTGCTCGTGGTCTGCGGAGCCCACCGGCGGAGGCGGTGCCGGGGGCGTGTGCACTGCTGAGCCATCCATCAGCGCAGACAGGCGGCGACGGCGAGGCGACCAACCTGCCCGAGATGGGAAATTCTCTCATTAGGCTATAATGATGTGTGAAGGCATTCTTAATCAGACGCTGGCACGTTATTTATGTTGCCAATTTGCAGTTTTTGCGCGCGTGACTGTCAGAGCTAGCTTGCGTGCAGATTTGTGTGTGTGCGTGTGTACATGTGTGCACGTGTGTGAATGTGTGCGTGGAACGCGGTGTGTGGAAGTTATGCGCAAGTGATCGTGGCCACGGTTTCCCCTCCCACAGCTGCTGTGAGACGCATGGTAACCTTGGTACTTGTAACAATGCAGTAGACAATGAATCCAACAGGAAATACTCAATCATACAATTTGAGAAAAAAAAAAATCACTGGGTGCAAATTGATGAATTACCTCACAGACTGATAAAGTGAAGCCAGAGCTTGTAGATAATCAAGACGAATCTATTACCGATCAGTCGGACCAGCACATTTTTCATTTCTTCTCAATCTCCCGCCAGCAGGACACGCCCCCTCCTCTGCGTGCCTGCATCAGTGGGGCATCAGTAGGCAGGCCTGCTCAAGGGGCTGAAGCCGCGGTTAGGCCTGGCCTCCGTCCGTTCTCCACCCGTCCTCCACCCACCCACCCTGTGGGACCCCGGCCTGGACCCACTCAACCGCACCAAGTGGTCAACAGCTTGACCGCGGCAACGCTCCGCGGCAACGCTCCGTGGCAACGCTCCGTGGCAACGCTCCGCGGCAACGTGCCACAGCAAAGCGACACCACGACAACTGAGCCCCTACTGGCTCGTGTCGGCCCTGGCAAACTAACCTGTAAAAGTCTGTCGAAAAATGTCATAACAGACAGTATATTATAGATTTATAGGCACATCTTTACTTTTGGATTGTGATTAAAGCTTAATAGGGTTGCAGTGGTTCAAATGCTGACAGCAGGAAATCACAGCAGGCTCATGCAGGGGCAAAAAAAAAAAGGAAGTTAAAAGAGAGAATGTGTTTCGCTCTGATACCTGCTGTTCTGACTGGGGCTACAGCTCCCAGATTTCCATATGCAGCTTTAAAAGAAGCACTGCTACACTCTGTTAAACGGACGCTCGGCCCAAAAGCTGAACATTTTAAAATGAGCAGGACGCTAAAGAGGCCTTGATCAAGCCCAGCAAATGCACAAACAATGTTGAAACAAAACCCAAACAAATGAAGCCCTGGAAATGAAAGCCGTATGGTAATTCTGCTTCTAAAAATAACATGCCCGTTGCAAATAAACAAAAACAGTTGATAAACAGGCCCTGAAGAAGGAAATTAATTATCGGAGCTGGACCAGTAAACACAGCCATACATCAAGATCACTGTAACAGAGGGACATACAGTAAACTCACAGTCACACACCATGCTCATACTCGCTCATAATAATAAGGAAGGGTGTATGTGTGTGTGTGTGTGTGTGTGTGCGCATATGTGTGAATGGATGTGTGTGGCTGGGTATGTGTGTGTGTGAGGTGGGGGGAGTGTGTGCACCTGCATGCACATCTCCCTGAGAGAAGACACAGTATCTGTTGATGTTAAGTCCTGGGTACTGGGCTCAGGGCCAAAGGCATTAAGTGGAATCGAATTTCACCAAACTAGCTTTAATCAGCAGGTTTTTAAGGTTAGAATTACTCTCTCTCCTCCAGCCTGCCGGCCAAGGTTAAAGGCACACAGAGCCAGCCAGAGGGACAGGGAGGTGGGGAGAGAGGGTGGCTCTTCTGGCTACTGCACATCAGGCCCCCACACACCCACCAGCCCAGGGAAGAATATTCCCACGCTGATCTCACAAAATGTGTGTGTGTGTGTGAGAGAGACATACAGAGACAATCAGAGAGAAAAAGAGAAAAAACAGAGAAAGCAGCAAGCAAGCTGGCACAGCTGTGTGTGTGTGTATTTGTGTGTGTGTGTGTGTGCGCGCATGCGCACGCACATGTGAGCATGTGTGTCTATTGATCCGCTCTAAGTATGACATCATCTCCCGCAGAAATACAGCCATGGAGATGGTGGCGTGCTGTTCTACAGAGCAGATGCCCAGCCGGGCACACGCGTGCGTCCCACGGACACCCCCCCACCCCCCCCACCCCCCCACCACCACCCCACCACCCCCACCACCACCCAACCGTCCTCGCTGTCACTTCCTCCTTGTCCAAACACTCAGGGATGTCGCTCTGTACGAGCGCCCTGACGGAGCGCCCTGACGGAGCGCCCTGACGGAGCGCCTTGGACCCGTCCCGTCGCCGCTGGTGGGGTAGCTGACAGAGCCGACCGTCTCACCGGCGCCGTCCCTGGCCCGGAGCGGCAGGACCCCGGGAAAAACAAGGCGGTGAGCCTGTGAGCGGAGGAGGCGGGAGGACTCTCCTCTCTCGCTCACACCTTCACTATCACAGCGCTATAAAAATAAGTGACACATTCCTCTCTGTCCGAGCGCCAGCGCCGGGTGATGCATGGGTTCCCAACACGGAGGGCAGGGTCCTGTGGGACTGCGCAGTTCAGCATGAGACCAGCTGAAATATTAATGCCTGTGAAGGACAGTACATTACTCTGAAGTGTACAAGCAGAAGAGCACCTACTGTAAGTATATAGGACAAGAAGCAGAGGAGGAAAACGCAACAATTACGAATGAGTATGTGGCCACATTTCACGCTAATGGCACACTTTTAAAGGCTTTATTGCTTAAATACCTCCAGTTAAAGTGTCTGGAAGTATCTATAATGTAAAGAATACCATTATACAATCCATCATTAGGTGTATGCCATCTCTGTCCAGCCCCAAATACCCTGGCTTTGAGGGCCTTGAGGGTCGACACCCCCTCCTACGGGACGCGGGAGGGCGAGGGGAAGGAGAGAAGGGCAGAAGTCCTGCAAGTCCTGCATCCTGTTAGAAAGGCCAGCAGGGCAGGCGTACGGGCCAGGTCAGGGGTCAAGGTCACTGGTGGTCACTTCCTGCTGATGGAGAAGGCCAGTTACAGGCTCTGGGAGTTAATGGCGGACAAGCTGAACAGGGTCGTAAAGATCTGTACGATTGCTCACAGAGAGACAGGAAGCAGGACAGCGATTTGTTTGTCGGACTTCCCCTTTAATGCCAAACACTGCCCTCCATGTTTGTAAATGGTGTGGAGTGTTTCTGGAAGTAGCAGGCGTGGGGATGGAAGGTGGTTTACTTCAGCCAGACTGCAAGCCACTGGGAGCTCGCCGATCCCTTTCCTGAAGCACTGCAGTCAGGGTGGACACCTTACGGTCAGGCAGCACTCATTAGCAAAAACACTTCTGCATGCTGAATATAGCCATGGCCCAACCGGAGGCTGCACAATGCAGGGTTGAGTTTGCCCGCTGTCGGCCAGCCAGGCTGCATCAGTGTAAAAGCCAAGGGGAATTTGTAGCGCTGCACAATTGTGTTAGAAGCGATTAGCACACTGTTACAGAATTTCCCTCTATGATCTATATGCACTCTAAATTTCCAATAGCTCCTGGGCTGAGGCAGACTGTAAATCATAGCATAGACCTACAGAAAAAGGAGGAGAGAAAGGGAGGGGGTGGGGGGGGAGGAGGGGTTTCATCAGAGAGAGACTGGAGGAGAACAGAGGGGAAGAGGCTGCTTGATTACTGGGGAAAGGAGGTGCTGGGGAGGGGAGGGAGTGGGGAGCAGGGAGGGGGAGGAAGGAGGATGAATGCTAACCGGTGCGCAAACACAGAGCCACGGCTTTATCCTTCACAGACCGAGGAGTAACAATCGCAAACACATTTTCCCTGGCTCAAGCCCTGCGAGAGATAAAAAAGCAATTTGTATTCTTGCCTTATTTGCCGCCGCTCGCCCTCTCTCCCCGGCTGCATATTTGTAAACACAGCTTCGTCAGAGACGCTTAATCTGCCCTACACGAACCCAGGCTGCCAGAGGACGGGGGAGGAGCACGTGGGTCGAATGTGGCGCCACACATCAAACGGCCAGTGAGCGCGTGCGTGCACCACCCCCCCCCCCCCATCCCCCATCCCCCCCCCCATCCCCCATCCCCCATCCCCCATCCCCCATCCCCCATCCCCCCCCCCCCCCCCCCCCCATCCCGACCCCTCGCTCGACCCTCGCAGGCACAGCGGTTTCCAGGCTGTTAAGTCATTAGTCACCATCCCGCTCCCACTGAGCAGGATCCTGCGCGCCGGCGCCTTGACCGGGGGAGCGGACGTGCTCTAGTCCTTCGACCTGGACGCCACTGCGATCGGCCCCGGGGACGATACCCTTCACACTCATTAAGCAGCGGAGCTTGCCTGCTATTTGCCCGAGCTCTTGCCTGTCTCTTGGAGGGTGGAGGCGGTGGGTGGGGCGTTAGGGAGACACCGAGGGCTCTGGGAAGTTGGAGGGGCCTCGGTGTGTAGCGTCACGGGAGGGACGAGGACGGCAGAGCCAGGGATAGTGGAGCTCTGCCGTAAGGGTGAACAGTGGCCCACGGAGGCATGAAATTAAACAAAGCAACACCTGCCAATACACACACAGCAGAGGAGAGAGAGAGACAGAGCGGGTGAGGGAGCCTGAGTGGACGCAGTGTCCTTTCGTCTCTCCCCGTTATCTCACATCACTTCATTACATCCCACAGAAGCCAATTAATGACGGATATCTCCACATGTTCCCTGAGCTCCCCAGCCTTCGGGGAAAGGGCCATATTGCGGCTTGAGGAACAGCAACAAGCCACCCTCCCCACCCCACCACCCTCACCCCACCTCCACCACCAACCCACCTCCATCTGCCTCCATCTCCTGCGTTCAGGGCCATTCAACCACTGAGCTCCTTCTCTACTCAGCCTGCCTCCAGCCTCTGCTCCCCACGCCAGCACAGGCCGTACAGAAGAAGTGACACATGACCGTACAACCTGTACAGACATCAGCAGCACAAAAGACACCCTAGCCATGCACCGCAATAAGGTTTGGCTGTACGGATGCATAAGGTCCAGCCACACAACGCACACCCGCGGTGAGGGACGCCACTCGGCTCGCCAGCGGCCAAATATCAGAAAATATAACCGAGGCAGCTCGGCACGGCCAAACGCAGAGGTCTCCGCTCTCCCAGGACGTCGAAACGGCGCGCCGTTAGCAGAGGCTGACATTCGCAATTAAACCTCCCTCGCTGCTCACAATAACAAGACTGACAGGCCAGAAAACAGCCTGTGGAAAGCAGGGAGCAGAAGGGGGGGCAGGTTCACGGAGCGCCCTTGAAACGCCAAGGACGTTAACCTGACGAGCGGCCAGGGAAAGATGCCGTGGATATGCGCGACTAACGATCGCAATCATTCAGTTACAAGAAAGAGTATTTCTGCCAATTCAGCAATTAGTGCAGCCTGGTGAGCATTTTTTTTTTGTTGCAAATGCAAGATATGTCATTTGAAAAGAATTTTTTAAAAAGGCAATGGGGGAAGAAGTGGACTAGTTTTCATATAAGTCTACAACTTTGGGCACTTTTTGCAAGGTTGTGTGTGTTCGGTTTTTTTCACTTGCAATTGATCAGTGGGAAATGCACCATTTTCATTCCTGTCACTCAGTAATTGACTTTTTTGTGCGTGGCAGTTGGGACCCAGATATGACAGGCAGATTTCGAGTTATTTTCCATTAATAGTCACGGAGATACTGACACTTGAAATTATTCAATGTAAGGGTCAAATGACCTTGGAAAATCAGGTTCCCTAAAGTTCCTAAATCCTGGAAACAAAAAAGAAGCATAATAAGAAAGAAAGAAGCACTGAAGACAGATGAAGGGACAGACAGACAGACAGACAGACAGACCAACACACCCTTGGTCAGCCGTGATCCATGCAGGGCACTTTTAATGGTGAAATGAACAAATCAGTGTAATGAATAATGATCATTGCATGTAAAGGTTGACGACTCAGTGACAGTTTCCAACTCTGCTCGGTGACTATTTCAGAGTGCCTTCAGCGCAGTGCTCCTGGGTGCTGCCTGCAGGTGTTAACACCAAGGACTGCACTGTTTTCAAAACAAACCAGATCTGTGACAGGCGCTGAGTGCCAGGGCGGGTGCTACGGAGTCTGCAAGCTGCACTCCAACAAATTTGGGATGCCTGGTTCCAGTGATGCCCCTGAAAACTCCAGATCCACGACACCAGAGGAACATCTCGGCACGTCCTGCGTGAGCTCTCTCTCTCTCCCTCCCTCCCTCTGTCTCTCCCCGTATCTCTCTCTCTATCTGCTTCTCTCTCTGTCTCTCTCTGTCTCTTTCACTCTCGCTGTCTCTGTCTCTCTCGATCTTTGTCTCTCTCTCGCTCTGTCTCTCCAACACCAGGCTTCAGAGATGAGCAGCTCGATCCTTCTGCCACACTGCACAGGAGAAGGGGAGGGGGGGTGCAGGGGGGGCGGGGCGTGGGCGGGTGACAGAAGGCAGGGCGAATGAGAAGTGACACTTTAATTCAGGGGCCCTCATCTGCCTGACTTATTATGAGATGTTTGTAAGCTGGCTTGTTGGAGCATCTGCTCTGGCCCCAGGCCTGATCCCATCTGACAGGCCGGTGACACCAGACTGCCCTTATCTGTGACGTGCAGCGGGTCTCACGTCAGGCCGCGCAGGCCACGCCTCCCTGCTCTCCCGCTTCCGCTCTCCTCCCGCCTCCCTCTCTCCGCCCGCCTCCGCCGTTCGGCATGGGCGCCCGCACCCTGTTTAGCCAGCGCTCCGACTCTGCTCTGCTCGCGCTTAACAACATGCTGCTCGTTTGACAGGAACAGTGCGGTCCGTTTGCACTGACCGGGGCAGAGCTGTGACGGCTGAAGCGACGCTAAGGTTTTGATCAGATACGAAGCAGAGAAGGAGAGAGGGTCAGCGAGATAAAGAGAGAGAGAGAGAGAGAGAGACAGAGAGAGAGAGAGAGAGAGAAGGCAGGAACAACTGAAGTGGAAAGACGGAATTATGTGGCATTCAGTAACTCCAGAGGTCAAGCTACTACCTAGTTAACTTTCCTCAATCGCTGATATCGTCTTCACCCATGACGCTCTTGCTTTAGAGCAGGACGGGTTCCTTCGGTCTATGCGTGACACTTGGTGATATGATGTCGATTCAAGAAAAACGCTGCTATTTTATTCGAGGCTCCCGGATGTGCTTTCTGTTCCCGGATCAGCTGCTGTGTGGGGGTGAGACGTGGCGCCCCGGGGGGATAAATGTGGCTGGTCGCGAGTTCCCTCTCTTCCAGAGAGCTTCAGCGCTGCAGCGTGATTTAGATGGCATGCATGTCATTAATCGTGCAAGCATGCATTTCCCTGCTGAATATCTGATCTCCATGCTACTGTAACTAAATTTGTCAAAACAATGACACATCCCACTCCCCTAATCCAGAGGTGTGAAAAAAGAAAGAAAGACTTTTTTTTTCCCCAATCCGACTTCAAAGTGTGATGGGAAAGGATGAATGCGAGATGATTTGCTGTCGGTGTGGGTGTGACACAGGAAACTCGTTCACCACAAGAGGGAGACGCTGATTGGTCTTTTGTTGGGTTTGTTTGTGCATTAGGGAGGCGTCGCCGATTCCTGCCTGAACCGCCAGAGCCAATCAGAGCTGAGGGACTTCTGGCTGACTCTCCGCCGCCGGCCTCCGTCATGGGCGTCAGCGCTGTAAACACCCGCACAGCTGAGTGGCTTCGGCTCACTTTTGCCTGGTGTCATGTCATATACCGTTGTGCAATGAATGAGATGTCATCTTCACAAACACCACACACTGCCACCTATTATTAAAAACAAGAGCTCTCGGGTACAGCATACAAATGAGGGACAAAGACAGATGCATAGGCTATTCATAACTAATGCGCATAGCTCCCAAGCCGAAGCCCTCCTCCCGTTCTCACTGCATTCTGGGTTATCACAGGGAAAAGTTGGCGAATTAAACCAAATTTCCAGCAACATGCAACAGCATGGTGTGTCCTGGCGAAGCAGGAGCCATGAGGAATACTGTGTTTGTAAATGATGTCCCCCTCTGCAGTGATGCAGACCCAGGGCCGAGCTTCCTGCAGCAGCAGGCGGGACTCCTGTTCCTCTCTCCGTGTCATCGTAGCCCTGCACCGATTTCCCTGGCCCTGCGTCTCCCAGAGCAGGGCAGGGCGGCCCGGGCGGCTCCCCTGCGGGGGCCTGCGGGGAGGAACGCGCTGCCGCCTCCCTATCTGTCCATGACTCCTGGCAGAGGTGGTCTCCCGAGGGGCCGGGCTCTCTGCTAATGACCCCGCCCTGGGCATCAGGAGAGGCAGCTTGCACCGTGCCAGAGGAGCAGGGGGGCCGGGCGGAGAGAGAGAAAGCGGACACGTCTGACCCGGCACCCGAGGACGAGCAGCCGGCTGAGAGCAACCGCACGGGGGGGAAGCAGCAAGTCGCATTCAACACTGGAGATTTTGCTGAGCGGGGCTTTCTGCGGTCGGGATGGGTGTGTCTGAACACACTTTCAGGAACAAAACTTGGGTCAAAATCAGCGAAAGAACAGGGAATCTTACATTCCAAATGACTACGCTCCATCAACTGGTTAGGATGCAATGTGCTGCAGGAAACACATACACCATGTCCTAGCATGTTAAGCAGGAACCAAACTTAGTTTACTTCTGTATGGTAATACACCTTAGTGCTGAAAACAGTCCTGGGTGATAAGCAAGGTCAATTGGATGGTGTTTTCCCAGAGGTGCCCCGAGCAGAGAAAAAGGGGGGAGAAGCGCTGAGGGAGACTGAGAGAAAGATCCAGAGAAGGAGAGAGGGAGGAGAGAGGGAGGAGAGAGGGAGGAGAGAGGGAGGAGAGAGCGTGCACGAGAGGAACGACGCTCTCTCCCATCAGTGTAATGTGCTCCTCTATATCTGTCCCACAGGAACAGAGCTCTTCACCATCATTAATATCCACCCACCAGTGAATCTAACTAGATGTCCTCTCACTGTGATGCACACACGAGCCCAAACTTATGGGCACAAACACACACACACACACACACACACACACACATACGCACGCTCCTTTGGATACTTGTCTAAGTCACTGGAGTGTGCAGCGTTCCATCGCGGGCTACATTTCCTGCGCGGCCCTTAGTGACAGGGAGGCTGCAGGCGTCTGTTGTGGGGACAGGCTGTGTCAGAGCTGACCCCTCTGGCCCTAGTCCTCATTATGGGGGCTGTTTGTTTGGGGAGCTGCTTATGTGCTCCTGCGCCACTGACAGTCAGTAGAATGCTTCGCTGTGGGGGCCGCAGCCTCCGTTTGCGCTGTGTGTGTGTGTGTGTGTAAGAGAGTGTGATGTGTGTGTGTGTGTGTGTGTGTGTGTGTGTGCGCGCACGCATCTGCCTCTGCCCGTCAGTGCGTCTGTCTGCCGATGCTACCCTGTCCTCCCTTACCCTGTGGGAGCCCCTTTAACGTCCTGCCAACAGCGAGCAGGGGGCCTATTACACACAGGAGGCCGTCCACGCTAATGCTCGCTTGGAATGTCACTCTGGCTGAGATGACCATCTCTAGCCTGGCGTTTCTTTAGCTTTAGTTAGCAATTCTATCTATGCCATTTTGGCCTTGGTCAAAGTGAAGTGCTGGATTTCACAAGGCACACAAATAAAAGCGTCTGACACCAGTGGACGACAAACTGGAAAAAATCTGAATTGAAAAAAAAAAAAACAGCAGACAAGCAACAAAACAAACGCCTTCTTCAAACGGCTTAAATGCATTTAATACGGTTATGTGTAAATACAAACAGAAATTGACATGGTGGGGGGGGGGGGGGTCGGCAGAGGGCAATATCTGCTCTAACAGACATGAGTGATGAAGGCTGGCTCTAGACTGGAGTAGCAGATTGAATTTCATGTTCTTGGAAATGGAGTTTGAGGCGCGAGCCATTTATTCGCACAAAGCCTTATTTTCTCTCCGCACCAATCAAAAGCGGACATGAAGTGTGAACTCTTGATGAAACTAGGACCAGCGCTGGAACCCATTATTTCATTTTATTATAAATGGAAAATCACTGATCAGGCAGACAACTCTGACGGGTTCATGGCAGAAATGTGGAGCCCGCTGTCCTCTCCGCTCTATTCTTAGCGGTACTATGAGAGCAGAAGAGTGTGACGAAGCTCGTCATCTCCGAGACAACCTATCCTGGGGTCGCCACGAGGTCAGCGGCAGCCCGAGAGCTTCTGATGTTCACCGGCAGAGCTGTGGGGGGGAGGTGTGTGTGTGTGTGTGTGTGGGGGGGGGGGGTGGTAGGGCAGGTGTCAGTCCCAAACAAAGAGCTGCCAAACCAGCGCACGTGGTGACACGACAGGATGAGGGGGAGCGATACGAGCAGGCTGTGATTAGGAGAGTGGGCGCGCGGTGGGTACCGCTCCACCCCCGTCTGCAAAGCGCCGCTCGCATTATGGTGTTGGGGGGGGGGCAGATACATAGACGAGGGCGTTTTGTCGCGGAACATGGTGCGGCCCCGGCTGCCGCAGGTGGGCGATAAAGACTAATTGCGTAATTACACTCAACGTGTTTATAAACAGAGCAGAGCGGTTCAGCGCCGAGACGGCGGAGCACTCCCACTTCCTGCTGCAGACGGCTGCGTTGCTGCCGTCGAACTCGATGCGAGACCTCTCCTGCCGCACCGAGCGGCTGGCACATCCAGGGCTTTCCTCCCAGCGATGCACACACACACACTCGACTGTGCTCACGCTTGTGTGGGCCGTGTTTAGGCCTTCCCTTTGTGTGCCTTGGCAGTGCAGTTCCACACGCAGGCGTGGAAGAACTGAACCAAGCTGAACCGCGTTGCGACAGGAGCCCTTAAAAAGGGGCACAGGACCATGGGGTCCCCAAGCTCTTCATTTGAAGTGTGATCCGTCTTATTTCTGTGGCTTGTGTGTGTTTTAGCTACTGTGTTTCTGTGTGTGTGTGAGTGAGTGTGTGTGTGTGTGTGTGTGTGTGGGAACACGGCACAGGTGACCTGTGAAAGGGGGGAGGTGGAACACCAGTGCCTGCACCGTGACTGAGGGTGATAATTAAACGTCATGGAAGAGGCAGGCAGTGCGGTACGGGCGGCACAGCGGGAAACGGAGCCGGAACGGAAAAAAACAGAGAAAGAGGGACAAAAGAAGAGGAAAGGGGAGGGGCTGGGGGCGGGGCCAACCATGCGGGGCAAGAACTAGGGATAATTACTGCTAATAAAAACTAATGGAATTTATCCCTCGTGTCAGGTGTGAGATGATGTGATTATGGGTCAGTGCGCTGGTAGGAAATTGGCCAGTGATCCGTTAATCCATCCATCCTCCTGATCTGCAGATGAGTTCACGATGGGGGGGGCTTTGAGTGGAGTGGAAAGTTAAGAAAGAGAGAGTGTGCGCACGGGGTAGGTGTGCACAGGTACGGGTGTCTGTGGAGGAGAAGAGCACAGGCGGAGGTGAGTGGAGTTGATCGTCAGAGCTGGGCCCGGGTGCAACATCCTTCCACGACCGCCTCCACTCCACCCGCCAGCCCACCCTGCCTGAGTAATAGGGTTCAGCAGGTGGACTGGGGTAGACTGAGAGAGCTGCTACATGTGCTTTTCTCTTTCACACTCACTCTCTCTCTCTCACTCTCTTACACACTCTCTCTCTCACTCTCTCTTCTGTGTTGCTCAAAGAAAATGCATGGTCTGCCTGCCGTGATCCTTGCCATTTTCTCAGCATATCAGCTATAGAGTCGTTTTTTTAAAGCAGTCTTTGTGTGTGTGTGTGTGTGTGCGTGTGTGGAGTGGATGAGGAGAGCAGCAGAGCTCCAGGTATTAACTAGAAAGACCTGCTTGTTCTCCCTTGTCCTCTACCGCCTCCCTCTCCACGACTCTGCTCCTGCTCCTTCTCGCTCTCTCTCCCTATCTCTCCCTCTTTCCCTCTCTCTCTCATTTGGTCTGTCCCTCCCTCTCTCTCTCTCTCTCTCTCACTCCCCCCACCGTCTCTCTACTCTCTCTATCTCACTGCAGCAGCTGCCCCGGCAGCAGATGAGATCAGTGTGTGGTGCCAGAGGTGAGCAGTGGGGGTGCGGGCTCTCAGCTTGGGGGGGGGGGGGGGGGGGGGGGGGGCGGGGGGGGGGGGGGGGGGTGCGTGCTTCAGCGTGAGCACACAAGAAGGGATTTATAAGAACACGGAGCAGCCAACACACACGCAAAAGCAAATGATGAGAAAGCCACAGAAGGCGAAGGAACTTCAGCGGGAACTTTTTTAATTCAAACAACAGTACCATGTAGTTTCACCCTGAGTGTGGCAACGTTCAACAGTGCTGACCTGGTCATAGATCAGGGCAATGACAAGAACCATAATATGGAATCCGTGCAGGATTTAACACACCACTATACTAGGAGTCATTATTCAATAAGGCATGTGTGTTCTGCGGAGGAGTAAACATCTGTCATTGAAGATGCTGAGTAGGTTTTAGCAGTATGTGTAAAGGTCTTTATTGGGTGAAAGGCCCCTCACTCTCTCTGTATGTGTGTGTATGTGTGTGTGTGTGTATTTTACAGGTCTGTGTGAGGTTTAGTGCAATTCTTTGGATTTATGGGGGCCTTGTTCAATGCTCTGGGCACTACACTGCAATATTAATGTGACTGAACAGAGACCACACACACACACACACACACACAAACACATTTAGACACATGCATGTGTACATTTACAAACACAAATGGATGTGCACATTCACACACATACACATAAACACATGTATGTGTACATTCGTATACACACACATTTCCACCCACACTGTTCTAAATTTTTTTAATATAAACAGTTTTTAGATGTCCTAACCTAGTCAGCTTGAGACGTCTAGACATTCTGTGGCCTTTACATAATTCCGAAGACACAGGAATGTCCTTAATTTATACATGTGTTGTCCTTACATCTTTTTAAAGATGGAATCAGAGCTGCATTTGGGGCATTGGATAGGCAGATAAGCAGACAGACAGACAAGCAGACAGACAGATAAGCAGGCAGACAGATAGAAGCACAGAAAAGAGAGAAGACCATGAGTTCAAAAAGACTCCGTGTATCTGTGTATCTTTTTCTTTCTCCCACCCACCACCCACACACACACACACACACACACACACACACACACACACACACACACATATACACACACACACACACTACTCACTCTATTCCCGCCTCTCCCTGCCAGCCCAAGTTCAAAGCTCTCGTTGATCTTATTTTGGGGGCCTCTTGAATATTTCAGAGGCCGGCCACGTTCCCGAAGCGCTTGCGCCTCTCGGAGCAGCTCCAGATCCAGCAGCAGCGTGGCGAGGGATGTCCGGCCCTGCCCCGCACTGCCCAGGTGAGCCCTGCCGTTTAGCATCCTGCAGCCTCCCCCAGGACGCTTGCAGCTCATCTTCCTCCCAGAGCCCATTCAGGACCGCGGCTAAATCGCGAGACAGCTAAAGATCTACGTCCGCCATCCAGGCCCCCAGGCACTCCAAGTCAGGCTGCGGGGCCGAGCGGTGCGGAAGGGAGAGGTGGGGAACAGAGGGGAGTGGTGGGGTGTGGAGGGGAGAGGTGGGGTGCGGAGGGGAGAGGTGGGGTGTGGAGGGGAGTGGTGGGGTGTGGAGGGGAGAGGTGGGGTGTGGAGGGGAGTGGTGGGGTGTGGAGGGGGGAGAGGTGGGGTGCGGAGGGGAGTGGTGGGGTGCGGAGGGGAGAGGTGGGGTGTGGAGGGGAGAGGTGGGGTGCGGAGGGGAGTGGTGGGGTGCGGAGGGGAGTGGTGGGGTGTGGAGGGGAGAGGTGGGGTGCGGAGGGGAGTGGTGGGGTGTGGAGGGGAGAGGTGGGGTGCGGAGGGGAGTGGTGGGGTGCGGAGGGGAGAGGTGGGGTGTGGAGGGGAGAGGTGGGGTGTGGAGGGGAGTGGTGGGGTGTGGAGGGGAGAGGTGGGGTGCAGAGGGGAGTGGTGGGGTGCGGAGGGGAGAGGTGGGGTGTGGAGGGGAGAGGTGGGGTGTGGAGGGGAGTGGTGGGGTGTGGAGGGGAGAGGTGGGGTGCGGAGGGGAGAGGTGGGGTGCGGAGGGGAGTGGTGGGGTGTGGAGGGGAGAGGTGGGGTGCGGAGGGGAGTGGTGGGGTGCGGAGGGGAGTGGTGGGGTGTGGAGGGGAGAGGTGGGGTGCGGAGGGGAGAGGTGGGGTGCGGAGGGGAGTGGTGGGGTGTGGAGGGAGGTGGGGGTGCGGAGGGGAGTGGTGGGGTGTGGAGGGGAGAGGTGGGGTGTGGAGGGGAGAGGTGGGGTGCGGAGGGGAGTGGTGGGGTGCGGAGGGGAGTGGTGGGGTGTGGAGGGGAGAGGTGGGGTGTGGAGGGGAGTGGTGGGGTGCGGAGGGGAGAGGTGGGGAGCGGCGAGAGGTGCTTCCCTGCTCTGTAATCAGGGTTTTGGGGATGATCCGTGCTGCGTGTGCTGAGTGGAGTGGGTCCTGCAGGGCCTGTCCACGGCCTCTCTCCCCCCTAATGTTTCTCTTAATGAGCCAATTAGTTTACAATAGTGTGGCAGGCATCTTAAAGGGTTGTTTACTGCCTCTTAATTATTCATTTCTTATGCAAAGGTATGAATGGAATAAAAAGAGCTAGGGGAAGTCATTAGCCCCCCATAGCGGCTGCTTATTAGAAGTGAGCATTTCTTAATCTGATGGTGGGAGGAGGATAATTGTTGGATGAAGATATTATAGTTCAGCAACGCAGGACTTGGAATTTAAACAGCTAGTAACGATGATGTGCCTTTGAAGTGAGCAATCGCCGTAGCAACAATGGCCAAGAAACTTGTACAGAATAGTGAATTCTCTCTCTCTCTCTCTCTCTCACACATCAGGGATGGAGTATGCAAATTAGCCCAGCACCCTCCGCGTTCATTTTAATGCACTTCTGAATAATTGACGTCAGGTTGTTTGCAGGGTCCACACGCTGGCTCTGGTTCGCAGAGCAGCTAAAAAGCAGAGCGAGGAGAACCAGGAGGGAGGGGGCGGTGTTAAACGCGGCCGCCCGCGTGATCAGCGCACACCACGCATGCTAAAGCTTCTGCGGCATGCAGCCCACTCTGGGGAGCGGAGTGTGTCTCCACGGGCCATCCTGCTGGCCTGGGGTCAGTTCTAGTTCAGCACTCAGAATTCGTGGGATGGATCTGTGAATTCCATATTCGAAAAACTTCACATAAAGGGCATGTCCATTTCAAATTCAGCCTCAGAGATTGGAGGAGCAAATATGCGCGCTGACACTGCTGCCCACGACATGTCGCTCCCAGAAGGCAATGGGGCGGGGGGGGGGGGGGTGTTGCTGCTTTTGGAAGAGCACTTCTCAAATTGAGCATGTGCCAAAAGAGTAAAAGAAAGAAACGATGATGGCACTGAAACCTTGTGGCCGCACCAATGCAAAGCCACAATGTAAACAGAGCAAGTGGAAGAGCCCAGGTTGTGGGCTAGGGAGGCTGTGTGTGTGTGTGTGTGTGTGTGTGTGTGTGTGAACTGTGCAGAAAGGTCTGTGAAGTCTGCCACTCTGTTTGCAGAGTGTGAGCTGTGCAACAGGCTGAAGCCCTTGTTATGTTGAGGACCTGACAAATAATTCATACACACACACACACACAGTCAAATGCACACACACGTACATGCAGCAACACACACGGGATTTTGAGCTGGTGTCAGAAATGACTTGCAATCGATTTCAAACTCCCACTCTTAAAAGCACTTGTGACAAGGCCACAGTATTAACAAGAGAGTGTGCAGACACATGCACCTTTTATATGCAGACACACACCCGTGCGCGCGCACACGCACACACACATACACTCACACACAGACTCGAACACACAAAAACACAGAGAGCTGGACATCTTCCTGAAAAGCTCACCCTGGCCACATACCTCAGCACACAGGAACCATGGCACAAAGACTTTGCGACATGAGAAAAATTAACTGCAGGTGCTTCTGGGAAACTTTCCAAAGGGGGGAAGAGGTGCACGTATACTTAAAAACACTTCTATGCAAATGAACACACATAACACTCATACACACATACACACACCTTTATACAAATGGAGCAGCCATACTGAAACACATCCAAACTTCTATTCAAACCTCCATACTCATACACTCACAATTGCTGTCGTCCTGTGTCCTGTACACTGCAATGG
>JAGXOD010000011.1:5417500-5437500 GCA_020368025.1 Brachyhypopomus occidentalis
TGCAGGTTTATGAGCCGTGAGCACACAGTTACGACAGTGAAGAGCACAGAAAATCACACAGCAAGAGAGTGTGTGTGTGTGTGTGTTTGTGTGCTTGGCAGGGGCATTACGCAAACCCCATGTAAATATGAGGGCCCAGGTTGTGCTTATGAGTGTTCGTGTGTGTGTATGTTTAGCCAGTTAAAAAGAGGCTGAGTTCAGGTGCTGTGCTGGTGTACATCAGTGTGCCAGGAGGAACAGGTCCCACTGCTGGCTCCATCCAGCACACGTCTCCCCCACGACAGCCGGAGCGATGATTTATAAACCCGGCTAGCATGAACAGCACCAGCATATTGTGTTTCCAGACATCAACTGGCGAGTGCCGTATTTATATTGCAAAACAAGTCCGCGCTCCCTTCACACACACACAGCCAGCAGTTACATGTGGACCTGTTCCATGTGGGGGAGAGAGAGTGGTAAGCGCCTCTGCCTCACGAGCCCCTGAGCACCCAAACCCCCCCCCCAGTTGCCCCCACACGTGGTCTGCCTCACGCCCAGCCCACTCTCCCCCAGCCTGGGACCTTCATCTTCCTCCTCAGCCGACACATGACACCTCCGTGATGCTTTCAATTTTCTGCCCCGTGCCTCTGTGCTTTATGGGGCCATGCACAGGCACATGGCTATGTATGTGTGTGCACACCAGTATACACATACACATCCTCTCACCCACCCACACACACACACACACACACACACATACATACATACAGTACAGGGCACTGGTATACCTGTCTCATATACCTAATGCAATTCCCCATGTCCAACAGTTCTGAGGTTGACACACTAGACTCCCACAAATGATACCCACAAATATTAACAATGCTAATCCTCAAACACCACATATAGCACATATAAAGTCTCTCTCTCTCCTCTACACGCTCATATTGTCTTCGTGAGCTATAGAGAGAGGAGGGGGAGGAACATATGGAAGAAGTAACACAGCCTATAGTGCTGTGTGCAGGTCTGATTGAGGGTGTGTAAACATTAGCAGGCCCAGTGGCAATGATGGAGGTGCAAGGTGTGCACCACCTGGCTTCCAGACAGGAGATAAACAGCACCGTGGCCCTGGGCGGGCCGACGCTCCAAGCCCTAATGAATTAATTAGTCCGTTCGTTAAGAGAGATGCTCGTGCACACTCGAGTCTTTGTGCTCCCGTGGCCGATCAGGTCTTAATAATACCTTGTTTATATCCGTACATAAACGTCAGAAGGGGGAGATGGACGAGAGTGGGACCTTATCCAGCGGAGGAGCGAGATTTATCCCCCTCAGCCGCAGACCGCCGTAAGAGGCTTTCTCGTGGAGCGCGCTGTAAATTAAGGCAGCCCCTGTCTGAGAGAGCGAGAGGCCTTCGGGGGGGGTTGGGGGTGTGTGTGTGTGTGGGGGGGGGCTTTAACGGTGCAGCCCACTCAAATGGGTCTTAGACACACATAAACAAACACACACGCACAAATGCAGCCTGCATGCAAATGCAAAGCCCTCAAAATCAGGGCTGCAGCAGCGTGTAAGGACAAGGAAGCGCTATCGCATTTCAACACACAAAAAGGCTCCTGAGTTATACTGGGATCACCACCCTAACACACACACACACACACAGACACACATGCCCACCTTGACGTCCCTGTAGGCCCTCTATTGTTTCAGCCAGTCCCCAGGAGACCGGTGGAGGATGGTAGCTGTAATAATGGAGGTCCCCTGGTGAGGGGAGGAGGGGCTTGTGGAAGGCGGGCCAGCCGGCTGCAGCAGAGTCAGGCACCCTGTGATACATTACAGCGCAATCCAGCACCCAGTGCCCACCGCTTAGCTGAACTTTGAAAGATATTGCTTATAAAAGAGATGACTCCTGGCGACGGCCAAGTCCTGTAGTTTTATTACACCTCGGGGCTACAACGGCCTGTCTTCGGAGAGATAAGGTTGTACCCTTTTCATTTCCTATCCTCGGGCCGATATTTTAGGCCGCCTTGTTAAGGGGCGGGCGGAGCGAGTGGAGGAAGGGGTTTGATGCATGGCTTTACAACAGGAGCCGGGCCCATAACGCTCAAAGGACGATCATTACTGACCCTAATAGCCCAGTCTGCATCTGGGCTTGATTGATCGTGCCTAGCAGGTTGTGAAATGCGCCATCTGGAAGGAGGGAAGGTGAGCAGGGTAGAGAGAGAGAAAAAGAGAGAGCAAGAGAGAGAGAGAGATAGAGGGAGGGGAGAGAGATAGAAAGAGTGAGGAGAGAGAGAGAGAGAAAAGCCAGGCAGCACGAGCTGAGCACTGAGGACTAAGGAGACAAGAGTGTCGGGGGGAGTGAGAAAAAGTGAAAGAGAGAGGGAGGGAGGGAGAGAGAGATTGGAGGATTGATGGCCAGGGTGGGATGATGTGGAAACTTAACTGCGCTAAGAGGCCTAGCTAACGCCATAAACCCCATCCCTGACATAAACAACAACACTTAGGCCGGCTGTGTGTATACAATATTCATTTCACAGGGTGGCTTGCTAACTCTTGTTTACTTGCTGCCACGCTTTATGTGAGTGGAGAGCATCAGGCTGGGGTTAAACACCACTGGTAGACTCATCTGTGCTGCGAAGCATAGAGACAGCACATCTGTGTGTGTGTGTGTGTGTGTGTGTGTGTGTGTGTTTGTGTGTGAGGGAGAGAGGGAGCGGGAGAGAGGGAGGGCACATCTGCTCTTTGTATGTGTCCATGAATGTTCTAAAATGATCAGAACATTTTCCACACACACTGATTTACACACTCCTTAACAAGGAGTCCCACTCTCCTCATCACGCCGTGGTCTCATTCCCTTCATTACTGCCTCCCGAGTCCCTGCGGAATGCAGTGAAGTTATAGGACTAAAGTCTGGAAGGAACAGAAATAACCACGAAGTGCTAAAAGAGAACGTTAGGAGCAGAGCTTCCGCGCCGAAGACATTTTAACCAGGAGATATTCTGGAGTGTACAGCATTAAAAAGAACCACGGCTGGTGGTAAGACGAAAATAACTACCACCTGAAAATGTGTGTGTGTCAGTGCTGTAGAAATCAGAAGTAATGATTCAGTTGAGTCAGCACCTTTACTCGTTTTATTAGTAAATCAACCATGACAAACACAGAAGGGCAATTTCCAAAGGCCCAAGATGCTGAGTCACTGTTAAAGGTGGCGAAGCGTGCCAAGACTTCGCCACAGCAGGGGGACGGCCCTGCTTCGACGCTGAGTCACCGTTAAAGGTGCCGAACCGTGCCAAGACTCCGCCACAACAGGGGGACGGCCCTGCTTCGGTACGTGGGGCTACCAGCCTCCGCTTCACACAAGCGCCACGGAATAGAAGGAGTGACCAGCTGTGACTACTCAGCATTAGAGCGAACTCACACTGAAACTCTAAAGCAGAGGAAATAGACCATCACCACCAAAAAAAAAACCTCAATCTGAGGAAGTCGCCCGCTGAGCCTCGTCTGAGCTAAAGTGTGTTCCCGCGAGTGAGACGAGATGGTTGTGGACAGCGGGGTGGCTGAGCCAATAGGGAACGGAAGGGCCGTAGCAGGCGACTCCGCCCACATTAGAGTGACTGACAGTTGGGAGAGTGTGTAGGTCTCAGAGGGAGTGCGGTCGTGTTCACTTAGGAGCTGCGAGTGTGCAGGGGGATAAATCTCCCTGCTAGGACATGAAGAAAAGGCACAAATGTGCACTAAGATACTGAGATGAGACGTGGCACAAGCCACTAGCACGTTATGGTCCCCCTCTCACACACACACACACTCCCCCTCTTTCAGTGTGAGGTGTTAGCAGACTGCCATCGATTTCCTTCTCTGTGTTTGTTTACCCGCAGCAGTGGAGATCAAGCACCAGGCTAATGGGCTTTCAAAGACCTACTAGGCAAAAGACGTTCTCACCAGCTCACGCACGCCGAGCTTGGCAAGACCTGCCCCTGTCTGCCACCTCTCCTCCTCTCTGCCCCACTAAGGGTTTTCACCTCCTTAACCTCCCTAACCAGACAGAGGGCGCAGCTAGCGCGAATATCATGACTAGAGAAGATGAAAGGAAAGCCAGGCTGCGGCCTGCTCCACTGGGCCGCGATGGCCCCCGCTGAAGAGACAGTAATGGCTGTGGGAGGGGGAGAAGAGAGGGGGAGTGGGGGGAGGGGGGGGAGGTAGGGGGTCCGGGGATGCGAACATTCCCCGGCCGCTGCCCCGAGGCGTCTGCGTCTGCCGCTCGGCTGCCGGCTGGTCCGGACCTGCGCACTGCAGCACGGCCATGCTGGGGTAACAATGATTCATGGTGTGACCTTACTCGTAATGCCAGGCTTAATCTACGCGAGTGGAATAAATGAAGTGGGGGGCCACGGCAGGCGTGTCACAGTGCTTTTATAGAGACAAATCCGCCCGGGGCCTTGGCTGGGTACATATATTCATAAAAGTCACGCAGGCGCCCCGGTGACAGGGAGGCATGCGGTGCATCAAACACACACACACGCACACACACCCACATGCATATACACATACACACGCACACACGCGCGCGCGCACACACACACGCACACACACCCACATGCATATACACATACACACGCACACACCACATGCATATACACATACACACGCACACACACGCATACACAAACGCACGCATGCCGATTCCACGCACGCTGCTTTTGTCATGGTGCTACAGAGCTGTCACTAGATGTAAAGAAGGCGAAAAGTGGAAGAGATACTGAAAGAGGGGGCATCGGAGAGAGAGGGAGTGGATGGCGGGAGGTGGAGGTGAGCAGAGAGACAACACCGCCACTCCACCACCCCCACCCTCCCTGCGAGCTCCACCAAGCCATTAACAGGAAAATGTAAACTGCTTGGAGGCGACTGTGGCGAGAATAAGCGCGCGAGCGTGTGTTATTAGAGCGCGAGTGCTAACGGCACTGGGCTTCGCTCTGTATCAGCGGCCGTCAAATATTCCTGGCCATTCATAGCCGCTTCCTTTCAACATTAAAGTAACACAAGACTGCGCCATGCAGTAAATCTGACACATCCGGGAGCGGAACGGGTGGATTAAATGAAATAACAAAAGACACCGGCTGCTCTGCTGCGACACCCCCCCCCCACCCGCCTCCAACTCCGCAAAACTCGGCACGGCCAAGACAGACGTGCGGGTGATTTATGCACCTGCTGAGGATGATGACGATAATGATGACAATTAATCAACGGCTCTTCCTGCACCTCTAGGAGCCGGAGAGTGACCTGAAAAAGACACACGGTTTGCTCCTCCGCCTCCTCTCCACCTCGCCCCCACCTTTCCCCTGCGTCTCCCTGCCAGTCCAGAACAGTGGCACGCAGGGAAAAAAAAAAAGAAAGAGGGGGGGTGAACCATGCATTATCCTGCCATCACGGCCGCTATTTATATCCCGCCGTCCATCACTGACAGCCGCTATTCTCAGGCCGCCGTTCGGCCGGTCGCCCCGCGCTGCCACGCAATTTCCTTAAACCTGCCCCATATATCCCCGCCAGCCAGCGGCAGGCCCCTATGCAAATGTGGAGCGGCGAGAGTACAGCAAGGTGACGGCGAGAAACCGACATCATCATTTCTCCGACAGGAACTGGCCAGGCTCACGAACCACTGACTTTACCGGTGGAGGGAGGGAGGGAGGGAGGGAGCGGAGGGGGGGAGGGGGGCTGATGGGGATGAGGGAGCGGGGGGGGGGAACTTCTGAGACCTCGCTCCCCACCTCTGTTTGCAGATAAAGGAGGAAAGAGGGAGCGCGGAGGCTGTAAGGGGAGAGGAAGAAACTGTGTGTGAGGAGAACGTCGACAGCATTTCGAACTCCTGCGTGGTGTTTTGGGCACACTAGTCAAAGTCATTTTTTGTCCTCCTGAAGTTCTCTTAATTTTCCCAGGTGGAGCACACATCCTGTACACCTCTACAGCAAAAATCTCTACACTAACGTTTATACAAGCCTGCTACAAACACACACACACACACACACACACACACGCTAGCCAGCCAGTTTATTATAAACGCCTACCTTATTCCTGTGCTTACTGGAGGCACACCTATCTTAGGGAGGCAGTTTATACGCATAGAATTACCTGCTGTAGCCCGTCTGTTGCCACGAGTGATTCGCTGGCTGCCCTCCACCGTCTTCCACCACCCGAAAATGATTTGGGTGGAGGACCGTTCAGCATTAGCGCTGCTTGGCATGGCTACGGGTGGAGAGCTTGTGCTGGGTTAGCGGGCGGTGCCGGTGGGATTCTTCCACGTTAGTGTCACGGCTGGGTTGAGAACGGCGAACCCGCTAGTTCCTCAAAGAATGCAGCCTCCGTTAGCAACTATAAACTGAACAGTGTACGTGAGGCCCAGACTCCCGATATTACACCTGAAGCCAGCTGTCTAAGGCAGTACACAGTGACACCACTTTTAGCTCTTTGTCAAACCTCCTTCCTATTATGTCTTTTATTACCCTCACGTCCCCCATCACCACGTTTCACACACTGTTCTTTCTCTACTCGCGATGCCTGTGCTGTTTGCACTTCTTTCTCTCATTCTCTCTCTCTCTCTCTCTCTCTCTCTCTCTCCCTCGTGCTGTTCCATGCTTCTGTCCCAGCCTGTTCTGCCTACAGCACTGTAGCGCTTCCACAGAGACACGCCACCTGAGCAGCAGCCCTGAAAGGCCCGCCTATCAGAACCTACCCATAAACCCCAGGACCGCATTAAGAAGTCTGGGCTCCGCTTCACTCTCCTGATAAAGGGAGTGTCGCCCTTCCGCTCTCGGATGTAAAGTTTCCGTACAGTTATTGATCTCGCGCCCCTGCCTCGTGTTATACATCAATCCATCTCCGGTTGACGGCGTGACGTCATGGAATTACAGCCTCTGTCCGCAGGCGCCAGTGCCTCTGTGTTTTATGACCCACGGTCTGTTTCTACATCCGTGACGTTAAATTAAGCATCGACAGGCGCAGTCGTGGCAGACGTGGGCAGCATAGGGCCGGGCTCTAGAGTCCCTCATAACTGTCTTTGGAAGGATTTGGCAACGCCAGCGAGTGGCTCTGCACCTGCACAGAGGCGTGGCAGCAGGGTCACAGGAGACATGGGTCAGTCCCTACTCCATAAACAACAGGCTGATCCTCTTGCTAGCTGAGGGAAGTATGAGGGAGGCGTGCAAACATTTACAAAGTGATTTATGTGCCTTGTTTACAGCCTGGCAACTGAATGCGTGCACGTGGGCGTGCACGTGGGCGTGCACGTGGGCATGCATGTGGATAAGGGGATCTTGTTCAATTTGCGGTCTGCCATGCTGGTTTTGTTGGCAAGGATTAGGGATTAGGGTTTAGGGGTTAGGGGTTATGACGGTCCTTGCTGTGGCCATTTCTGCCAGTAGGAGAAGAATGGAAGACTGAGAGAGTGTGTGTAGCACTCAGACCAAGCGATGGATGGAGGGAGGGAGAGAGGGAGAGAGAGAGAGAGAGGGAGAGAGATAGAGAGGGATTGAGGGACAGACAGAAAGAGTAGGAGGGAGAGAGAGTTGGAGAGATTCAGAGAGAGAGGGAGAGACAGATGTAATAGAGATAAAGTAACAGAGAGAGAAAGAGAAAAAGACAAAACAAATAGACGGAGAGGGAAGGAGAGTAAGAGGCCAAGGCCCTGGAGCCAGGCGCCCGGGAGAGTTGGAGAGGCTGCCAGAGGAATCCTCTTCCCCAGCCCACGGTGCTCTGTGCCCCAGCCAAAAGCCGGAGGCTCCCAGGCACTACCCATCAACGCTGCCAAACCGTGAGGGGAGACTGCGCTCGACATCATCTCCTGTCTGTCCACAAACGAAGACACAACAGCAGCACAGACAGTCATCACACATTTACAACTCGGGGGCCGCGTATGCATGACTTCAGCGGCACGGGCCGAGTCGTTTAGCTCGGTTTACGATTTCCGCCACAGTTTAGATCCACGCCGAAGCTGCCGCGGTGATGGCCCCACCGCCACCGCCTCCAGGATGTCATTAGCAGTGGCACCCAGGCCCATAAAAGCTCCGGAGAGCAGGGAGCGTCCCCGGGCCTGTGTGGCCCGATACCTGCCCGCCCACCGCCCGCCTCCAGCTTCTTTTACTGGGCAAATTAAAACTCCGGAACAAGTCATAAAACAGGAAGTAATGAATTCAATTAAATATTTTAGGAGGGAGGAGCAGCCGATGTGCTGAGTTGGCGGAGGAGCAGCGGGGCAGCCGGACTGGGGTGTGTGGGGGTCGCCTGTGGCCCGCTCGCTCTCGGGAGCTGCTCGGGTTTGCACGGGACCAACATCAGCAAATGAATGGCCCTTAATCGGTCTGCCGAACGCATGGTGTGCTTGTTGATTAAAGCAGGCGTCGTGCTCGCACAGACTCATACGCAGACGCACCGTCGAAGAACCTGGGATGAGTGATTTGTAGAACAAATGTGGCTGAGGCATTAGTGCCCCACGGGGGAGGAAATTAAGAGAGAGAGAGAGAGAGAGAGAGAGTGTGTGCAAGTGTGTGTGTGTGTGTGTGTGTGTGTGTGTGTGCGTGTGTGTGTGTGTGTGTGCAGGGAAGACAGACACAGAGGCAGGCGTTCCCAGTCCATGCTCAGACAGTACCCCATCAAAACAGCCCGGCCACTGCTGAGTGACAACATGTGGTAATGAGCAGGTGGATTCTGAGTTGCTCAGTACACATTACATCATTCTACCTTCCTCATCAGGAGGCGATGAGCTCCCGGAGCTGCCCACACCCAGACTGACACGCAGGAATCAAACAGCAGTCAGACTGAGTTACACAGCATATATACATGGCAAATAAGCCAAATCAATAAGGGCCGGACCGAGTGATTTAGCATCCGCAGAGGCAAACTGAGCAAACTGACACGGACAACGTGTGTGTGTGGGTGTGTGGGTGTATTCTGTTTGTGAGCGTGATCATATAATTGCAGGTGTATTGGATAGATGTACAAACAAGACCTTGACAAGCATGTCCAATATTAATAAAGTCTGTTGCCTTGTTATTATGGGGTGTCTGCGGCTGTATTGTTGTGTTTAGGATGTGATTAGGGTGAAGAGTCTTTGCTATCAAACCGAGCAGATCCTCTCGCCCGTCTCTCTCTCTCCCTCTCTCTCTCTCTCTCTGGTATTGTCTTGATTCCACAGACAGCCCATCCAACTACCCGAGGACGAAAGGAAATCCAACACGCCTGCCCCCCCACCCCCTCCATCCTCCCCCTTCCTATTTATAGCGCTACCATGGTTTCTCATGGAAACGAGTCAGTTAACCAGAGGCTCCTCTGCATGTTTTGACCGCACACTGCAGCCGAGTCATAGTCGACTGCCAAGCCAGGGGCCCTGAGAGGGCGAGGGAGCTGCCCTCCTCCTGTTGACACTGATCAGGCTGCAAACAGACCAAATGAGATGTACATATATTTCACTTCTGCGTTATTGCGTTTACAGGCAGCGCGCTTTTACAGCCCTGGCTCCCCCACGCGTTATCGGATTTCCCTCCGCTTAATTCCACACGCACGCGAGTGCTTCCGCGCACACCGCCGCCGTTTTACAACCGAGGAATACGCGCGAACAGCGCGTCATACATGTGCTGGAGCGCCTTTATTTTCACGTCCAATCCCTTCGAGGAACAGAACGAAAAGGACGAACTGCGACCAGTGACATCACGTGGCGTGGCCCCGTCCTGGGGGAGACGGCGGGGGATATCGCAAGAACGGGAGGACGGGGCTCCCAGCCAGAGTCCGTTTACAAAGACAAACTCTCCACGCAGGCCACGGCCAAATGCCTGGCTGCCGCAACCCAAATGCACGCACGGGTTGCCAGAGCCTCATCTAATCAAGCTGCTAGTGAGCAGGGCTGTGCTCAGGCACGGCTGCGCATGCCCAGAGGGAATGCGATGGCACCCAGGGAACCCAGCACATCGCCGCTCCCACTGCCAATTAAAGGCATGATTAAAAGTGACAAAGTGTCAGGCAAATGAAGCTAGTGAGCCGGCGGAGGCCGTGACCACGCATGCTTGTCAATTCATCCAGAAGTGGTGGTGGTGGTGGTTGTTGTTGGTGGTGGTGGTGGTGGTGGAGGCGAACGTGGCCCGGGGGAGGACGAGCTGTCCAATCACAGCAAGAGGAGGAAGACAGAGAGAGAGAGGCGATGCAGGACAGAGGACTGATGAGGAAGACATCCGAGCTATGGGACTAAGAGGGATCTGAGGGGAAGGGACGGAGACGGAACCTCAGGTGACACGGCGTAGATGAGATGATGTGAACAACAAATAAAACAAAACTCGCTCGACGTCTCGGCCACGCCGCCAATTAATCCACCGGCCAGGGGAAGGGAGGCGCGGAGAGGAGGAAGACAGGAGCGGGGCCGCCGCTGCCGCTCGGCTCCGAGGGAGACGGGTGACGGAGGCTCAGGCTATTAGAGGCCTGGCGCGTGACCTCGCCCCGCACGTCAGCGAGTCACAAAAGGCCTCAAGTGATGGGCTCAACGGCAGAAGCCCTCAATCCCACATAAACCACCCACAGCGCACATCAGTGGCTAAAATATGACGGGCTTCAGGAGCCTATAAATCTTTTCTTAGAGTACCAGGCCTCTCCTGCATCATTACTGCATCCCACAGGCCCATTTGGGCTCCATTTCACTTAAATGTCAAAGCTTCAGCCTTACTCTGGGGCCTCACTGTCGCCATTTGTTTTAGCAGCAATGGGGGAAAAAACAAGAAAATAAGACATGAGGGCCATCGGAAAGATGAGGGCGCATGTGCTTCCGGGTGTCTGGGAACGTCTCGGGCGGACTGAGAGGACAGGCTGTTAGCAGCAAGCTAAAAAAAGAGGAAACGGTGTTGCCCGTGGAGCGGGAGCGATGCGCCCTTCTGATTGGCTAACACCTTCTAACAGAAACTCTAAAAGGACGGTCTCACACTCGACAGCATGCATCCTAATTGCGTCGTGTTACATAAATGTCATTATTATTTGTCCATTAATCATCATTAAGGAGTTAACAACATTCTTTTAGATTCAATTAAATTGAAATGATTTTTGTAGGCTGCGGTTGGAAATAGAAGTGGAGGCAATTTGATAAGGTGCTCAATCAATTAAAGGCAGACGGTTACAGAGAGCACTGGCGGTGATAGGCCAGCGTCCGGGTGGACACGGGTCTATAGGAGGAAAACAGAAGCCCGCTCCCAGACAAGCCTCAAACCAATATGGTGAAAGTGTCTGAAGTGAGGCACTTCAAAATCAGCACTTCTGAGCGTAATTCCCATCAGTAAGCAGAAGGCAGGCGGATTCTCATTCCCCTCGATAAAGCCGAGTTTCAGCCCCGCTTTTATTTATTCATGCTTTTTCCTGTCTTTGATAATAGCCCCCACCCCCCCCACCATCCTCTTTTTCTTTTTTTTTTTTTGCGCTCGTAGAGTTTACGGTAGGGAGAGGGAGAGAGGAGGGTGGTGGTGGATGGGGTGGAGGGGGTGGTGGTGGTGGTGGTGGTGGTGGTGGGGGAAATAGTTCCTGGCTCATAAAAAGCGGCAGAGACCATCCCCTCACGGCTGATAGTGGAGGAGGCGGCGGGCTGCGATGGGGAGCAGGCGGAGGTGCTGTAGCTAATGCTCCGGCCATCTGGACACAGTGAAAACGCAGCGCTTTTGTCCCGGGCCTGCCGCCTCTCTCTCTCTCTCTCTCTCTCTCTGTCGCTCTCCTTCTCCCTCTTTTCCCTCACCCCTCTATTGATGCGTGCGGGCAATTCCTCCCCTCTGCTTTACAAGCCTGCGCAAACAGGAGGACATAACCGTAAAGCTCAGCTCCCGCTGCCGTAAACGAGCCTGTTTTGGAGCGATGCACTGTACATAAAAACGCATAAGCACAGGCTTCTGTTTGTGTGAACGCTGGAGTTTTTCTCAGCGGTGAAACTTTCTTTGGCCCAAAGTTTTTTGCACTGGCAAGCAGAGGGTGGGCGGGGGGTGGGGGAGTGTGACGGGTGGGGATGGGGGTTGGGGGAGTGTGTGGGGTGGGGACATGACTCCGCCCACTCCACAGTAGAGCGTGTGGAGGGAATGTCGGGAGTGGTTCTGAAGGCCACCCCTCCTCCACAGGCGCGAGAGCCACGCCCCCGGGGCTGAACGTCGGGGCTGCCCGTGACGTTCCTGGCGCGGACTGAAACACCACAGCGATGGCGCTGTAGCCGAAGCTCGCGCCTGCCCGGGCCACTTGATTAGCCTGAGCTCGTCCTGCTCTCAGAGCATGATGGGAGATGGAGAGGGGAAGCCTTATTTATCAGAGCCCGTGCTGCCGTGAGCCACTGTTCAGCCCGGCGCTCAGCGGAACCACATTACCCTAATGCGGCCCAAATCTCATTCTGCTGCTGCATGCTTTATGATCTGCCAGCGCAACACCTTGCGCGTTATTGAGTTAGATGCAGTGCCAGCGCGCCATGAGACAAACACGGTGCTGGGTGCAACTCTGAAACGTCTCAGAGGCGCGCAAGACCACTGAGCTTGGCCTGAAAACCTTACCGCACCGTCACAGAAACGCACAGCTTCTTAGCCAGCTGCTTTTTTTAGCGACTTGTCATGAGCTGCAGTGTCACATGGTCAAGCTCAAAGACACACACACACACACACACACACACACACACAGGTGCGTTGCATTCATCTCTGGCTGCCACATCTTAAATCTCCAGTTCAGCAGTGCGGAAGGAGGTGGAGGCATAGAGGTGCACGCGCAACGCATCCAACGGAGCCAACGGAGCCACCCATCGCGGATGCTAACTGCGGCGAGAGAGGCAGAGAGCAACCCTCTGTGCCTGTTGGGACGTCCAGGGCTGGCCATACGAATTCCCTGCTTCAGCACTTCTGTAGTGGGGACAGCTCCCCAGAGGTGGGGGCCCTGGCTCCCCCTCCAGCCCCACCCAGCTGGTGGAAGTGAGGCTCACCTTCTGGAGCTTCTTGGGGGGAAAATGGGCCAGGCACTGACCCACTTCAGGCCAGGCTCCAGTCTGACCCGTGCCACACTAACCATGCAGCTGGGTCAAGGGTTACTGCCTCCCCGAGGGAGCAGGGGTCAGAGAGAGTAAGGGTGACGCTGGAGTTAATGAGGACAGCTAAACTGTGCAACTTGGTAATTCAACCAGTTTGTTTGAAGGGACTCCAAATGGGTGATAACGGGTGTTTAATGGGTGTTGTTGGTATGGGTGATAATAGGTGTTTATAAATGTCACACTAAACTGTACCCACAGGGATACTTTAAACTCCTTTCTGTAATGATCTGTTCACATATAGCAAACTCCCTCACGCAGGTAAATAATTACTTTAGTCAGAGCAGAGATTGTCCTTGAACTCTCCCTGAGATGTGCAGGAGAAGGTAGAAGAGGAGTGACTGTAAACCATTCCTGCCTCCCCCCAGTCCCATGGCAAAAGAGAGCGTTTGCCTCCCAAATGTTATTAATAGCCTCCTGAAAATGTCTTCATAACCCTCCAAAATTCATCAGGGAATGTTTACAGGGCCTATAAAACATCTACGCTAATAAACACCTGAGGTGCACAGTGGCGTAAAGGGACACGTCTGTGCTTCCTCTCGTGTTATCCACCAGCATCCTCATGCCGCGACAGCCCTGCCGCTAATTTGGAGGAGGCTCGTCTCATTTTACTGTGTTATCCACAGGATCGATGCAAAGCTGATTAGTCTAAGAGCCATGCATCAGGAAGCGGGAATCTCTGGGTCTGTGGGGTAAGGGGGGATGAGTGGGAATCTCTGGGTCTGTGGGGTAAGGGGGGATGAGTGGGAATCTCTGGGTCTGTGGGGAAAGGGGGGATGAGTGGGAATCTCTGGGTCTGTGGGGAAAGGGGGGGATGAGTGGGAATCTATGGGTCTGTGGGGAAAGGGGGGATGAGTGGGAATCTCTGGGTCTGTGGGGAAAGGGGGGATGAGTGGGAATCTATGGGTCTGTGGGGTAAGGGGGGATGAGTGGGAATCTCTGGGTCTGTGGGGAAAGGGGGGATGAGTGGGAATCTGGGTCTGTGGGGTAAGGGGGGATGAGTGGGAATCTCTGGGTCTGTGGGGAAAGGGGGGATGAGTGGGAATCTCTGGGTCTGTGGGGAAAGGGGGGATGAGTGGGAATCTATGGGTCTGTGGAGTAAGGGGGGATATGAGTGAGAAACTTTGGGCCTGTTGAGGAAGCACTGAAGGTGAGCAGGAGGCTTTAGGCATGTGGAGGTCATGGGAGTGGAGTCTGCTGGGCCCACGAACCCCAGTGCACCCTGCACTCCTACTCTCACTCTCACCCCCACTCTCACTCTCACCCCCACTCTCTCACTCCTACTCTCACTCTCACCCCGACTCTCACTCACTCACTCTCACTCCCACTCCCACTCTTTGCATAGCCTCCCGTTGACCTCGGCGGCAGGGCAGGCTCTGCTCTCCCTGCTGACCTTTGCCCCTGCCCCATTCACATGTAATCGTTAAGGAAAACTGGCCATTCAGACCATCACCTTTTTATGTTTTTTTCAGTAGACAGATTCTTGACCTCCGGACAAGGTCTTTTTGGGCGAATGAACACACGTTCAGTCCAGCAGTGGCACACGTATGTAAAAACTCACTGCAGTGCCCAATGCACTCATACCAGTATGCCATCCATTACCATGACAATACCATGCCATTCCATTGTCCTCCCAGTGGTTACACCATGGTACAGGTGTAGCGGTGGGCATTACAGTGCTATCTGGGTTCTACGCACCACACTGCTGCTGCTGTATTTTCACATGTGCTCCTGTGGCTGCTGTGTTGAGAACTGCCCACTATGCAAATAATATTGGTTCAGTAGTGGTGCTGTGGGCAGCAGCTGACCAGCGCAGGACAGGGTGAGGGGTGGCAGGCTGGAGGGAGGTTGGGAGGACTCCACAGTAAATGAGAGAAGACAAATCCATTCATTCAAGCCCACAATAATTAAGACACATTTACTCTATTAAAGGCGATTAATTGGATGCCATGGCACTCAGTTAGCACCGTCTGCCAGCACGGGTGCACAGACGAGCAAAACAATGCGTTTCAGCACCACGGAGAGAGACAGAGACGGAGCGGAAAAAACCCGGGACTCTTCTTGAAAAAGGTCATGCTGGTTTTCTTTGCCCAAATATGCTGCCCTTTACAAATTAACTTGGCAAAGGCAATAGTTCCACAAAGCCTGGATCATGAATCAAAGCGGTGTCCACAGATCACAGCCGTTTGGTACAACACCCCCTCTCTCACCTCCCCCAACCCTGCACCCACCCCCAACCCATTCAGCTCGCGTCTTCTGTAATTGTGTAATTAATGCTATGGCAGGCCTAATTTCAGAGATATCACACTTTAATTGCAGTCAAGCGTTCATTAGCCGAGCCGAGTGTGCCACGGCTGCCCAGCAGGTGGGGCCAGCCGGCTGAAGGCCACTTGTTGTTGGAACACGATTGTTGTGTCAATGGCTCGATTAGTACAAGTGTGAATCTGCTGACAGGACAGCCTTCCACATTGGGCCGATAATTACCCCTCTCGTCTCCGCGGGATACGACCGATCACGGTGCCACCCTGGTTCTGTTCTTACTCTTACGCTCTCTCCTGCCCTCACTCTCTCTCTTGCTACGCAAACCTGAACTTATGACATCATCTCCTCCTGTGCTATAGCTGTGCTGGTCGGGTGGGCTTGTGTACGAGGGTGTTTATGAGCTGGGGCTCCCCCGTGTTCTGCATGGGTGGCCACAGTGAGCAGGAGGAGCCCTGGAGCAAAGAGGCAGCGTCAGGCGGGCAGAGACGTGTGGTGGCAGCTGAGCTTGTGTCACGCGAAAATCCCTGCACACACACACACACACACACACACACACACACACACACACACACACTTACACACCTGCCCTAACATGGATACCAGCAGAGAAAAATGGGCATGTTCTTTTCTCATCGTGGCCTCTCTTGCCCTTCACACACACAGACACACACACACACACTCTTATACACACGCACACACACACCTCTCGCCCTTCATCAGTTTCGGAGCTGCTTTACGCCACTTCCTGCTCTAAGAACCCGAATAGCAGGGGTTTGATTCAGTTTAAAATCAATTTGGGAAGGGGCTTTTCATTCATTATGCTGCTTGGCTTTGGGGGCCATATCTGAAATCCCTCAAATGCCGGCAGAGCCAAACGTCATCAATTCAACGTGAAAGAAGGCGGGCGTGACGCGCCATGACAGGTCTGGGATGCGGCGCGCGAGAGAGACGGATGGGGGAGGGCGCCCCCCCTCGTTCATCTCCCCCCCTCGTTCGTCTCCTCCACCCCCTTCGTTTGTCTGCTCCCTCCCCCTCGGCGGCTGCCGGGGAACAGGCGAGCGCCGGGTCGGCTGTGCCCGCCTCGGCCAGCAGGTGCTGCTGTGAAATAAGGAGAGAGGTTGGGGAAGCAGCGGCGGGCGGCGCCTGCGCACCCACATCCTGCCCCGCTCCCCGCGGGCCACACGTGGGAGGGTGCGTGAGAAAGGAGGAGAGCGGTGCAGAGAGAAGGGAGAGGGAGAGCGACAGAGACGGAGTGAGAGACGGAGAGAGGGAGGGAGAAGGCAGAAGAGACGGTGAGACAGAGAGTGGGAGAGAGAGAGAGAGAGAGAGAGAGAGAGAGAAAGTGAGAGGAGGAGGGAGAGAATGTGTTTGTGTGTGCATGTTTGTATCTGTGCCACTTGGATGCCCATTCGGACAAGGTGCAGTGTGACCTTGCGCAGGCGGAGGCTAACAGAAGCCTTAGGCAAAGATTCCGTCACTCCACACCGACACCTCTGACTCAGGTGGGACAGACCCACGCTAAACAAACAAGCTCTGACCCGCCCCTAAAACACACCTTTTGTTCTTTGAAAGCAAAGAAAATTGAGCTCAGCCCTGATTGTTTATAGAACAAACATTCATCAATAATAAACACAGTGAACAGGGAAAAAAAAAAAGAAAAAAACAAAAACAAGGGGTGTCTGGGGCCTGTGTTATGGCTGTAAATGTTAGGGTTGTTGACACAGTGGTGATTGTATGTGTTTATTGCTCCTGCCCTGTGTTTGACCAATAATACCTCCTGCTTGCTTATCTAAAAAAAAATCCCATCAAGTATATCAGATGCACAATGCTAAATATTTGAAACCACTGAATATGGTAATGTAATGGTCGCAGTGGCCTTGGGAGAAGAGAAGAAAGAGTGTTGTGTGCGTTAGACACCCCTAATTCATCAGAATCAGTCCATTAGCTGATCAGCCAGCCACACACACACACACACACACACATACACACACATACAGAAAGAGAGAGAGATCTGTGTACAAATAGACTTTGATTTTGTTAATGTAAGTATTTCACACCCTCAGCAAGCATGAACAGTTCTTATGTTGCCATTCACAGACTTATAGTGTGCAGTCTCATCTAAAGCTAATGTACAGACACCCCCTTTCAAAGACACGGGCAGATTAGAGCTATAATGCGCTCTAATGCACCATATGAAAATAATGAGTTGCACTTGAGTGTCACAAATGATCGTTGGGATCGATTTCCGATCTCTCTTAGCAAGAGTGGTCACCTTCACAAACCCTGCCCCACGCACCCTTGTCTCATACCTCATCACAGAAGCAGGCTAAAGATTAAAGGGCTCTCCATGTAAATGGAGTGAGTTTGCCCACATTTCCAAAGCTGGCAAAATCATTGCGGTTATTTTACAGCTCATATAAGTATTTTGCCAGGGATCATCTGAAAGTTGGAGAACAGGGAGGGAGGAGGGGCTGTAAACACTCATGATGGACAGCTGTGACACGGGCCCACGGATCAGACCCTGCAGGCGGGACGGGGACTCAGGGGAGCCATGCGCTGGGTTGTGGGGCGACGCCTCCATGTGTCGGTCGCGCATCGATCACGCCTCCCTCCCACCTCATTTCCGCCGAGGCTGCCGCACCGAAAATCAAATTATTTTATTTAATTGAAAAAAAGCTGGGTCGGTCCGACAGATCCAGGGGGCGCCGATGGGCCACGGCGGCTCAGGTGATGTCAATACGGCCGGTCGCGTGTCAATTCATCAGCGCTGCTTAACGTCATTAGCCCTGCATGGACTGCTCTCTCCCCCTCCTCACATCCATCTTCCTCTCTCATTATGTCTCCTGCTCGATCTTTTGCCTAGCTAACCACAGACAGGCATTCGAACAGGCCCTCGGTAGAAAGGAGAAAGTCTCTCTCTCTCTCTCCCTCTCTCTCTCTCGTGTGTATATGGGCCTCTCCCGGGCTTCTGGTGCCGGGTACACGCCCACACTCGTCTCCTCGTTCTGCTCCTCTCTCTCTACCTCCGCGTCGTTCACCTCACACACTGACATGTGGCTGGAACTCCAGCTGTTCGTTAGCCAGCACCAGGCTACAGGCTACAGGAACAGGGGACGCGGGAGCAGGTAGCAGCTACCCGGCTAATTCTGCAGAGGGGGCGGCGGAAGAGAAGAGGGGCCCTCGGAAGAAAACTTCAACAAGTAAAGAGCAGAGGACAGAGAGATGAACGTAGAGAAAACAAGAACTTGGTAAAGCCTAGGCTCTGGCTACTGATTAGATCTGTCCGTGAGAAAGAGAGATGACATCTGTGAATGCACTACCACTGGGAATAGTGTGACAACACACCTGTCAAACAACCAAACAACTCCACAGTGGAGTTGTGAAGCCGGAGTCACAACTACACAACGAGACAAACCCCTCTGCCTGGCCTGACTCACTCTCACCTCTCTCTCTCCCTCTCCCCCCCCCCCTCCCCATTCTTTTTCTCTCAATTACCTATCTTGTGCCTTCACATTTAGTGTTGTGCGCGGCCTGTCTAACTCCCTAGGCAATTACTGCGAATATGTTTAGCCCTGGGCAGTCAGAGGAGACACATTAGTGCTGGTCAGTATCCCAGCATACTTAGCTCACCTGGGCAGTGCCCCATGGGTTCGGAGCGCTGATGCTTTGCTCTCCTGGGCGCTCCGCTTCCTCTGCAACCGTTAGTGCCAGTCAGCAGATCACTCAGAGCACGGCCCAAACCAAACGAAGAAAACACACACACTCACACACACACACACACACACACACACCTGTCTGTGTCGCAAGTGAAGTGTTACAAGGCTTTTTAACTGGTTTGATTTTCTTTCCCATTCTGCTGGGAGGCAATTACCTGCGTCCAAGAAAAAAACCCAACACAAAACACAGTCCCTCCCCCAACCAGAACACCCTCCCCCCACCACAAGTCTGGGAAGTGACTAAACAGTAGGCAGTTAACAGGCAGCGTTTAGCCACAACACTGTGTGGATTAGCAGACAAGTCACTTAATCCTGTCCTCCCCTGCTGGTGAGAGTGTGAACAAGGAGTCGACTGTACCCACAAGATCTACTAACCACTGCCATCAAATATAACCTAGATGTAATATTTATAATCAATATACTGTGCTATGTACCACTTATATTACTGGAATGTTGTCAGTATGTTCACATTGTAAACAGCATGTCAGAAAAACTCTGGCTACAAAAATCCAAGCAGCAAGACATGCACGTTATTGCTGTGTGTTAGAAGCAGTCAGTGGTGAGGAATTCTGAATAGCCTGCAGAAACACTACTGACAGCGAATTAGCGCTCATTCTCTGAGTAATCTCAGTAATCTTGGTAGATCATAGCTTGATATATAACGACATATGACAATTCATATGATGTGGGTGATCTTTAATATGATATGTGTTTATGATGCAAAAATGTGTGTGTGTGTGTGTGTGTATGTCTTGCCCAGGGAAGGTTCTTGGAGCAAAGCAGAGCTGCATTACTACTGCCCCGTGGTTGTCAAATCTGGGGATTAAGCTCCATTAAACACAGAGTGCCACAGAGCTTTATCGCTGGATTTCACTCTTAGAGACTTAGGACACACACGCGCGCACACAGGCACACACAAAATAGCCATGAAATGTCCTTCACCTTTATCGACCAAATTATATAGGAAAAAACGAGAGAATAATGCCTCC
>JAGXOD010000011.1:5440000-5512500 GCA_020368025.1 Brachyhypopomus occidentalis
AATATCAATTCCCTCAACCTCACTGGCAAAATGAGGCATTTCACAGGCACTATATGGTTACATATAAACACTTAAGTATTCCCTTTGAACTACCCTGCTCACACGCTCATTACGTTGCCTTTGAAGACTGCATGTTGGAACACTGCTACATTCTGATTTTTTACAGTTATTAAATCTAATACGGCAGCAAATTACTTTGAAACTTCCCTGCCGTATGTGAGGAAGGCCCGGCCCATGTGCGCTGGTTCACCAGCGCAAACACCCGACCCGTAGAACATGGTGTGGCGGACGCTCCGGGAGCCGGAGAGCATGTGCACGGGCTGAGAGGAGCCCAGAGACTGAATCAGAGAGGTTTCTTGCAACGGCACGACAGACGGAACCCTGAGTCTCCCTGGCTGCAAGGCGCACAGTGACGCGGGCACGTGTCCCAAAGCACACGCAGCGTCAGGGGAGGAAGCAATAATGTCAGAGAACAGCTACAGCTCTGCCAGCGCAGGTAGAGTTCAGAAAAGGTCATGGGAGAGAGAAAGAGAGAGAGAAGGCAGAGGAACAAACTGTCAAGCAGCCAAGTGTTTTTAAATCTGCTCCCACAAGAACTAAAAATATTCATCTCTTACAATTACACACACTGCAATTACACTTGGACCAAACCTCACGCTACGCATGTTACATGCAAAGTGGTCCAGACAGCCATTACAAAGTGACCTCAACATTCCTTTTTTTTCCCCCACACTCTTTGAGTGGAGCAAAAAACAAACAAACAAACAAACAAACAACAACAAAAACACATGGCCCTGTAATGTGTCCAGAGCCCCTGACGTAGGAAAAAAAAGAAAGAATTTTAGATAACTTAGCAAAGAGACAAGAAAAAAAAAACCTCTATATGAAAGCATGCGCAAGTCAGTTTAAAGCTGCCTGCTTAGTGTCTTTGCTTTGAACTCAGTCTCTGGAGATTTGTGTGCTGAATACGGCAATTTCATCACCAGGCAGGCTGACAAATGAGCCGAAAGCTGCACGGTCCCTGACAAGAAAGGCAAACGCGAATGCAGCGCAGCGAATCATACATCACAACAAAGACATTTCCCTGCGATTAGACTCTGTTTATAATCAATATTGAGTCAACACTGCCACATGTGTATGAATAATGGCAAAAGGCGTCTTTAATCCGCCCCCCTGCCTGGGTGTAATCGGCAGCTTCTGTTCAGCACTGTCACAGCCTGGGGGCGGACGGGGCCACAGGAAAGACGGCCACTAATGTCTGACTCATGCATACTTCAGGCGTGTGTACTTCAGTGAGGAGATAGGAGTGAGTGGTGATTCCACCGGCATGCCTGACCCAGTCTGTCCACCTGCCTGCAGGTGACGCAGATGCGTGTCTCACTCTCCTGCCCCCTCTCTCTCTCTCTCTCTCTCTCTCCCTCTGTCCTGAGGCTGGACTATTAAACACAGCCTCCACTCAGATTGCTTTCGCGCGGCTCTGCTGAACATGTGGACAATGACAGGCGAGAAGGTGTGGGCTGCTCCGGCCGCATTTTAAAAGGCCTGCGCACATCTGCTGGGAATCGGCGCCGTTCGGACAGCTACGCAATTTTACAAGCCGCTGGTGCCACGCCACATTAGCGCTTTATGTTCGACTCCGTTTACGGCCAGGCTGAGCCGGCGGGACCCGCCGTGTCCTGCCTGCACAGAGGAGGCACTTTCGTGTCTTCAGTCAGGGGCAAACTCATTGCCACTCATTTGGGTCCTGCCCACGACCAGACATGGAGTTCTATGGAGGACGCTGTAATCAGCAATGATCCAGATGGAGGAGAACTGGCAGGATGACAGGCACGAGGCTGGCTTAGGGCGAGGCGCCAAGGCGGGGCTTAGCGTGAGGCGGGGCTTAGGCCGAGGAGCCAAGGTGGCCTTAGGATGAAGCGGGGCCTAGGGCAAGGCCGGACTTAGGGCAAGGCGAGGCTTAGGGCAAGGTGGGGCTTAGCGTGAGGCGGGCCTTAGGCCGAGGAGCCAAGGTGGCCTTAGTATGAGGCGGGGCTTAGGGCAAGGTGAGACTTAGGGCAAGGCGGGGCTTAGGGCAAGGTGGGACTTAGCGTGAGGCGGGCCTTAGGCCGAGGAGCCAAGGTGGCCTTAGGATGAGTCGGGGCTTAGGGCAAGGCGAGACTTAGGGCAAGGCGGGGCTTAGGGCAAGGCGAGACTTAGGGCAAGGCGGGGCTTAGGGCAAGGCGAGACTTAGGGCAAGGCGGGGCTTAGGGCAAGGTGGGGCTTAGCGTGAGGCGGGGCTTAGGGCAAGGCGGGACTTAGGGCAAGGCAGGGCTTAGGGCAAGGCCTCTGACCTGAGCTCTGCAAAAGTGTATCCTCCAGGATAGCCCAACATGAATATTTGTCGTCAAAAGTGTGAAATTAAATTCTGAGGAGCTGTAGATAATGGTTGGCTTTCGGCACCCTCTTATATCCTCCCATTCCCACATGCCAAAAATTAGCCCTCGCTCCCCAAAAATCTCACGCTCAACCCGAACTACCGATGGACTCGGCAGAGCCACCGAACGATGGTTAGATTACACGAAGCGAAAAAAACTACAAACTAATTACAGCAGGCTTAAAGGGGAAAAGCTTGACTGGATGGGAGCTACATGGTGCACTTGCTGGAGTCTGGACACTAGTAAAACCCTCTTAATTAGCCTGGGTTAATGCTTCAGGACACATCGCTCCTACTCCAGATATGAAAAGCCATGGAAACATCCATGCAGGCGCAGCAGAAGTGATGGGCAGGCACAGACCTCTCAGCTGGGGTGCCACGGATGAAGGACGCGCGGGACAGGAAGTCCACCAGGACATTTTTCGTTTCAAGTTCAGCCTTCGTCGGCCTTCGAGTGAGAGAACTCCTGTGTATTGTGCAGAGGTTCAGTTTTTGATGTTCGTACTTTTGTAGCTGACATCACAAGGACAGACCTTGCTGGTGAACCCCACAGACGGAAATGTGATTTGACAGGTCCTTCCTCCGCGCCTCTTTTTATCGACAGCAGCTGACGAGCCCAGGTCACACTGGGACAGCAGCTCGTCCCTGCCAAGTGTGACTCGAAGCGACAGGGTTAGGGCTTCCGGAGCGATTCGGTTCCTACTCCCTCTTTGGGAAAACTGGAAACAGGAAACCTGAGCTGTGGCAGACGGAGAGCCGTCAAGCGTAGGCGTACGGTGGAGAGGCGTCCTGAGAGAGGCACCGAGCCTGGGATAATCGATCAGCCGTCTCCGAGTCACGGGCAGCTGAGGCAGGGGCCAAAGTTTTGGGAGGGCTGTGTGTGTGTGTGCGTGTGTGCGTGTGTGCGTGTCTGCAGTTTCCTTACGTTATGTGTTCCTTTACGCGGCACTAATCTCACAGCGGCGCCGCGAGCGGTGGGCGGGCGTGCGGCCCTCGTCTACGGCGCTTCCTCCATCCAGCACCTCGCATCTGGTGGCCCAAGCTGTCGGCGTGGGCATCTGCAGCTCTACGCCGGCGGTGCCTCCGTGCCCGCCTCGCTCTCAGCAGCATGTGGCGCGGTGCAAAATAATAACCGTTTTCTAAACAATTACACGCAAAACGTCCCCCCGGAGGGAAGCCGGACTGATAATTGGGAATGAAGAGAAGTCCTGAAAGCCGCGGCACAGCCCACCGAGGCTGGACGGGGGGCCTGGCCGTCGCCTTTGATTCGCCGCGGCCCCGGTCCCCACGCCCCGCCCCGCCCCGCCCGCCGAAAATGGCACCCGCTCGATTACGGCATTAGCAACAAGCGTTTTGACATCTGTCTTCATTATTATCAATGAGCGGAGGCGACTGAGGCGCGGGCGCGCACCATTAGGTCGGCCGGTCGCGCGGCGGCATGGCTGATAGCGCACGTTAGATGGATCCAACATGAGCTAACAGGATGGGACGGAAAAGGCTGGGCTGATTACTTTCTTTATGGGGGGGGGGGGGGTGGGGGGGGGTTTGCAGTGGTCGAGGTAAAGAGGTACAGAGAGAGCAACTGAATCTAAATAAGAAAGCTTATTGCAATCTGTATAATTACCACAGGGTAATGAAATAACTCACCAGCCTTGCCGCCTTCACTTAACAGAAATCGATGTGTGTTTGAGAGTTTATTAGAGCGCTGAGGTGGGGGAAGAGGTGGGGGAAGGGAAGGGACAGCGGGGAGAGGGGGGGGGGGGGTCTGGCCACCGATAGCACTACCTGCATTAGCAGCTAATTGAGAAATGGGTTAAAACTTCATCCCTCACCTCAGCTGCAGCCCCAAACACGGTTAGGCCATGCGGCGGCCATTGGGCTCTGCAGAGTGCAGGAGTTTAGGTAAATATCAGGTCCCTACTAGCTATGAATGCCACATCTCAAAGACAGAGTAAAGGTTAGCCTTGGCTTTAGTGTTTATCCTTTATTCCATCATGCTGAAAGAACAGCCCATCTGAAGAATCACAATCTGATGATCTCCAAAGCCAGGCAATTTCCAGGGCAGGCAGCAGGAGACTGGAATCAGCTCTCTGCGAGTGTGACACCGCCAACTTTTCCAGTTTTCAGCACTTTTCTCAGAACCTCATTCTCTGAATCCACAGTTGCGATTGATGGCCCCTAAAAAGCCTAGTAATGGAAAGACAAACCAGCTATCCTTGCATCAGGCCACCTATCTAGGAATCATTAAGCATATGGATGAGGCTGGACTGGACAAAGGGACCATGTGGGTAGGGGCGGTGGGGACCGGGGGCAGGGGGTGATGATAGGTGGCTGGCTGTAGGAGGCCGCGGTAGGCGGGGTCAGGCGGGGTCAGGCGGAGAGGGATGGGGAGTGATGGACACACCTTTCTCAGGTGTCCAAATCGCCTTGTGTGGAGGGGAAGGAGGAAGGAGCAGGGGAGGAGGAGCCCATTTATTTAGCCGTCTTCCCAGCTCACCTGGAGTGATAGGGAGGCGTCAGCCAGGCAGGCTGCTATTTCACGGCCTGTTAAACGCTAATGCTGTAACGCCCCACGTTCCAATTTTAGGGAACAGGGAGCATTAGTGTTGGGCTCAAGGTTCGGCCAGGGCGTGGACAGGGAATGGGCAGGAGGAGAGACAGAGAGAAAGCGAGAGAGAGAGAGAGAGGGAGAGAGAGGGAGAGGGAGGGAGAGAGAGAGGAAGAGGGAGAGAGAGAGGGAGAAGGAGAGGAAGAGGGAGAGAGAGGGAGAGGGAGAAGCTGGGAAGATCTGGAGTTTCCACGGGCTACTGAATTAGTGGCAGCTCCCCCCTTCCGTCCCACACAGAGAGGCCAGGAAAAGGCTCTGCCACCATTGACATTCACTTCGATCATGTGTGACTGCTTCAGACACACACACACACACACACACACACACAAACAAATACATGCTTAAAACCGACCGGTTCCACATGCCACGTGTCCTGGAGTGCCCACATCTCAAGGAGATCCAGCAGGGCACTCCCGCAGGGGGCCAAAACAAAACAAACAACAAAAAGAGGCAGGCCTACGCCTTCAAAGGCCGTTGGGAGGGTGACCTCATCTTCGCTAATTCCAGCCCCGGCCACAGAAGAAAGTGCTCAGTCAGAACGATCGCTAAAGGTTAAGGTCAAAGCATTTATTTGCGTTCCACCGTAAACAGGTCTGAGGAAGACGGATAGGGCAGGGTTATTATCCCAGAGAGCGCGCCACTGATTGATCGGCCAGCACTCGCGCCGAGAGGGAGCGGAGAGGGCCGCCCGGGGAGCCAGCCGGCGGCGTCGCGCCTGCACCCGCATCAGCGTGGGAGGAGCCTCCGCCGCTTCATTCATCACTACGCCGATTGTCCCGAACGCCTGTCACGCGCCGTCCACGGCAACTCCGATATCTGACAGCACCATGTTCACAAGAGGTCGCACGGGTGGCAGAAGGTGGGATGGAGTGGCGAGAGCAAGCTGGAAGCTGAAGGTGTTCCTGATGGACAGCTCTCTCTCTCGCTTTCTCTCTCTCTCTCTCCCCTGACCCAATCACGTGGCAGGGGAGCCCTTGTCCTGATGAGTCACCTTAACCTCCGCAACTGGGCTGCCGCAATTAGCTGGCGCTAAGCTCCTGCCACATACCTGACGGCATATACGGAAAAAGATAAGCCTGCAAGACGATGGCCTGCATTCTAGATTCGAGCGAACAGTGAACTGCTGCACTGTTGACGTGGACAGAGAGAGAGAGAGAGAGAGAGAGAGAGGGAGAGAGAGAGAGAGAGGGAGGGAGAGAGAGAGGTTTTCTGATTCACTGGCTCTTCAGCTGAATGTTGTTAGGAGTGGCTTCTCCCGACATTGCTGTTAGCAGAACTGTGTATGGCGGCCATAGAGGACCCCGCTGAGGCGATGGGAAGCACTACACAGGACTGCTGAGGATTTCTCCTTCAGTCTCAAAACTGGCAGGCAGAGAAATACTCAACCACATATCCCTTTAGGAGCTTTTAAAAAAGATTCCATCAACGCCCATAAAGTGGTCAAAATTAAAAAGAGTAAGTGCAAAGTAAAACAGAGAGTCCCAAACTCCGGCGGAAGACTCTCTCTTTAAACACCACGCGGTAGGACGAGATGGGGAGTCGTTCCGAGAGACGACATGCCCCGGCTTTGCACGTGTGCATGTGCACGCGGCCGTGTGTGTGTGTGATCTGTATACACCTCCGTATGCCTGTGCCACATCATGCCAAGCGAGTGGAGCTCCCCCCCCTCCCCAAGGGACGCCTTCCTGCTGCGTGTCCCCTGCCCATCTGCTCGCAAATCAACACGAGAAGCCCCGCCCAGAACAGCCCAGTCCTCGTCCTGCTGTGTGCACGTGCACGCGTGCTCGGTGCGGGTATGACTGGACCATGGAGTGCTGGTGCGTTTGGGTGTGCGTGAAAGAGAGAGAGAGAGAGAGAGAGAGAGAGAGAGATAGAGAGGAGAGAGAGAGCGAGAGAGAGAGAGAGAGATAGAGAGGAGAGAGAGAGAAAGAGAGAGCAGGGGTGTGGAGATAAATCACTGGAGGCGCAGGCACGTGGCCGGGCCAGGCTGGGTGTGGCAGAGCAGTGCAGGGGCCCGCGGTCTACCTGTGGTGCCGGCGGCTCCCTGCATGGGGGGAAGATTAATGCCGCCTCTCTGGAGCAAAGGTAACATCCAGAGCTTAATAAGGTACAAACAATTGCTTCCATTTTGTTTGCTACCAGGGGAAAACTAAAATTGTGCTGCTGAGGTGTATTTTTTATTTTCACTGTGGTTTTGGCAGGGTTGGGATTTGGGGCTGTTTGTGTGTGTGTGTGTGTGTGTGTGTGTGTGTGAGACATGAAAAGATCTTATAATACTAGTGCACTCATCCATCCATTGAGAAGGTGGCTGCCTATTGTATGGGAGGAGAGAGGAGCCTGAGCACAACAGTCAGCAGAGATGCAGAGATGAAGTCCGGCTCCAGGTTCCACACCTCCTGCCATGATTTGGCTTCACCCGTTCCTCCCGCCTGCCTGCGTGGTGGGAACCAAGTCCTGGGGTGGACTTTTCCTTCCTGCGGGGTCGGGTTAGCACTCTTACCTCCACGCCCTGCACTTTCAGCTTCATGTGATCCTCTCGCGTTGTCTTTCCATCTTTCCTCTTCTTCCAGCAGTAGCCATCCTTCCTGTACTTCACCTTTTTTCTGTTGTACAGGATCATGGACCCATTCTGTGGCCTAGATCCCGGCGAGAGGGACAGGGGGGAGGAGGGGGGTTGGGGGTAGGAAGGGCAGGAGGGGACGAGCAGAAGGAGAAGGAGGAAAAAAGAAGAAGACGAGGGAATATTTAGTCAAAGTCAGAGCTATGGGACTTGGTGTGGGAGCAGCACAAAGAGGCCGTCGCAGGCCTTCACGGAATCAGTAACGCTTCAGCGGCTAAAACGACACGGCCCCCTTTTACAGACGGGGTGTGGGGGGGTAGGGGGGGGGGGGGGGGTATTGGAAAGGGTTTTTCTTGCATCGGCATGCACAGTTTGACAATGAACAAAGCAACCTTCAGCATAAATCTACAGCAGCGGGCCCCGTCTGCTGAGAGAGGAGCCCTGGACGTGGGGTCCTCGCTGGGTGAAATCACACAGGGTGCAGGGGAGGCGAGCGTGAGGCGCTGGTGCCGTTTCTGTAGCTCCACGTTCTGTGAGGAGTGCTGAAGAATGTTCCCCGGAGACAGAGATCTCCCTCACCATTTCATGCATAATTCATTTGAACTTTACTTTCTCCTTTGCCTGGTGGCTGATAACACCGCTGGCCGAGACTGTGAAAAGCTGCTGTCAGCTTCCACATTAGCAGGAACTGTAAAGGCATGTGTGTTAAGCACTGGCTAATAATTACAAAGGGTGAAGGTTGCACAGGCATACGAATGATGTGGGGGACATGCATACTCTTTCATAAAGACACAAGTGGGCGCGCTCACACACACACACACAGACACGCACACATTCACACATGCAGGGGTGGACACGTGCGCGCACACGCACACACACACACACACACACAGTAGTGCTACAGCTGGTTGGTCCTGGCTGAGTCCCAAGAGGAAGCAGCTTGGTAGCAGGCTGGCTGGCTCCCCCAGGATAGGCAGCGCTGGCGGCCATCGTGGAGCTGGAAGAAGCCGCATCCCTGCACTACTGTTCAACGCCTCTCAGCCAAGCCCAGCAGGGTCGCAACATCCACTGGCAGCACTCGAACCATGAACCCAACACGACACAAACCAGACACTCACTCCTAAAACACACACATACACACACACGCACGTCCGCTCGCACACACGAGCATGTACGCAAACATGCACGCACACACACACGTACATGCGCGCACACGGACGCAAGCACACACACACACACACACGTACATGCGCGCACACGGACGCAAGCACACACACACACACACACGTACATGCGCGCACACGGACGGAAGCGTCCACACACACACACACACACACACACACACACGCACACATAAACAGGCCCGTGTGTACCAAAAGCAGAAACAAATGCCCATCGTGGCCCTGCCGTCGTCTCCGTGTTTATTTGAAGCGTCTCTTCCCTCAGTTTTCACCATCATGCTGCACACGGTGGTTTCAGGCGCCTGCCACTTGTTTATTTTTGTGATTGCTCATCAATCATTGGACGGGACGAGTCTCAGGGGGTGATCCAGAACGTGAGGCCTCTCTCTCTCCCTCTCCCTCCCTTCAATGCTCTCTACCTCTCTTTCTCCCTCTCCCACCCTCTCCCTCTCCCTCCCTCTCCCTCTCCCTCTCACTCTTTCTCCCTCTCCATTCCTCCCTCCCTCCCTCTCTCCCTCTCCCTCGTTCTCATGTCATGCGCTCCTGACCATGTTGTCATTGCTTTCATGTGGTGTTTGATCAGCATGAGGTCCACCTTTGAACACTGGCCACTGGCTGAGCTCAGAAATCTTTCTTATGTATGAGCTCAGTGGTCTGGTTAATCCTTCGTTTGTAAACTTAGTATCAAAATTCCATTTTACGGTTTTGCTCAGTGGGAAATGGATTGCCTCCTTTCTCCCTCTTAAGGTTTCCTACCTGCCAATGGGGGGGGGGGTAACTGTTCCCTATGACCTGCTCAGTTGGACTCTGTACCCAGATTTCTGTAAACTACTGTGCTTCAGTGGCTAGTGTAAAGAGAACTGTTGAGATAGAACTGAATTCATTCATTCATTCATTTCAGATTCAGTGACACTGAAGCACACTTTGAACTGTGTCAACTATGATCACATTCCCAGAAAAGGTAAAATAATAAATTATTGATAAGAAGCTGGTAACTATATTTAATGCAAACATAGAAAGTGTCATTCTGATAAAATAACGCAGTCAGGATTTGAATGTGGGCGGGTCGAGTGACTAAACCACACCCTCTCCATCAGTGACTAAACCACACCCTCTCCATCAGTGACTAAACCACACCCTCTCCATCAGTGACTAAACCACACCCTCTCCATCAGTGACTAAACCACACCCTCTCCATCAGTGACTAAACCACACCCTCTCCATCAGTGACTAAACCACACCCTCTCCATCAGTGACTAAACCACACCCTCTCCATCAGATGCTGTTTGTTCTCATTTGCTCTCAGACATTTAGCTTTTAGCTCTTTTGATTTGCTGATATTTTATTATGAAAATATATATATTTTTTGTTTGCAATACAAATAGTTTCATAATGAACTGATCATTTTTGTATCTAAAAAGTTTCACTTGCAATGATTTATTTATTTTTTTTGTTGCAATATCATCAATTTTGCTCTCAATTCTATTTTCCATCACATACTAAAGGAACAAATTTAATTCTATATTAAAGCAGGTAGAGGGGCAGAAATCTGCCACAGCTGAGCGGCGCGTGAGAGGCGCCGGTCTGATACTGAGGCGGCACCTTCAGGTCAAAGGTGCCCGCACCCTGTTTGCCTGTGCTGAGCTTCAGTGCGTTCTCCAGAGATCGTGCGTACCATTCATAGCGTTGGAGCTGACAGCGGCCGGCACCTGTGGGAAGGCGTGTGGGCTTCTGGGAGGTCTGCTTACGAGGAAGGCCTTCATAACGCTGCCTTTGGCACAGTATACATAAGCCATTCAATTAAACTTATCAGAACGATGCATATTTATACACGCTGGGTGAAATGTTAACTGCGCCGTTATCACACGGCCGGATTCTCCGAGGCCCAGACGTGACAGATTAATATGGAAATCGAGCGCTGCTCCATAGAGAGAAGGAAAAAAAATTCCTCCTTGCTGCAGTTCAACTTCACGTCGACGGTGATGATTATCAGCGCTGGCCTTCCTTCTGAGGCGCGGCTCACGCAGAAGTGGAGAAATCAGTCACTCTGCGGAGGAGACAGAGCGCGCTCCTTCAGTTCGGTCGTTTCAGATGAGTTTGGAGGGGGGGGGGGGGGTGGGGGGGGGGGGGTGGGAGGGGGTCCGTGCCGGGGCATTACCGAAAAAGAAGCTACCGTGACGAGCAGCCGCTCAGCTTTGGATCCTCCCGGTACGTGAGGACTTTACCAACAGCTTTTACTCCGGCTTGCCTTATAGAGACGTTTTTAGAGGGACGGCAATCAAAAAAAAGAAAGAGAGGAAATCCTGAAAAATATGACTGTATTGTATTTAAACAGCAAAAACTATAGAAAGATAAAAATATACTGTATAACACCCTTGTGCCATATTTATTGACAGCTTTACTATGTCAAGAATATATACCGGACTCCAGTTTCAGAATATCTACTGTTTTATATCTCTGACTGTCATGGAGGCAGTGAGCGTAGCTCTTGTAGTGTTAGCGAGAGGGGCATGTTTAGCTGAGGGCAGCATCACTCTCCCTACAAAGCCCCATGATTAATGCCACACGTGCTGTTTTCCTTTGCCTTCCTGGCTTGAAACAAGTGAGAGAGACAGAGAGAGAGAGAGAGACTGAGAAAGAGAGAGAGAGGCTGAGAGACAGAGAGGCTAAGAAAGAGGGAGAGACGTATAGAGAGTGAGTCAGGGAGACAGGAGACGAGAGCAGAGAAGCCTTGTGCAGATGAAGGAGGTGAGCTGGCAACAGCTGAGTCTACTCAGGAGAGAGCAAAGCACAATCCCTTATCCGTTACTCATCGTGTCTGTTGGACGCCACGTTTCAGGACAATCTCCAACAAGCACACACACACGCACACACAGAGAACCACACGCAAACACTGCTTACCAACTATGTCAGCTGCTCTGACATACCAACGCCAACATCTCACTCATTCCTCAAAGAGGAACCCACACGTGATGTCGTGGCCCCAGAGCAGCGGCAGTCCGAACAGCGATGACACATTGCAAGATTCTGCAGCTCTGCACAGCCATTACTAGATCTGTCACTTATGCCTCACGCATCGTTCATGCGTGCTCTGTCATGCATGAGGCCACACACACACACACACACGCAGGCACACACACACGCAGACAGACAGAGACACCATCGGAGGGTGAAGGTGATCTTTTTATGTGATGTCATTAAGCTTAACCCTGGTGTGGCGCATTGCACGCCACTGTCTGACATCATGAGGTGTGTCACGTGTGTGACACCATGATTTTGAGAAAGGAGGTGGGTGCCCGATGGAGGTTTCTTCAGGAAGTGATGCGTGCGTGAAAGGATAGCTCCTTTAAATGTAAATCTGCCCCAGCCAATCCGGGGATTGAGATTGTGTTCAGCTGCATGGCCGTGGCCATCTCCACACTGGGGTCCCCTGCGGGACCATGGGTGCGGGACCATGGGTGCAGGACCATAGGTGCGGGAGCATCGGTGCGGGACCATAGGTGGTATCTGCAGTGCTACCAGCCACATGGCACCACAGCCACACCCCGCACACCAGTGGATGGAAATATAAAATACAGCTTCAGAATGATTGAAAAAATCACATCGCATGAGTGTGCACAGACACACACACACACACACGCATACGCACACACACACACACACACGCTCTCTGGATGCTGACCTCTCAATCAGGTAAGAGCAGCTATCTCTGGGTCTGGGTCTCTCTCTCTCTCTCTCTCTCCATCTTCCTTCTCTCCCTCTTCTCTCCCTCTTCTCTCCCCCTCACTCTATCTCTCTTAGCAGTGTTCGCCTGAGAACTGACGCCCTTCCAGCACAAAACAGATGTTCCCTGAGCAGTTATCTCGATGGGGAAAAAAAGGCAGGGACAATTTAAAAAGAATATAAATAACAGTGCTACATGTAGTGTCTGTCCCTGCCAGACCCAGGGAAGGGCTAAGGGGCGTGGGGTGGGGGTGGGGGTAGTGGGGGGGGTATTCTTATCTCAGCAGCTCCAGGCTTGCAGAGGGAGAGCTCCGCCTGACAAGTGTCAGTGATGGGATGGCTGATAAGCAGCCCTGCACTCAGTGAGGAAGCGTGGGTGAGCGAGAGAGACGGAGACACCCAGAGAATAATGGACAGACGTGGCGGGCGGTGCTATGACATCACTGAGGCAAAAGCCCGCCCCCGGGTCTGCTCCGACGGAGGGCCGATTCAGGTCCACTGCCCCTCATCAGCCGGGGCTGTAGAACAGCTCCACTCCGTCTACTCAGAGCAGGCCCTGCACAACCGGAGCTGCCTTTAATTAAAGCTTTTGAAGGGCAGGCAAGCGTGTATGAATGAATCGGTGAATGGGCTGGCCTGTGAGGGTCTGTCAGTGCTGCGGCTCGGCAGGTCGTGTGTGTAGGCGTGTGTGTGCGCGCGTCCGTTTGTGTCTGCGTGTCTGGGGTGTGTGTGTGTGTGTGTGTGTGTGTGCAGGACTGGCCTCATTCTCTAATCTTTTACCCAGTTCACAACCTCCCAGCAGAAATTCAATTAATTTCTTTCATTTCATTCATGTCTTCACAAAATGGCACGTGAGACGTATAGCAGCATGATGGCGTTGCATTTGCGTGTCCGTTTGAGCATGATTGGCATTTGAGATGATGCATTTGAGTGTCCGTTTGAGCGCTCAGAAAAAAGCCACAATTTCCAGGTAACGTTGGAACCATATTAAAATCGCACGTTTCTGCGTCGCCACGCGCCTATACCACGCATGGCATGTGCTGCTCTGTATCCTGCCAATAGGTGGTAATGTCTGCTAATTTTAACGAGTGCTGACAGACCGCGTTCCTCTAGCTGCTGAGCTCCAGATTGCTGCTGGGATTATTGCAAATGAGCTCGATCTCCGCTTCGCTCCGCCGTCGAGCTTTCTGTTTGCCGTCTGATTTCCTGCAGCCGTTGCTTATTATGACATACGGCAGAGAGGATACTTTGTACTCTCAATAAAACTGGGGTGTGGGAGAATTGCCTCCTGCCTAATTTCACGTCGACTCTGAAGCCACTAGAGCTTTTGTTCGAACAGCAACACTCGCTCACACAATTAAATCTAAAACCGCGAGCAGACCCGAAACATCTCCCAACTAAAATAGGTTGGATTTTTCATTCATTTGCAATGACATTTCCACAGTCCCAATTACATTCTAAACATATACATAATAGCCTGTGTTTTAAGGTTTCAGTGAAATTACATAATGTGTACTTGTTAAACACACCTGACATTACTCTCATCCCCTCAGGATAAGTGACTCAGTGACATGGAGAGAATCCGAGGACTCAGAAAGGATGTTTATCATCACCGAGGACAAGAAATTCCTCGCCATTTCTTTTTCTTGTTATTCATTTATTGCCTTTTTTCCTATGACAAAGTAATTTTGCCCACACCTCATCTCCCCGAGCAGCGAGTGAGCAAGAGAAGCCTGGGAGAGGGAGACGGGAGCTTATTAACCTGCAGAGAGCGTAAGTCCCACGGCTTAATAAGAGAAGGAGAGCGTTGAGAGGGAGAGACAGAGAGTGAGAGAAGAGACAGAGGGAGAGAAGAAAGTGAGCAAGACAAAGAGAAAGACAGAGACAGAGCGAGCACTAGCTAGCATCTAACAGAGAACCCAGCTAGAGAGGGAGCCTGTGGAAAGATCACATCATCTCCGTGAGCTGGGCAAACAGGCCTGACTTACGGCTCTTCCCGCCGCCACGTTTGCGGTCTGCAGTAAAACGGCACAGAACACCCGCCGGCGGGCAAAGCTCCTCATTTACAGGCCGTAATCTGTGCCAATGTGCAAAACCAGCCCGACTAGAACAGAGGACAACAACGGCGTGTCGATGAGACAGCATCTTCCCGAGAGAGGGGCGAAGCGTCCAGGCCTCGCGGCACAGTATTGATGAGGAGACGGTGCTGTCCATCGCCCCCCTATCCCCCCAACCCCCACCACCCCCCGGAGACGGTGGTGAAGGTGTGGGAGGGTGAGACAAGGACGTGCCAGGTGCCCTTCAGGGCAGGTGCCAGATCGGGATTTATGGATCGTGCGGGCGCTGTCCCTGCCTGCTTGCTCGAGTGGGGGGTGCTGTCGTCTGGCGCTCACACGTCCAACCCCCGCTAGGACCCAGCAGGCCTATCGATCCCGCTCCGCACACACAGCCACGCGGCCAGCTATCGACTGCCTTATGATTCATCTACGATGCGATTCTGCAAGCTAAGGCGGACGAGACAGAAAGAAAAGGCATGCGAGAAAGAACAAATGGAGATAAAGGGAGGACGGCGGCCCGGGAAGAAGGAGGAGAACAAAGGAGATATAAGAAATGTGAGAAATGAGAGAGCATGAGAGAAAAGAAAGGACGAACAAACTTGCTTTAAGATGATTAGTCAGCCCTGACCAAAGATATGGTAGCAGAGAGCCTGTAATGTCAGGAGTGCATGGCAAAAGGGAGAGAGACACTGTGAGAGAGAGAGAGAGAGAGAGAGAGAGAGAGAAAGAGAGAGGTGGAGAGAGATGGAGGAGATGGGGGGGTGGGGGTTTGTGCCCTGGGTAGGGGGTCACATTGTGGAGCTGGAGTGGAGCTGTAGCTCTCTCTAGGTGGTGGAGCGCATCAAAGAGTCTTTTGCACCTTTCGCCCGCCAATCACGGCCCAGCTCCCAGCAGCCCCACAGGAACAGCACGGGGCTAATTGGAGCCCTGGGAGCAGTGCTTGTCCAGCACTGTCTCACATTTCACACTCATGCACACACAAACACGCATACACACACGCGCGTGCCCCCCCCACACGCGCGCACACACACACACACACAGACTGAGCAGTGTTTAAACTGGTGAACAGGTATACAACAGAACAGAAGGGCAGTGAGAGTGGAGTGTCTGTTCAGAGCTAGGGGGTGGATCTTAGATGGGGGTGGGGTCTCAGACATAGGGGCAGGTGGGAAGGATCTCAGACAGGAGGGCAGGAAGGTAGGCGGGGTCTCACATAGTTTGGGGGAGGGGCATGTAGTAGGAATCATAGGACATCAGTCAGGCAGGAGGGGTCTCCTTTTTCCAGCCCAATCCCCCCACCCAGTGTGTTTGTAGTGTGATTTGCTGGGACATACTGGGCCCACCAATCTCATGCTGGCACTGCAAGCGTTTTCTCAGAGCAGCGCTCCGCGTATGAGCCCGGCTCGGGGAGACGACTCAGCTCTGTGCGTGTAAAAGCACGGCAGAAGCACCGCGAGAGCCGAACGCATCCCCGTCCCGCCGTAATAAATAGATAATGCGCAGCGACTCCTGTAGTTACTTGTCGAACACTCTATCAATAGACTCTACTTGCGAGGAGAAAAGGAGAGAAAAAAACCAGAACAGCGTGTTCGGGGCCCAGCTGACGGCGTGCTAGATTAGGAGGAGAAAACACAGGCCCGGCGCACGCACACGCGCCTCCACGCCTCCAGCCTCCTGCTACGGTGTCAGTCAGAGGGAGATTCCCGCGCGACTTTCCCCGCAGATTCATCACACGCGCTCCTCTCTGCAACGCTCGACCGGATCCTTCCAGCAGGCGCCGCAGTCAGGGAGGGGGAACCGCGCCAGACGGGGTGTTTCTTCACTTCGGTCTTTAACCCTCAGGTGCAGGGACGTGAAGCTGAGTGGTGTGCTGCTCGGGGAGTCGCCCAGCCGTGCAGAAGGAGCCCGGCAGCCCAGCACAGCCCCCCCTGGTGGCCACGGCATGGGGCCTCAGTAAAAAGAACAATATGAAAAATGGGAGAACTAGAGAAGGGTGCATCTGCACGTGTGCGCGAGCATGTGTGTGTGTGTGTGTGTGTGTGTGCGAGGACCTCTACATTGGGAGCAGCAGATACACAGCTAGAAGGCTTCCCCACAGAGCCTTTGGCCTCAGGAGAGTCACCTCTGGCCTGGGAAGACGAGGGTTAGGCCCCTCCTGTCTGCACGGAACAGGCAGCTCTGAGACTGCCGGATGCTAATCGAGTGCTTTGCGGCTAAATGATGGGAATGCGGAATTCAACAGACCTCGCTGACATTTAGCACTGAGCACTGGGGCGAACAGCAAACCATGCCGGCACGTCCTCCCGCCTCTGAATGGGTACGTGTTTGTCTGAGTGTGCATGTGTGTATAATGCACAATACAGTTTAAGAGGGGGAAAAAAAACTCATTTATTCGACTCTGGAGGGAGAAGAGGAGAAAGAGACCAGGAGGCTAATGAGGGTCCGGAGAGCCCCGTACGCCCCCCCATCCCACAGGGGGGAGGTGCTGTAAAAATGAGGTAGTGTCCTGGACACTTTAAGGCCGTCATTAAACTTTCCCCTCGCCAAGTTTACGAGCGCCTTTGTGCGTCGGCGGGAAACAGGGCCGTAAAGCAGAGCTTTGTCTTGTTGTGATCGATTTATTCCCTTCGTTAGGGCTGTGACTCCGCCCCCTTACGAGGTCCTCACGCATTGACCATAATTACGGGTCCGTTCCTCTTTTATTGACGCAACATTGCCGTTTTAATTAGGCTTTACCTGTTCAGAGAGAGACACAATGTCACATGAAAACAGTCAATAGTGTCTATTTTAGGCGTCGGCAGGTCAGACTTTATGTAGTGATCTGTTTTATGGATATATGTCTGAGAGAGAGGAGGGAGATGCAGGGGCTAGACGCTGGACGTGGAGATGGAGAAGTCTGCAGGAACTCACTGAAAGCATTTGTGTGAGAGTGTGTGTGTACTTAAATTAGTGGAAAGAATTAAGGTTTTGTAGTGTGTGATTTGTTGTGTGTGTGTGTGCGTGCGTGCGCCTTGGGACTGAAGAGTGATGTGAAGTAAGTTGGCAGGAGTGTGTGTGTGTGTGTGTGTGTGTGTGTGTGTGTGTGTGTGTGTGAGTGAAGGTGACCTCCAAGAGAGGAGAGGGCGCCTGCGTGCTGGGCCAGGGTGACAGCGGCCCACCTGTCCTGGCATGGAGCCACGCCGCCCCCATCTGCCCCCGGCAGGACGTCCTCTCCCCCAGGGCCCCCTGACCGCCACTGTCAGCCTCCACACAAGCCTGGCCACCTTTCTTCCCTGGCATGGGACAGGGTGCCTGGTGCCCCCTGCTGTCCGCCCCCTCACCAAAAAAAAAAAAAAACACTGTCTCGTACTTATCAGGAGTAGAAGAGACTGCCTTGGTTTGAGTAGCCAGGCAGAAGTAAGCAATGTCCGAGACTCCAAGCAGATCAAGCAGTGAACGGTGGAGGCCTAACTCATCCCTGACTGGAAAGAACAAAGTTGGTTCCATGTTGAACTGCTGTCATGGTTACAGGTCCCTCAATGGTCTGGTGCTATTCCCCAACTCTCTTGTCTTTATCGCAACCTCCTGACCAGGATCGCACAACACACACAAAACACACACGTTGGTGAGACCCAGAGCAATGTGTGTCAACACTTCAAGCCGGCTTGATCTCTGTCTGACTCCCCCATTCATGTGTCTCCCCTGATCCCCACAGTCCCCCTCTCCGCCTGTCTTTAGCACAGCGCTCCTCAGGGCTGCACCCGGAGCGGCGCTTTGACCGCCCGGGACCGTGGGGTACGCTAAGAGCGCGGGGGCGCTCATCTCCTCCGCCCGCTGCACCACCCAGCCTGCCGTGTTTACTGGGGGACGCCTGAACCACCCAGCCACACTCCTGTGGGGGGATGGGACGAGAATGAGAGGGCTTGCTTCATCATTCATGTTTCTGCAGGAGCTTTTTGGGGAGGGATGGAGGGAGGGAGATGGAGAGATGAAGACAGTGGAAGAACAAGCAAAAGCCAAGAAGAGGAAAATCTAAGAGAAAACACACACACCAGTTATCTGAACATGCCAAAACAACAGGAACGGGCCCCCGTGCCACGTCTGGCGGGAGGCGTGGCCTGCCCACGCGGGTGTGTGATGAAGGCATCGGGGCTCCTGTGGACGGGAGGAGAAGCCCACCTCCTCCCAGAGCTCCGTGCAGACTGGTGTGCCGCGGTGTTAGTCTGGCTGGCTCTCCAACAACCGCCGCGATATCGCTACCCATTCAGCACGGGAGTCACGGGGGGAAGCTGATTACTTGCTTGGGTTCCCTCCCAGGAGCCGGGCTCACACAAAGCTCCTTGAGAGCGCTCGGGTTTAACCCCTCCGGATTGCAGATATGTGCGCGCCAGCCCAAACGCGCCCATCCCACAGTGGCATAATACTCAGGGTACTGTCTAGCGCGCAGGGCTGCTGCACTTACCCAGGAAATTCCACAAACACAACAAGAGTTCATTTGCTTACGGAAAAGACATGTCAAGCACAGGAGTGAAGCAGGGGCTTACAGAACGGGGCTGATCACCCCAACTCACCGAGCTAGAGTTCAGCAGGCCAACTCTGCCCAGTGAGAAACTGGAGAACAGGAGAACAGCAAGAGTGAGATACAGAGAGGGAGGGAGAGAGGGAGGGAAAGAGAGAAAGAGACAGAGACAGAGATAGAGAGAGAGAGAGAGAGAGTGAGAGCTTAAATCCCCAAGGGGGATGCTGTCCCCTCTGGCCTGTTTGGAGAGCATGCAGCGTTCCGCGCATCACTCTCCATTAGCCCGGCCGCGCTCGGATTGTCAATCTGCAGGCTGCATCCCGGGAGAGGCCACCCCGTTAGCGGTGCAGGGTCTGGGCGCTGGTAATGACCACCCCAGCTCCTCCGCCTCCTTCACAGGACGACCCTCCACCACACGGTCAGCCCCCTTACCCACTCCCCCCTGCCCCCCACAGGTCCCTGACGTGCCCTCATTCCGCAGGCCCGGTGTGGGGCCCTCTCTCCTGGGGCTGTCATGGCCCCTGGGGTCGACCCCCGGCACTCAGCTCTCCCACTGTATTTTTGAGTATCCTGTCCCTGCCTGTATTATTGATGGGCCATCTGCATGCGCTCATGTGATGTGCTGAGCCACCGGCCGCCGGGGCCACCAGTGCGGTGTTTCTTCCCGGCGCGGCTACGGGCGCCAACATCCTGGCGGAGGCCGAGACTGTTCAGGGGGATGATGGGAGATTAAAGGATGGGAGGCGTGTCGGAGAGACAGGCACATCTGAGGCACTTTGTTTTATCTGCCGTAGAGGAACGTGTGAGAAATGGAGGATGAGGGCTAAGCTTCGCCGACGAACTCGAGGGCTCCGGACGCGTCAGGACGTTGCTCCAGATCTGCAGACGGACAGGGAGGAATTCTCCTCCTGATCGTTCATCGTGCACTCAGGTCTGTCAGACGGCAAAACCATGGCAAGGCCATACAGAGGATGAGATAGGATTGATACATGGGAATAAATATGACTGTCAGGCACCAAGATCATACAGTATGAGAGACAGTATGAAGACAGCATGAAAGAGGGCGGAGGACAGCAGCAGTAAATCGCTCGAAAGCAAAGCCACTGCTCTTCCACAGAGAGGGAGAGAGAATGAAAGAGAATGAGAGAGAGAAAGAAAGAGAGAAAGAGACAAGGGGGGAGAGATGCGGTCAATAAAGTCATTGTCCTTACCATGTCAACAAAAAAGGGCTGGAAAAGGCATTGAAGTAAGGACAAAGCTGTATACAAAAGGTGCTGTGAGAGAGAGTGGGGGAGAGAGAGAGAGAGAGAGAGAGAGGGAGGGGGGGGGGGCTTCCAGCAGGGGGGTGATCAGACTAGGTGAGCAGGGCTGCTTTCATTACTGTCAGACCCCCTCTATCCCTTTAGGGTGCAGGTGACCCCACCACAGTGCACACACCAAACTAATCATTTGCTTTTAATCACCAGGATATTCTCCCTGTCCTCTCCTCCCTATCTCTCCTTTTCTCTTTCTTTGCCCCCCCCCAGCCCCACTGCCTGCCCTAGCCTTTGCCAAGGTCCAGCTAATTTTATTCTAATTGCCTGCGCCCTCAGCCGAGACTGATCTGCCTCATTGTGCCCACCCCTTCTTCATATTTCATTCTCCCTCCTCCTGAATCCTTCTCCTTCTTTTCTCTCCTTACTCCTTCACTCATCTCTGTCAACCACTACATCCCCTAACCTCCCTCCATCTCATGTCTAATCTCTCTCTCTCTCTGTCTCTCTCTTTTTTCCATCTCTTGCCACGGCTCCTCTCTCCTTGCCGCCATCTCCCGCCCCACAGCCCCACGGCCCCACTGCGCCCGCACGAGCGTTTCCAATCTCCTCCGCTCTACCCACTCGGCTGACCCCTCGTTCCGGCGGACAGGGCGGCCGGCACGCTCCCGAGCACAATGGCGGCCAATGAGAGATGGCTGCCCGCTCCGATTAGGCAAAGCCGACGCGCGAAGCCTTCGTGTGCCGCGGCTGAAGAGGGTGCACGCGGCAGCATACAAAGATTCAAACAAAGGGGCCGTGCGGGGAGGGGGGTGCGGTCTGCGTGGAGGAGGCTGTCCGCCGGGCCGCCGTCCTCCCATACCAATGCGTCAAACGTTATCAGTCCACACCTGCCTCGTCTTTCAGCGGTCACAAAAGCAGAGCCGTGCCGAGCCGTGCCGAGCCGGCCGCAAATCTGTTGGCCACGTTCACGTGGTCCTCTGCCACAGCTTATTTGCATACGCCCAGTGATTCGCTGCCTCGGAAACATGCCCTGCCCACCGAAGCTTGGGTGTAGCGGTCCGTTTGATTAAAAGCAATCGCAGGTGTGAAGGCCTTCTGCATCACTGAAAATAATAATATTTCAAAAAGCAAAATGCCAACTGCTGCACTGTTGTCAGCTCCGTCTCCGTGGAGACGACCCGCCCCCTGCAGCAAGGCCCGTTCCAAATAGCTGCTGTCACTTACTGACAAGTCATTACTAGGCAGAGATAAAAATTAAAGCATCTATTTTGCCTAAACTTTAAATAAGCAAAGCGGCCCGAATATAGTGCAGCTCTAAATAGAGCTCTGGCTCTAGCTCTGGCTGCTAATTGGAGTTTTCGTAACAAGCTTCTTAGCTGATAATGCCTTATTCTGGTCATCAACACTGTGGCATCTACAAGCCACAATTAAAAGTAGCCAATGGAAATTGGACACTGTAATCACACTTTCAGAATTGTCCCTTTCTTCTGCACAGTCCTCCAAATCAGAAGCCCTCGATAAATTTTCATTACACCTGAGGAAAGCCCTACAGATAGAGCCACAGACACACAGACTAATTAGTTTTTAATTTATTGACTGACGGCCACAGGTTTCGCAGGCAGGAGCAGTGGGCCGCAGTCGTCACGCAACGGCTGCATTAAGCTCTGTTTCTGATTCACAGTCAGAGTAACGGATCATTACAAACAGATTAAACCAAACTGTACATTTTTTTTTCTTTTATGCACAAGAAAAATGCCACGACATGACAACATGATTGCACTAAAACATAAAGTCATAAATAAATAAATCAGCCTATCAATAGTTATGTAATACTGGGCTTACTCTCAGTATATGAACCGAACTGCTCATAGTTAATACTGTAGCCTTTATGGAATCCCTGGCTGTTTAATTTCACAGTTGGATGAGAAGCCTCTGGACTACACTGACTGAGACCCAAGGTTAAGGCTCTCCCCAGGGAGCTACATCCATCTTCTCTCTGTGGTCTCTAATCAGCCAGGGATTCAGGAGATCTCTGGCTTGATTCCTGAAGGCCGTGGCGTTGGACACCGGACTCTCACAGACCAGGTTTGCTCCTTTTCACAAGCCCGTAGGTACTGAACCCTCAGCACCCATCTCCCCCCTCCACACTGCCACCCAGAATCCTCTCATTCTGCACTTTTTCCATCCACCAACGTTCACACTTCCGGCAGGACGGCGTAAACATGGACGGATCGTGGGGGTCCACGGAGACCGTCTGTATTTGTTCTCGAGCTCAAAATGGCATCGTGCCTCTCTTGTAAAGCGCTGGCATGAGAAGGAGGTTAATTAAAACGCCCGGCAGATGCGTGTGCGGCTCCGGCGCTCCTCGGTGGCACAGCCGAGCAGCCTTCTCGGCCCTCCTCTACAGACAAGGCAAACAAAACAGGTCTGCTTCATTTTCTCTCCCTTTCTTTCCTTGTAGATGTTGATCTTTTTTTTCTAATCCCTCCTCCCCATCCAACCGTCTGAAGGCAGAAGTCAAAGGCTGATTAACAGACTCCAGTGGGCCGGTTCTGGGGAGCAGTAACAGAGCCTCGCCCCTCGGGACACACAGAGAATAGAGAACAGAGAGCAAACAGCCCCCTCCCCACCTCTCGCATGGTCGCCTCCTCCCTCCTCCTCTCCTGCCCAGCCCTCCCGGCCGCGCTGGGTGCTGACGTCAGTCCCTCAGTGGAGGCGTGGGGGCTGATGGAGCGCTGCCAGGCACACGCCGTACCTGTGCTGGCAGCACAACCCGAGGGTGCCCGGGTGAAAGACGCCAGCGCGAGAGATACCGGCGCGGCCGCCTGTTCCACCTCCACCTGACAGCCCACACGGAGAAATGGAGAGTATGGTTTTATGGGAGCTCCGGATCTCTCTTTCTCTCTCCGCTCTCTCTCTCCCTCCCTCCCTCTCTCTCTCTCTCTCTCTCTCTCTCACTCTTGCTCCCGTTCTATCTCTCTCTGTCTTTCTCCACCTGACTTTGTTGTCACAGGGGTCAAAATCGATTTCATCTGTGGGCTACAAAAAGGTAAACAATATAACACTGGCACTCAGCCTCGGGAGGACAGAGGCGCTTTATATGAGTCCCCAGCACAGTGACGGGTCCTGCAGCACGCCACCGGTTAGAGGAGGGAAACAACCCAGCATTACACGAACACAAACAGGATGAATGAAACTAAAGCGATTAGCGTAAACGCTGCTCGGATTAGGAGCGCACCTCAGACGTCTCTCCCCAAGGCCAAGGGGAAGGTCACGGCCTCTGCTTGTCGCCACCTCAATTCGAGAGCTCCTGCTGTACAAACTATGCAGACTGCATCTTGAAAAAATATCAAACTGATAATGGCACCATAAAACAGATCATTTTACAGGCAGACGATCTCAGTCTTGAATGCACTTGAAAACCATTTTCAAGCTACATAAAGTTTAACATAGCGCTACATCTGCTGAACCAATAGGTTCCACACTACATGGAACTTTGAATTTAATTAAGGTAAGGGAAAGCATAGAGCCCAGGGCAGAGGTGCCTCTCCATCCAGACACACACACACACACACACACACAAAGTGAGAGAGAAAGAGATGGAGCAGGAGGGCAACAGCGTTATAGAGACAGGGAGCAAGAGAGAGAGAGCAAAAGAGGAAGAGAGAGACACCAAAAGAGTTAGAGAGAGCAAAAGAGGAAGAGAGATACACCAAAAGAGTTAGAGACAGCAAAAGAAGAAGAGAGAGACAGCAAAAGAGGAAGAGAGAGAGCAAAAGAGGAAGAGAGACAGCAAAAGAGGAAGAGAGAGATGCACACGATGTGTCTGGGATGCAGTTTGCTGACTGTTTGAACACTGTTAGGCTGCTATGCTTTGATAAATATCCCACGTGCACACTACATCACAGCATGTGAGAGAGATGAGTCTGACCTTGATGGACATCACACAAATCCTTTTTCGAAGCAATGCTAAAGGAAAGGGGCTCCAGCTTAAACCAGCGTGCACCATATGTCTTTCAGAATCGTCCGAGATACTGAGTACTGTCAAAACTATGCAAACCACCCCTCTCTGTATTCCACCGGGCTGATCCATCTGGCTCTTTAGCTAAAAAGAGACTTTAATGTACTACACTTACAGAATTGGTTCTGCAATTAAAACTTCGGCTGGCCATTGAATAAAAGCCTTTAGCACAATGGGAATTCTCAACTGCGGCTTTGTTTTCTTCTTGAGCAATAAACTTTAGAACACCGAAAAGGAAGCAGCCTCCATGCAGAAGATAAGGCCTTGAAGTAGCCATGCTAGCTGAGCACTTTGGCGTGTGAGCAGTGAGCTATGCTAATCTGTGCTCATTTCCAGCATATAGATTATTGATCCTCAAGTCTTCCTGGGCTGCTTGATTTCTGTCCTGCCCATTTGAAAGCCCACAACATAAATCCCAAGAATCAATGGTAATATAGGGCTACAAATGGTGAGGTTAGTTTCTACTTTTTTTTGTACCTAAATGACCATGTGCAGTTGGGGACATTTTGGTCCTCGGACCTTTACAAAGTGTCAAATGATCCATGAGCAGTCAAGAACTCTTCAACAGAAGGTGCTCAATGCCATGCAAACCTTAAATTCCCTACTGCACACACGCTCCACACACACACCACATACCACACACAAATCCATTATGTGTCACACCATTAACATGGACGAAGGACATTTTCAACATTCAAATGCCAGGATGAAGAATAAATGTCAAACCATGCTTTGTTATGCTAAATCAATTACCCACTGGAGAGCGGGTGGGAGGAGCAGGCGCACACTTAACCGCACTTCGAACCGCCTGGCGTGCTATGCATCCGCGTCACCGCGGCACAATGTTTAAACCACCACCCAAAAGGTCCCCGGTATTGGAAATCTACTTTAATTAGCCTGCTAATTAGTTTGAGGAACAGCTTGCTGAGGCCCCAACTTTCGATGTCAACAAATCTGAGGTTAAGTGGAAAAGTGCAAACAAACAGAAAGTAAGTGAGTGCAGAATTCTGGGCAAAAATGTATATGCTCATGTGCTCTGCAGTCAGACGCTCTGCTCCGGTCAGACCCTCTGCTCCAGTCAGACCCTCTGCCTCGGTCAGACCCTCTGCTCTGGTCAAATCCTCCGCCCTGGTCGGACTCCCTGCCCTCCGTCGGACACTGCGTTCAGACCCTCTGCCCCATTCTGCCCCTCCTCCTTGCCCTCCTGTGCTGCCCCAGAACACATCTACTTGCCTATCCAGCAGACCCTGTGGTGGCAGGGCCCCGTCTGGGGGCAGAGAGCGCAGGCTGGCAGCCTCCTGATTGGATAAGCACGTGGACTGGTAAGCAGGCCTCCCAGCCTTGCCTGTAGTGACCCCAGCCAGCTGCTTAACAGCACACACACATAACGTGGAACGTCGGGAATACAGTCCTGCGCTTCCGATATCTGTGCCCCGCCCCGCACAGCTGACGCCCCAGGGGACGGTGGGAGACGTGTGCCCACACACTCCCCTCCAGCTGGGTTCCGCCTGTCGCCACACACTGGGAGAAGGCTGAGAGGAGCAGGGGTCCTGCTTCTAGGCCTTGTGAGGACCCGCTAGGGTAAAACATTCAGGGTGTTCACACCGATGAGGCACGGCAAGAAGCAGGATTGTGGTGCGGAGATCTCCACCTGTAGACCGTGGTGTGCTTTGTCACACTGTGCTCCACTTACACACGGTGATTTATCCTGTATTTGTCTTTGGCTCACATTAGGACATGATAAAGTTCATTCGTGTCGCCCATGGCTTGGTTTCTCGAAGACAGCGAAAGGTTTCCCTAACAACATTGACACCCCTTTCCTAGCAACACCATCACTCTAAACGTTCCGGGTCTATTTTGAGGGGAGCAGATACAGACAAATGAACTAGGGTGGGTAATAAAAATGTATCAGCTCGCCACGGCATGAAAGGACTTGCTGATGGAGAAGAAGCATGAGCTTCAGGCGAGCGCTGCGGGGGAACAGCAGGGCGAGAGAGGATGATGGAGCTACCCAGACAGGAGCGCAGTCGCGTCTGGACCACTTTACTTGAGGGGTGAGTCTCAAGCAAATGGTTTAAAGTGGCATATCGGAATAACCACACTGAAAGCAATGGAAAATCATAAGGCCCCAGCTCAGGAAACACACAGCGTTGCTATAGACAATGGTGAGGCAGAGGTCGACGGAGCTGAAGGAACCATTGGAGAAGCACCACTTAGCCGGAGGAGGGGTAGGGAGAGTGAGCAGTGAGCTGCTGCCTGTCAGCTGTCAGCTGCATGTCCCCTGCGTGAGGGGGTGGTGGGGGTGGTGGTGGTGGGGGGGGGGGAGGGGGGGGGTGGGGGTATTGCTGGAGCTCTGTAGCTGGGCAGAGGCTGCCAAAGATAAACCACACGCAGCACATCACATCCCAGCCTGGTCCCCTGGTCCCCTGGCACCTCTCCTCCTGTCCCCGTGAGCCAGCTCCCCTGTCGCAATCCCCACCCCACGCCCCACCTGGCCCCAGAAAACACACACACACACACTACAGAGACACACACACTGCAGACAGTGGCCATCACAGTAAGGTCAGAGCCGGTCCAGGCCCGCTGCGTGCGCCCCCCCCAACGCTCGGTGCCAGAGCGGAACGGAGCACGCTCAGTAACAGCCTCAGAGTGACTGCTCACTCAACGATTAAACGAGCAGGGCAGAGCTACTGGGGCTCACACCCTGACTTGCACAGAACAACAGGACCCATCATCACCAGGCCAGGGGGTCAGTCTACCTTCCAGGATCTCAGAAACACCCAGATGCCCCCCCCCAGACACCTATAGCCAAGCAGGCAAAGTCCTAATGCTCGCAGTGGCAGAGAGAGAAAGAAAAGGGAAAGGAATTTCACAATGGCAGAAGCAAAAGAAAGCAGGCTCTAAGGTAAGTCCAGGAGGACGAGGGAGAAGGCCTGTGAGCGCGGAGATGTGCGTGGGGTAGCAGGAGCAGGCCTGATGTGTTTCTGTGTTTATCAAGCTGCGTTTGTTTCTATGTTTAGGGTCCTGTCTGGCGGGCTTGGCCGTGTGCCCGGCCAGCCGAGTGGAAGGGAACTGAGGCTCAGAAACTGAGGAGAGATCCCCAGTGTGGAGGCTCATCAACAGAGTGAGCAGTGTGTGTTCCCATCTCTGTATTTCCTCTCCTGTCATCTACCCTCCCCTCCCCTCCCTCCCCTCCCCTCCGCTCCCCTCCTCTCCTACCCTCCCCTCCCCTCCCCTCCTCTCCTACCCACCCCTCCCCTCCTCTCCCACCCTTTCCGTTTTCCTCTCCACCAGAGAGGAGTCAGGTCTCCAGGCCTCGGCCCTCAAACTCGCGGGTTCATGTTAGCGTAACCCCACAGCAGCCTTCGCCTCGCACGCCCTCCCCAATCCAATTAGAGTGATCGAATCACAGATCCTTAATTAAGCCCTTTTATCGGCAACGTGTGGCTTTTGGAGAGCTCGGGAGAAGCCAGATTAGATGAGGAGCTGTGAGAACATATGAGGTGCAATTGGTTTAGAGCCGCCGAGGCAGCACCCCGCCAGGAGGTGCGAGAGACGCTCGGCGAGGGCCGGGATTCTCGGGAGAGAGCGTCCTCCACTCCATCTGGGATCAGGGCGACCGGTAGGACGCCAAGCAGCTGATGAGACTAGATCTAGCTGAGAGGAGAGACCAGACGAACTTTCAGCTCAGAACGCAAAGAGGACTATTTTGAAAGACTGTGCAAAGTCATAGCCTTGATTTCAGTCATCGGTCAGCTTCACTCGGAGGGAAGCAGCTTATATCAAAGCTAACCTCTCTTTCCTCAGATAGGTAGGCCTGACTGAAGTTCAGAAGTGCCGAGTGGCCAGTCAATACAGAGGCCCGGTTAGCAAGGCTAAAAAGTTCATGACAGATAAAAGTAGTGAAAGTAGGCTAGGCTAGAATAAACATTTCTTTAACAAACCAGTCACTTTTTAATCTGAAATTCCTCCATTTATACTCTACAAATGCTTTGAATAGATTCTGCAGATAAGTCCAACTTTAAAAATAAACTGTTATTTAAAAAAAAGTTCTTTTGTGATTGTGGTCTACATTAAAATCCCTGTGGTTGAAAAAATCGCACAGCACTGTACAGACAGTAATGTTGAAATGAGGACACCAAGTCAAGCTAACTAAATCTATTAAACAACGGGTGCTGTTTTTCTAAATCATAAAACTACTGTATTAAAATGCTCGACAATGCTAAATACAAATAAATAAATAATAAATAAAAAATAACACTGTAAATCATGACCATACAGGCACGTATATAGCTAGCAACACAGATTAATCTGTTACAGTGCCATTCAGAATGGCTAATAATTCATTATGAATGACAAATGAAACTTTGTTATTGAACAAATGCTCACTGATTCATAGGTCATGTGGAGATCCTTCCACAGACAGAGACAGCTGAGGATCAGGGTCACATCAGCAATTTCCTCCTCTGCCTAGGGAATTATACTCATATTATACCTCCTCTCTCTCTCACACACACACACACACACCTATCACATAGGAAGAACCACATACATACATAACTTACACATGAGATATATGGTTGCAGATTTTCTGAGTGTACACTGACTGTCTCAGTAGACATGGACACACATTGAAATGCAATGTCATGAACACACACACACAGTCAACAGTTCCCTCCAGCTGACCATATGAATGTAGCAGAATACAAGCTCTGGCCCTTTTGGCGTGTCATGTGCCGTATCTCTACTCTCTCTCTCTCTCTCTCTCTCTCTCTCTCTCCCTCTCTTTGGCTGCCATGTGCTGATTTCTCACAAAATACAGACAACCATAAAAAACCTCACTAAGCCAATCAGCAGCTCAGCAGTCATCGTGCATGGTTCTAACAGGGGACTACCATGACCTCACAGAACAGAGGAATGACCTCACAGAACAGAGGAAGAGACCTGACCAAGTCAGCTTCACAGGCTTCTGGGTTTCTCCGATGCTGACCTGTGCATGTGCAGTATTTCTGGGAGCTGGAATAAAGGGGTGTGAGTTTGCAAGGGTTTTTTTTCTGTGTGTAAGACTCAAGGCAAGCAGGAAGTCATGATGGGGTCGACCTCCCTTTCAATGGACGCTGTAAACACAGCTGTACAAAATGCGCATACCCACATGGCCATGAGAACAGAGAGCTGGCCTACAGTTGCTCTGAGGGCACGCTGACCATCCCAGCAGACACTTGTACAGGTTGGGAGGCACACACACACACTCACACACACACACACACACACACACAGTCTTTCTGTCTCTCTGTCACACTTTAAGGCTGTCACACCACCACTGAGGCATGACATCCACATGTCAGCAACAAATCACAGGACACACATAAAGCAGTGAATTAAATAGGTCAGGAATTAATTCCATTTAATTAAAACGAGCCATCAGTCAACACAAAGGGGCCCTCGCCTCTCCTTAATCTCCACTCAGAAGAGCTGTGAGCACATAAACAGAGTCCCTGGCAGACAGGGCCCTCTGCCCGGGCACAACCAGCTGCTTCCTCCTGATCTTAACCCCGCCCCTGCGCCTGTCTTTCCGAACGCCTTCACGACGCCGCTGCTCGTCTGCGGCGGGAGAGCGAGGCGTCGACCCGGCGGAACATTAAAAGCCGACGCCACAGAATTTGCTTCACAGCTGGGGGCCTCGAGGAACTTACATCCTCCAGAGTCGTTTCTAGCCTGGTCCAACCCCTATGTCATTTTAAGTGTGCCCCGCTCTGAAACCACCCCAACGAGCTCTGCTGAACAGCAGTTCCTGCAGCCCTGACCATAGTTATTTCATTATTTCCTCTGAACAGTTGATTACAGGGGGAAATAATTTACGAGCCACTTCATTGCCAATTCAACGGGCACATCACCTGTAAATAATTGAAACTCTTTATGTCCATTTCAACCTCATCATCTCACTATCACATTAATACATCTCCTGGAGTCCTGAGGGAGGACACATACGATGATAAGCCATGCACAGAGCTCTCTCCCATGTGACTTCATACATACATGTACAAGACACACACACACACACACACACATACACACATACACACACAGATAACTGGAAAAATGTATTCACATTGTGTAGTGAATAGCCAAAGAATTATTTGTTGACTATATTTGTCAGTGGCATTGACACGTTACAATATAGCATTATATACACACCAACACTATCAATCACCAGCTGAACTGATTAAATAAACAGAGGTTTTCCTAGCGCAGGGAGAGGACACTTGATTCAAATTTGTAACTACAGCAGTGCATGGAACTGCAATCATTTTCCTAATTAAAACTGAGTTGAGAAATCACATCACTTTTAGTGTTTTCAGCTCACTTCGCCTTGATGGAATACTCAAGTGTAATATTAGAATAAGCTAAGCCCTTCATATCGACAGAAGCATTTGTTTTTTTAAAGAAATGAATGTATAGTGGTGAAGAAACAGAAGATGCCAACATTTGAGCAAATTCGTCTTGACCTCAACAAGAACCTGGGGAATTGTCAGGTTCTATCTATTAGAATTAAACATTTGATAAACCACAAATTGATTGCCATGTCTAACTTCATTAAAATATGAAGTTATGAATATTAATTTTCCAATTTTTCAATCTGGAATGGTGCTCACCTCTCTCCATCAAACATATGCATACCAAAAAATGGTGAATAATTTATCAGTTTGCTTCTTAAGACAATTAATTCAGTGATGCAAAATTAATAATGTGTAGTCCCTCTCTATCTGGTCTTCCAACGCATTGCAAATTAAAGCTTTATGTCCTGCTGTTTAAACACCTAAGACATGTAGGTGTGGATTAGTTAATATTCAACAAAGCAAACCCTCCATCATTATAATCCTAAAATTAGTAAAATGCATGATTGTGAAAATGCATGATGAGTGTGTGTGTGTGTGTGTGTGTGAGTTTGTGTGAGTGCATGTGTGTGTGTTAGTATGTGTAGTTGTATGAGTGTCTATGTGTGTGTGTGAGTGTGTGTGTGTGCGTGTGTGTGCATGTGTGTGAGAGATGTCATCATATCCTAATCCAGCAGCAGTGATCCTGGAGCATGCTTATCCACTGCCTGTGGCTGGGAGCTGCTCGGAGGTGCACTGGCCTGTTGGGGAGGTTATATATAAACCACTGACTCCTCCAGCAGCCCGGCATCTCTCAGGCTGTCCACTCCCCTCACCTCCTCTCTCACTCACAGCAACACTCAACACATTAACTGCCACATTCTCCCATTCAGAGAATACACACGCACACACAACCCAGGCTGAGTGGGTAAATTTGAGTGTTAATGTTTGCTTGCTGTTGCTGTGTGTGTTTGTGTGTGTGCGTGTGTGTGTGTGTTGTGGGCCACCACATCGCTCTTCCTCTCTGGGCTAGCACATGGGCACGCCGAGTTCTTCCTGTGTCTCTCTCCCCAGCTGGAGGTCCACAGACGGTGCACAGGAACATGGAGTGCATGAGTGTGTGTGTGTTTGGTGTGGATGAGTGTGTATAGAGCTGCTGGTGACTCACGAATCGCTCTGGAACCTGGCCAGGCCCTATTTTTCCCCTCCTCCTCTTTACATAACACACACCAGGCGTGGCGTGGCAGTGTGTGAGCTCGGGTTTGGGCAGAGCCACTGACTGGGGCGAGCGGGACCCATGGGGGCGGGGCCTTTCGCCATGCCCGCTGGAGACCTACTGCCAGGCCGCCTCAGTCTTCTCCTGCTCTCACTCCGCAAGTGGGGGGTTATAGAGCTGGGGCAAGCTGGGGCATGGCACCCACACGGCGACAGGAGAGCAGCCTGCTAGCGGGTTTGGGGGGGAGGTGTTTGTGGGGCGGGGTTAGGGGCGGGGTTTTGGACGCAGAGACAAGTTGACAGAAGAGAAGGTGAATGAGCAAAGGGAAGTCCTAAAATGACATTAAGAGAGTTATATAGTGGCATGCGTGAGCGTAATTGTACCTGTGTGTGTGTGTGTGTGTGAGTGTGTGTGTGTGTGTGTGTGAGGGGACCCAGTGCGCTGAGTCGTCCACGCTCTGGCGCGTCTCTCTGTGTCTGGGCTGAGCTGACAGGCAGCCAGGGCCGTGAGCACCGGTGCAGAAGCCCTAATTGAATTAAGTCTTTATTATTGCGCTGCAGTGGCAGCACTTCTCCACATTTCGGCCCGCTTGGCTGACACTTTCTCCTTGAACACCTGCTTGACATCAGCTTCCCTTCCTCTCTTATTTATTCAGCCGTCCCTTCAGCCGGGTCCGTCCCCTCGCCCCGCCGTCCCCTCGCCCCGCCGTCCCCGCTTCCCCAAGGACGTGCGCTACGTTCGCTGCGTCAGCCCTGGGAGTGCAGGGTCCTCTACTCAACGCACCGCCCCGACCCCCCCGACAGCCATGCGGCCGCAGCCCGAGGGATCGCGTGAGTGCGGAACGGTGCTAATGGCCGTCGAAACGCGCTGGCATCCCTCCAGCTTCCGTCTGTACGGAAGTAAGCGTGCAAAGTGCAGAGGCGCTATTGCGACGTGACGTGGGAGGTGCGGCTGGAGTCTGAGATGCGGCCCGGGGCTCCACGCCACGTCTGATCGACGCGCCGGACACACTCGCACACTCAGCTCCCAAAGACCGTCAGACTTCATCAACCTGTCAATTGTCTCCGGCGTTGCGCAGGCTTTGTTTCTATCCGCTTCGCTCTCCTGACTCGTTCCTCCTCAGTCTTTCCCTCCCTCCCTCCCTCCCTCCCCAATCCATCTTCCTCTCCTTCACTTCTCCCAGCACTCCTTTAAGCACTTCTATCATAACTCCCTCCGTCTCCATTCCATTCGCTCTGCTTTTTCTCCCTCTGCTTTATCGATGTGTTTGCATTTGCTGGCATGATTCCGCTACTCCCCCTCGCCGCCGTCTGCCGGAGCCGTTCGTCATCCGCCCGTCCGCTCCGCCTCTCCTCCGGGCCTCTCTCCCCAGGCGCTACGGCCCAGGGGGGCCCAGCGGACAGCGCGGCCGCCTTTGCTCTGGCTCTTGTTCCCTTAGAGGCGGAGACGGCTTGGGCGGAGGGGGTGTGTTGTCGGCCTCTTGGGGAGGGGTCAGAGAGGCTGGGTCTGCAGGACGCCCGCGGGTGTGAATGTGGGGTTCCGCCTCCTGTCCTTCACTCTCCTCTAAATGCCCTCGGCTGCCACAGAGCGTTAGACGGAGAGGTGGCCGGATTCCCTCTCAGACACACCCCCCCGAGCATACACACGGCACACTAGCAACACCTGCCTGACGCAGCAGATGAGGTGACGGAGCCCATCACGCTGTGCACAGCTTCAAGCCGCTCCGAAAAGCAGACGTATAACATGGGCGCACGCACGTGCAAACACGGAGAGTGTGCTCTCAAAACAGGGAAACAATCGCACAAACGCACAGGAGGCACTTCCCGGATGCGTAGACGCACTCAGAAAAGCATACCTACACACAGTGTAGCGCAGTATTAATTTATGAACTTTATGGCTTTGTATGTGTGTGTGTGTGTGTGTGTGTGTGTTGTCATTGCTGTGGCCCTGCCTCTGGGATGGCAGTGCTGCAGTAGGTTTTAATAAAAGCTGTGTCTTTGGGAGGGCTCTGCTGGGAGCTGGGCTGCGTTAGAATGCTGGGGGTGGGGGGGGGGAGAGAGAGAGCGAGAGAGAGAGAGGGAGGGAGCATGAGGGAGCATGAGAGAGCAAGAGAAAAAGAGGTGTAGTGCACTGGGGACGAGGGGGTTGCTGACTCCAGTGTCATTGCAGGTCCTCAGAGGAGAGCACTTATTGTTTGATAGTTTCAATATACAGGAGCAGCAGCCAGCTCGACAGGGAGCAGAGTGCTTCCCCTCCACTCCCCTGCCTGCCCTCCTCTCCCCCTCCCTATCGCTCCCCCCCTCTGTCTCTACACTTGCCTGCTTCTCCCTCTCTCTCTACTCCCCTGCCTCTCCTCCTCTCTCCCCCCCTCACCCTCTGTCCCCCCTCTCCCTCTCTCTCTCTCCCACTATGCCTCCACTCCCCTGCCTGTCCCCATCTCCTCCAACCTCCCTCTCTCTCCTCCTCTCTCTCTCTCTCTCCTCCTCTATCTCTCTGCTCTCTGATCCATGTGTATTATTTGCTTAACTAACATCAATTTACAGAACTACTTTTGAAACACCTGTTCATGTGCAAAATGTCAATATCGCAGTACAGGAGTTCTACCAAATGGAGCAATTCCTGTTTATTACACTGTGATTATAGTCAGTGGCTGTTTGGCTCTTAGATAAGGGTGAGAACACGGGCCTAGTGTGGTCTTACCCAGACAAACTACACCAGCCCGTTCAAATTAACGGCACGCTTGTTTTAGCCAGTAGGCTCAGTGCAACAAGTGAGCATCCCAGGTGAACGTGTGGAGCAGCTGTCTTCTCTAGACCTGCGAGTAAACCTTTTTTCGAAAGCGTTTTTTTTTTTATCTAAACTACAACGTAAGGGTTGCTAGGATACATTGTCCTGCACTTCCCCTGTTTGCCAGCAGAAGGAGAAGTACGGCAGGAGGCAAATGCTTGAACACCTACTCTTTGTTTTTAACGTCTTGTACGTTGTAGTCAAAACAAGTGCAGCAGTGAAAACACTGATTTAACACACGATGCGTTGATGTGATGAGGCCGTGTTGAACAGACACCGTTAGGTTCTCTTAACCAGCCTCGTCAGGCAGCTTCACCGTGTCCTTCCATCCACAATGAAGACACTCGTGTAGATATATAGGAATAGGGCGAGGGACTATTTGCCATGGGACCTTTAAAATTCATTTGATTTTATTATACAAAATATCCTATTTTAGATATGTTTTACTTCACACCAAGTCGTGCGCAAGTTATCAACTTTTGATATTTATATTTCTCTTAGAAACACATTTTAAGCATATACCATTAGAGTAAAATGCCTTTAAAGCAACATTATGTCAGGTGAGATCAAAAGTGTGTTTTGTCTAGTACTGTATTTCAGGACGTCTACACACTGTGTTGCATGTTTGGGTCCTGGGTTAGTGAAAAAATAAATACACGTTTGTCATTAATAAAAAGGTTAGTAACATTAAAATACAATATAGTATTGTTAAACAAGGAAAAACATGGTCTCAGTTAATGTTGTTAAGTAAAATAATGCATATGTAAATGAATGGAGAAGATGCTCTAATGCAGGCTATCTAATCTCAGTACTTTGTGCATATTTCACAAGTTGAAGTGGATGACAGGGAGCTAAACCATAAATGGTGCTATTAGAAATAAATTAAGACAGTAAACGGGCCACATTTTACATTCTAACAGGTATGTGAACACAAAGCACTGAAGAAACTTATTTGGAAGCCGCTTGTGTTATTAATTGAGCTTCTTTGGTAATCAATATCCCGAAACGCAAGTACTGACATCCCCAGCCACCGAAGTTCGAATTTTTAATCATCATAATGTTTCAGTCGAGACGAAAACAAACAGCTACAGCATTAAAGCCACGATGTATGGTGGGCAATGCTTGCCAGCGTGCGTGTTGACGAACGCCGAGCTCGGGGAGGCTCGGGAGGTTCCTCTCGGGCCATTCTGTTGCAGGGCGCGCGGCTAGCCTTTACCGCTAAATCACGCGGCGGCTGGTGCTGTCATTAAACACCTATTGCAGAACTCTCCCTTTAATGGAAATAGAACAGTGGGGTTGCTGCCAACATAAATGAGTGTGCGCAGAGCGAGCCGGGAGAGGTTTTCTGGCCCGGGACAGGTACGGCCTGAATTAGTTCGAACGCTGTTCCAGTAGTGGGCACAAGAGGTTGTATTGATTTTGAACACTGTTGCACTTCCTATCCGAAAAAGGATGTGTTGTGAAGCAGTTGAGGACAGTGTTCAGAGGGCTCCTGGCTTCCCTCCTCTGCTCTCTTGACACATTTTGGCGCACACAGTTTGGACATAGTTCATAGTCTTAAAGGTAAGGTTTACACTGGCCTTTACTTCCAGTCAAACGTTTGGCTACACCTGACTAAATCATTCTCTAATGTCCTTAATAGTAAAACAAAAGGCATTTTAACCTAATGGATTATGTTTAAATTTGTTTATAAGACAAAAATAATTTGAGAAAGTTGTTATCTTGTATAGGAATTAATTCTGAACACACACATACACACACAATTTTAAATGTGTGTCAGCAAATAGTTTTATTTCAGAACTTTAGTTCCTCACTCCACAAGTGCTCTGCAGGAATGATGGAAAATCATTGGAAAAATAGGTGCGGCTTAGTGAAGCTGGTTAACAGAACACCAAGAGCGTGCAAAGCTGTCATCAAAATATTGGATAGTTACTTCAAAGAATCTAATATTTGTTTATTAGAGCTTAATAACATGTTTTCTTTCATTTGTTTGGCATCTCCCTGTTTTTTTTATGTCGAAAATAATAAAAATAAACAAAGTAGGTGTGTCCAAACCTTTGACTGGTAGTGTGTGCGTGTGCGTGTCTGTGTGTGTGTGTGCGTTCACTATATAAAAAAAATTATAAAAATAATAAAATAAAAACATAAATTTTTAAATGCTCCCTCAGCAAATTCAGAACTTTAGTCTCTACAAGAGTTCAACATTTGTGAAAACGTCTTTAAAACATCAGAGGCTGCTGCCTCAAAGCTGACTAAGAGACTGAATAAGAGACTGCAAAGAGCGCGCAAAGCTGTTAGCAAAGTGAAGCATGGCTGCTTTGAAGAAACCAAAGTCAGAATTTATCTCAGCATAATCACGTGTTATTTCATTGTTTTGATACCTTCACTGTTTTTCTAAAATATAGAAAATATAAAAAAAAAAGTGCCTCCAGACTTTTGGTATATTCATTCATTACATATTATATATATATTCATTCATTCATATAGGCTATTTATTTATTTATTGTGACGAACAGTTCAACAACAATTGTGAACAGCAGCAGAATAGCTCACGTGCTGACAGTTTGTTATCGGCTTCCTAAAGCAGATCATAAGCTATCCAAGACATGGAGTGTACTCATTGAACACTGCCCGGTACACGCCTGGACTCTGATTAACAGGAGTCAACACATCAAATATCCCCTCAGTCAGTAAAGGTTGATTGGGGTTCCACCAGGCAAGACCAACGGGAGCAGCAGTGATCAATTACTGTTTGATCTGCAACTTTGCATGGTGTTGAGGGCAGAACTTGAACAGAATGCAAACGCTAAGGCAGTAGGAAATGCTAAAGGAGACGAACAAACTCATTTAAAATGAATATGGACGTCCAAGCTGGACCTACTGGGAATTCAGGATGGCTCCACTCTGTGGTTCGTCCTGCGTAAATGACAAACCCATGAACATAAAGAAGTGCGGCTGCTGTAGCTCTCATTATCTAAAGGTCTGAAGAGTCCTCTGCTATCCACATTATTACTCTCACACCTTAATGTGACAGCGGTGCATCACCTGGGTTTATTGTAGATGAATCTTCACCTCGAAATGGCTCCCCCCCCTATTTATTCCTACTTCTAAATCTATCACTGCACAGTATGCACCAGGGCTCCCTTTCTCACTAAGCCCAATTTCTTTGGTCTTACAAATCACATATTCTTTCTTCTCTTCCACAGGCCTGCAGCTTCTTACATGTTTATTTCATGTTTATGTTTGTGCATTCATGTGTGTGTGTGTGTGTGTGCGTGTGTGTGTCTAGACCCACAGGCTGTGCCTCCATTTATGACCTGCTGCTTATCTATTACAGCCTGCATGGTCTGCTGAGCTCTGCTTTCCCTGGCTGCAGGTGGAGGCAGGCTTCCTCCACCCTGTAGTTCTGGAGCATTGCTACTACGTGGAAGCCAGCCTACCACCCCCCCCCACCCCCCCCACACCCCACCACACCGACCCTATGACCTCTCAACCTTGACTTCATATGAGCAGCTGTACACGAGGGCAACCATCTTTCAGCAGCAGGCCGTTGCAGGGCCACGTCACCTCGGGCCACGTCACCTCGGGCCAGCGTGCTCCTGCTCGGCTGGCAGGACAGCGGCAGCTGGGAGGCGACGTGGCTGGACTGGGTGACGGCTACAGCTCCACGCTCACCTCTCCATCTGCCCCCACACCCAGAGCCCCCGACGGCAGAGTGGGCCTGGGGTGTGGCCAGCCGAGAAGCCCACTTCCTGCGCCAGAGACACAACGCTGCAGTCACACGGTACACGTCCTACACTGGCCTAATCGCGCGGAGTCACATTCGCCGTATAAATGGACCTACCTTTTACACTCCCTGCGGTCAGTAATAAGGTACAACATAAAATAGTGGGTCACTAATAAAAGAATGAAGAGAGACAGAGTTGATTTCGCTTCTTTTTTAGGCGGCCGTGCTGAAAAGCGGCGAGGGTACTCTCTGCCTCTGCTCCTCTGCAATTATACAAGGAAATGTCTCATAATTGGCACTTTCTTTATGTCGGCCCATTATCAATGTCCCTTACAGGCACAGAGGCATAGCAAAAATCATCTGGATGTTGCAGAACCCACAGTGCATTTCCACCATTCCCAGCAATAAAGACTGCTATTAACAGGAGAGGGTGAGAGAGGCCTAGATAGATATATAGATAGATATATAGATAGATAGAGAGAGACAGAGAGAGAGAGAGAGAGAGGTGAGAAGGCACTCCTGGTCAGTGTTTGTTTAATCCGCTCCAGGCTGCTCTCACCGTGTGCGGTGGGCAGGAGAATATGCAAGCAAGAGTCTGGCAGAGAGGCAGAGAGGCTCCGAGCGGCCTAAGAGGCTAAGAGCTGGCTGCTGCTAATTGGGACTGAAGGGGGGCTTCCTCCTGGAACAAGAAAGATTGTGTGTGTGTGTGTGTGTGTGTCTTGGAGAGAATTGTGTGTCTCTGCTCTGTTGCTTTATAATATAAACTTGGTGGACAGGAGTATGGAGGCTGTAACCTGAGGCCAAGGAAACACACACACACGCGCATGCGCACACACACGCACACACACACACACACACACACAGCATCCACAGCATTGTAAAATATTACTTCTTAAGCCACAATACATAATATGGTGCAGGAGAGGAAGAATAAGCTATGGTGTCATCATCTCTTCAACCTTCAAATGACCTTCATCGCTCCCTCCACCCTCTTCCTCCCACAGTTTTGTGTACAGTCTCCTGTTCCCGTATCAATGCAGGCTGCTTTCGCCCTGATCCAGGCCAGCTCTCTTATTAACAGCCTTCTGGAGCGCAGAAACCAACACAAAGGGAAGTCGGCCGAACTACAGAATCAGGAAGCAAAAATAAATAAATAAGTAGACGCAGTCGGCACCATTACATAAGGTGGCCCAGGGCCGTGGGAATGAGTCAGAGCTGGCCTGGGCGGGACGGGGTGGCGAGGTCTGATGCGTGGACGCCGTCCCGTCCACCCAGCCAGCCGTCCCGCAGCCATCCCGCCATCCCGTGTGCTCTGGAGCGAACAGCAGGCCTGGCAGCACTGCACTGGGGCAACTGCCTTGCACACAAGTCCACTTAACCCCCCAGCCCCGTGCTTGCCTGTGTCTTGGCCATTTCCATCACCACATTTTGAGTCCAACAAACCTTCTGCTCCACAGATCAGAGATATCCAAGGCAGGGCAAGTCACGCGCCAGAGATCATTCTGACATTTTTTTTTTGATCGGTAACATAGGTTAAACTGCAAAGGCAATCAGCTGAAGATGTTACATGGTCAGCACACACACACACACACACAAACACACAACCACACACAGTCAATTTCCTCTATATAGCTTCATTTCTCTCACACAGACATACACATATACATGCACAACTTAGTTTCCTCATCTCTGAAAACCTGGACAGCTCTTGTCTCACACTTTTATCTATTAACAAGCGGTTAATTTGCCATTAGATATGAACACATTAGCACGGCGTTCGCACAGGGAATGAAAGCAGAGCTGTGTGCTAAGAGCTCTGCTAATAGGCTATTTGGCGTTATTAGTCCACATTAATATTCCATTACCTGTCAGCACTCACTCCTGAAAGGAGTAAAGCCGTGGAACCTGCCAGGAATGACCACCAACATCAGACACCCAACTTTTTAGGCAGATTCTCAAGTGAGTGATCAGGACCAACTCTAATAGTCTAATTTGGACCATCGGATTTGACGATGAACTCCAGGAGTGTCAGAGAAGAAATCTCTTGCAATTATCAGAAGTGGGATGTACGTCTTACCTTGTTTTAGGCGACGTTGTTAACCATTCCTCGTGCTTCTCGAATGTTATCAAGTAAGCTGCAATCTCCTGCAGGACAGAAGAGACAACAAATACAGACATGCTGTGGTTACAGAATATCACATCAGTGGAACAAAGGCAGACTGTAAAACTGTGAAGTGACCCGAGCATGATGGGATTATCTTTTAGACAATCTAATACATGAAACAGCACCACACAAAGACATCGGGGCCACCATCAAGCCATCATCATCTATCTGAACAGACCCGCTGCCATATCACGGAGCCGTGATTAAACCTTCTCCCCTGAAACAAGTCGTCACGTAAACTTCTTACTTTCCATTCACTTCACCACCACCGTCTCATGCGAAATTTATGATTCCGCTCGGAACCGAAACTATGTACAAACAATGATTCCATTTCACTTAGCTTTGCTTACACAGTTTCCAACGGACAGGTGGACAGGACAAATATGTTAAAATAATTGTTTCTGTTAAGTTAAACCACAAAACATGACTGCAATTGATGCAATTTCAGGTCCTGGCATTCACAGCTGTCACGGAACAAAAAGGACAGGAGGAAAAACGGAACTCCATCCTATTATTCTCCCACAAAGCTAATCATGGGAAAGAGATGCAGGCTGTGGCTGAAAGACAACCTTGTGATTACCTGTGACAGGCAACCATTCATTTCTCACCTGAGGCATTTGTCATTTGCTCAAACAAAGACAGCATACAAAGCAACAAGAATGACTCGTGCTGTCAGCAGGAATCAGATTATTCACCATTCAAGCCTGCTGCACGGCAGGAATTAAGATGTAATGATGAGAGGAATAAACAAAAGGAAAACGCGAGATAGTTGCGACTTAAACCGCATCACTTCAAATCCAAGAGTGTCTGACAGCAATCGCACTGCTTCTGACAAAGTGAATGGGAGTGAAATGGACTCTGATTGTGCAGTTGTGACAGCTCACCACCGTAATAAGCTGTTGACAGCACAGGGGGAAAAGTTCACTCTGTTCTGATCTGTTCACGCAGAGGAGTTTCTGAGAGCCTGTCAGTCTCACGCAAAACATACCGAAAAGGCAAAATATTAATACTGAAAGTAGCACAAGTGTGACAGTAGAGGCATCACGTGCCAAAGTTTGCATATTAGTATGTGGCAAAGTTTTTCAATATCTTTTGATTCTCTTAAATAATTCAGTTAAATAATTACCACCTCTGATGATTTAATTTGAAACACCGTGAGTCGATACAATAATTTTCTCACAGCTTGGGTTAGGAAGTTTCCTCAAGTAATCCACATCAATTGCAGCTGTCTGTGTGCTCCATATCTCCAAGAATTACCGCGTACTGATCTTATTAAGCAATAAAAAAATATATAGATATTAAGTATGATACCAAACGCAACCAGAACGTGTCAGTGTCAGGCACGGCTCACAGCGGTATACACTACCTGGCAGTGCCCGCCCCTTCTGGAGCTTCACTCTGGCACACGGGGCACCAGTGGCAGCCTGTGGGGGAGCTACAGGGCCACAGAGATGCCAGGCCTGCCCGCCCCCGTGCCAACAACAGCAGCAGCGGTGCCATGCTAGTGTGCCGAGGACCGACGCTGGCGTTCTGGCCAACTTTCCAGTACATGCTGGGTGGGGGTTGGGGAAGGGGGGGGTTGTGCATGAGATGGCAGAACACGGAAAAGCTCGCCTGCAGTGGAGAACCAGAGGGCAGCCTGTTCTCTCCATCAGCAGCACACGCCCCTGGCAAAGAGGGAGGGAGGGACTTTCCATATTCCATACATGATGAGGTAAGGGTGCTCGCAGATCTGGCAAAAGGGTTTTTTAAAGTCTCTGCATAATAGCATCTGATATAAATACTTGCAGAGCATTGCATAGAAGAAGGGGATAATCTACAGAAGGCAAAGGGAGAGTGTAAATTAGAAGGAACAGAAATTGCAGGGAGAAAAAAAAGCATGGTGAGCCTAGAGATTAGTGTTTTTAGTAAAGATGCATTATTCATTAGTAAACTCTGTGGCTGAAGAACTGAATACAGAAGCATTTAATATGTGTGGGAAATGAAGCAGACCGAGGCACTGGGATTCTGCTCATGAACAGCGCTAATGGGTCCTGGTGCTCGGCTCCGCGTCTGTGCAGTGAGTGAGAGAGCCGGGGGCAAAGCTCCTTCTTTGACCTTGACGTCCATTAGAGATGCCCACCCCCCCCTCCACCCCTACCCCCACCCGTACACCACTACCGGCACCGGCAATGGCACCAGCAGCTGCACCGCCTCTCGCATTAAAAGTCAACACGCCGACCTCTGTGCAGCGCTAGCGGGAGGGGAGCCCTGGTCCGGTAAACAGGCGCCGAACCCGCTCCGCCACTCCGCACGCTCTCCAAACAGATGTTCGAGGATTATTCCAACCCCCTGATCAACCATAAAGGTGCAATCACCTTACCGCGAGAAAAACAAACAAAAACAGACGTAGCACCATTAAACAGCTGCAAGAGACAAAGTTTGCTTGGTGGTGTAATGAGGTGGGTGGAGGGGTGGGGGGTGGGTGGGGGGGGTGCACTTTCGGGCTGATTGGGCACCGTTGTCGGCAGCATGTGGCAGCTTGTTGATTGAGCATCGAAGGGCAGCAGTTGTCAACTTCCTGTGAACTCCAGACTGCCCTCGCTGACGGCCTCCTCCTTTGGCCCAGACACTCAGGAAAACCTCACCACATTAAAGAGTCAGAACACACAATTGCTCTCTCTCCCCCCCATCTCTCTCTCTCTCTCTCTCTCTCTCTCTCCATCTCTCTCTCCTCTCTCTCTCTGTCTCTCTCTCTCTCTCTCTCTCTCTTTCTCTCTCTCTCTTAATGTTCAGGTGTTTCCCAGTTCACACAGGCTGTGGACATTCTACGCAGCCACACAACAGCCACCTGTTTATTAAGACAAACCCACATTACAAGCACCATATGCATTAATGCAGAATGGGTGTGTTGTAAGATTCAAAGGATGAAAATCAGCATCTTAAAACAGGAACCTGCCACTGAGCTACCTGTGTGTCTTGGCATCATCACAAGCCTCTGTTCTTGCATTACCGCTAAGAAAATGAAGACTTCGACATGGGGGGAGTCGGTAAAACCCATGTATCTGGGGCTTACATCGGAAAAGCTGATTACGGAAAAGTGCTGCCTCTACCTGCACCTGTTCAAAATGCTCTTAATATGCTAAATAGTGTCACCTCTACAAGGAGATCTAGCAGCCATCAAGCAGGTCTTTTTCTCGTCTGCCATTCTCCCTGCCTGGAATGTCATTTTGACATGTCATTTCCTGAAGGCTCAAACGATGGCCTCTCCACGGCGCGCCTGCGTTACACCGCAGAACGCATTCTGGCCAACAACATTACCTTCGTGCTTTTCACTCAAATTGTCATTCCTCACACTGGCAAAGTGGGCGGGGCTGGGAGGACGGGTGTCTGGGAGGGAATGTGCTGCGGGTTTAAAAGGAAAGACAGCTTTTATAACGCTCGGCCTCCACCTGTGCTTGAGCCGGGCGAGGGGGAGGTGGTGGACAGCGCGTCGGGGGAATGTCGGCGAGGTCAGGCTCGCCCTAAACACCCCCGCCATCCAATAACATTTCAGCATGCAAGTCACCGGGCAGACATTTGATGAGGGAGCGTGATCCTGTGGCAGCAAAACCTCCACCCCTGTGCTTCTGAAGCAGCGCCACATCCACCTCCATCCACCCTTTGTGTGTCTTCGCGGCAGCGAAATGCGCATCCACCTCTATATTCCTTAAGTGTCAAAATCCCCACCCACTCCTGTGTACCTGCAGTGACAAAACCTCCTCCCACCCCACTGTGTTCCAGGCCGACCTGCCAAATGGCTGTTTGTCGCCTCTTTTGATGGCTTGACTGATGTCTTCGAAGAAACGTGTTAAGAGGATCAAAAGAGATGGGGCTGATCAGTTGAAACAACTGTAGCTATTCCATTAAAGAAGGAGATAGGCCACTCTTTGGCATTATCTCAGCAGGAATCAGACACCTGTCTTTAAACACCATCCATAATGACTCCCCCTCCCAAGAGCAATCGAACACAGGCAGAAAAGCTGCGTGAAAATCCTTAGAGAAATGAACCTCACCATTTGAATACTAATGCACCGTTCTGTCTGATGCAGCACTTTCAGACTGTTTAATTTGAAGATCTAACCACCTTTTTGAGCATGGGGGGGGAAGTACCAGAAAATAAAAAGTGACATTTAAAAAATGATCAAATAGGTTCATCATTCACGGTGTGCAGTTTCATGAGCAGCATATACGTCAACCTCATTCTTTCAACCCACACTGGATTTCACTTCAGTCTCCTCGACATGTCAGTGAGGTTCTGTTCCCAAAAGAGCACTGCACTGAAACACACTTTCATGCTCCCTGCTATGTTAGAGAGATACCAATAAGACCCAGATCTGCTAGAGTCATAAAGTGGGCTAGAGAGGGCTTTTTAAAACATAAGATAAATGCACTTGAAAATAGATTTGAGCACAAAGGATGCTTGTTTACTTTTTATATATCATTGTGGGCAGCGGGAAAAAAATATCCACAGGCCCGCAAAAAATAGGACAGAGCAATTGGCAGCTTGTGTATGTGTGTGGATATGGCGCTGTCTGAAAGGCTGTCGGCACACGCACTCCGTGCTGTATATGATTGTGACCTTGCCCTGTACTTGAGAGCAGGAAGTCGGGGGGGGGGGTGGCTGCAGATGGATACGGGAGGGAGGAGGGAGAGCCTCTCGGCCTACGGCACTTCCCAGGATCCCTTGCTTTCGCTGGAGAGCGAGGTCATCTGATATTTCCTCCAGGGCAGCCCATGAAACCGACCTGGCCGGCTAAGGGTGCAAATGGATTTGGGGAGGGCGGAGTGTGTGTGGGGGGGGGATCTGAGATGGGAGAGGGCTGTGCTACCCAGGCATCCCTCAGGGCAAATAGAAATGCAATTAGGCATAAGAGAGAGAGACTGCAGGGAAGGACAGCGAGGAAGTACGAAAAATATGGAGAGATGAGAGGATAAATGAGAGCGGGGGAGAGAGGTGTCATGGTTTCGGGAGGAGAGAGAGACAGGAGGATGCATAAAGGTCAAGGGCTTCAGAATCAGGCGTGCAACCTCCCGCCTGCAGCACCGCTCATTAGAAACGAACACGTCCATTTGCATCGCAGGATGCAGCACAGGAGACCGCACATCTGAAGCTGACTCCTGATGCCAGAGCAGGAACCCCTTCCTCATTTCAAATTTCCTTCTTTAATTCAGCATTTGCTTCATCTTCACGTCATGTCATTGCTGGGTCACTGTTGCTTGGAAAAAGCCCATAGCAGCGTCTCAAAGCAGAAAGGAGCTTTGCGAATGTATTTGCGCTGTTTTAAAACTTAAATTGAGTTTATATTCTTCAAAACAATCAGTTTGTTTACTGTTTCGGGAAGGCATAATAACGGGGACGGCCCTACGCGCTTTCAGAGCAGAGCTGAGCTGTGAGGACACGATGCCAGATCACAGGACGCAGGAGGACGCAGGACAGCAGAGCGGACGCAACATAGGCACTCCGCCTTCCAACAGCTGTGCTTGGCATCTGCTGGCATAGCATGGTATGGCTCTACGAGTCCCCGCGCAGGGTTAAAAGGCTCTCCTTCCCAACCATTAATCTGGGTTGGCGAGCGTCTTGGGGCTTCGACGAGGGGGGCGGGAGGAGGGTTTGCGGCCTTTCGTTACAGGCTCCGCTCTACAGCCCCTCTGGAGCCGGCTGCCCACCGCCGTCCAATACCCACGATGCTCTTTGCCTCGCCTCGCCCTCTCTGAGAGGCTTTGGCCCCCGAGCTGCTGACTCAACAGAAAGCGTCGGGATAGGATGTTTCAAGCCCATTTGCGGGATGGAGGGAACCCTGTCAGCATGGTGCAGGCATTTGTCCTGGGAGAAGAGGTGGATGGAATGCATCACTGGTGCACAGAGGGGCTCTTCCCTCAGCTTTTAAAACCCACCTGAGGCAGTTTGCCCTCCACCTCTCTCCGCATTTAAAGTGCACGTGGCTCATATCTCTTTCCCAGAACCGGGCAGTGTGGCCCGCCCCGGCCGTCCTACATTATACATGCAGCGGCGCTGCGATCAATGACAGATCGATCTCCGAGAGCTTAGATGTTTTCCAGCTGGTGGTCAGTTCTTGGCTCGGTCCACCGCTTTGCACGCTGGTCATCGCCCTCAGCCTCGCGGCGAGCTCCAGGGGTCCGCTGACTCTCCCAGGCTGTCCACCCCAACCCCTTCCACCTCCGCTCACCCCCTACCCCACCCCCCCCACCCAGCGGGGCTCCAGCCAGCCTGCCTGGCCTTTGTTTCCACAGCCTGAACTCAGCACACAGCAGCCGAGAGCTGGAAGTGAACAGGACGCAGAGGGAGGCATCCCTGGGACGGGGGATGTGGGGGGAGAGGAAGCGTTGGCACTTAGTTAAAGTGCGCTGCAGCTGGTGCCAGGGCTGCTGTCTGGGATACAAATGAAACTGTCCTTTGAGGAGACATCATCATTTAAACATGGGAGAGGTTGATTGGTCAGCTGCTCCCACCACTGCCACCTCTTCAGCGTTACCTCCGCTCACATTCAGGACGTCTACGTGGGCAGATGAAAATGGTTTCTAAAACTTTTTTTTTCTAAATAACTCCGGTATAAAATGCATTAAGGAATATATGAGGAGGTTGTGAGACTTCAGGCAGGAGTCTGAAATGAGAACACCCCAGGTCTTTGTGTTTAGAGCAAACAGTTGAAAAATGAAGCACTACTTAATCTAAGGCTGCTGAATCTAGGTTATAAAAAAGTAACTGTAGCAATTTCCAAGCCGTAGGAATCTGTGTACCGGAGTGGCTCCAGCCAAACAGCCTACATTTGGAACAAATGAGAAAGATGCACCGAGGGGTTCTGCGTGTCCCGTTAGACGGCTTCCAGCGCCACGCTGCGCACACGTATCCCTTTCCATCCGCTCCGGAGGACATGCCAAGTGATTCTCCAGCGGGGACACGGTCGGATGCTCTTTTCCCACGCGCGGGGCGGAGGGGGCGGCTCATTTGTAAATGTCGGCCGCGCGCTCTCTCTCTCTGCGGCTCTCGGCGGGCGCAGGCCAGGTTGGCTTCCTGGTGTCCCGCCGCGCTCTCCTCCAGCCTGCCCTCTTACGTCCGCTCCCGCGGTCCTCTCCATCATCCGTGCGGCGGGGGGTGGGCACCTCCTCTCGCCAGAGCCTCCCCGCCTGCCATCCGACCCGGTGAGGACAGGGGAGCGATAGCTCCCACCCCCCACGCCTGAGCGCACCGGGTGGACACTGGCCTTGCTGACGAGCATGCCGTCTCTGCATGGCATGCTGGGAGGTCACCGTTCGGAAACACCGCACGTGCAGGCAAGGGCGATTTCACCCTCGGAAGATAACCTGCGATCTGTGAAGTATGTCCATATATCCACATACAGTCCGGGCAAGAGGCTGTAAAGCAAGTCCGAAGGAGTGGTGGAAGCGTTACTATCACAGCTATGATCGTTATGCAGGTGAAATGCAAATGATCCTTGCTTCTTCACGCGGGACAGTCGATCCGCTCCCTTTCCTTAAACCACCAGTTACTTAAGAGAGGGGGTCTAATTCCGCCACGGCACCCGACCTGCACGGAGCCTGCGTCTGCCTCCGCTCCTGCTGAGACAGGCTCGTTTTAGGGGATCACGAGGCAGAGTGAGATGTGAATCTCCCGCACTGTCACTAAACCCCGCTGAAGAGAGCCCCTGCAGGCAGATGGCTGGGAGATTGGGCCAGAGCAACTACCAGAGCCCCTGCTCCCAATCACTCACACTGCTCAATCTCCTCCATCAGAGGGGGGCCTTCCACCGTGACCTCTCCTCTCTCCCCTCGGGGCCTGTCCGCCAGGCCCAGTCTCTGCCTTTGTGCAAACTGGCAGTCTGTTTATTTCAGGGCCGAAAATCAATTAATGCCGGAATTATCCCGTGAATACCACCATTCAGCAGTGTAAATGACTGAGGTGCCCTTGCGTGAAACCAATTTCGAATTTTCGGTCTGAGATGCGGTCAGCACCGCGCACCGGGCTCCCCGCAAAATTACGCTTCGTTTCGACTGTCCTGTCACCGCTGGCCAGCCATGCGGCCAGGCGTTCAGTTAATGCATGTCCACCCTCTAGGCCAGAGAGGGAAGAAACGAATGAGAAAAACAATAGCATGGACAGTGAAGCTAAAGTTCAAAGGCACGTTTTAAAACGTCCAGTCAAAATCAATGGGTCAGTGCTGGGGAGAGCTTCGGTAGAGAGCATTTCTACAATACCAAATCTAAAAGTGTACTGACAGGACAAACATGTCAGAAAAAAGACAGTTACAGGGAGGAGTGTTATTTTAGCTCAGTCAAAGTCGTGCTCGACAGAACAGAGGGGTATTCTCTTAAGGACCGACACAAAGGCTTTCTCCTGCAGACATGAAGGCAGGAGGCACAGGCAAAGGGCAGAAGATGGTTTGGCTTCAGAAGTGTCATGAAAGACATGTGGAGAGCGTGCAGTTCCTGTACACACACAGCAATCAGGCAGATTCCCTCATTCTTTCTCTCCTTTCTCACATACACAATACACGCATGCATGCATGTGCACACACACTCACGCACCGATGCTCAAACAGACACACACACACACACTCATGCACTAATGCTCACACACACACACACACACACCCACACACACACATCCTTCCCCTCCCTTTCCTCTCTTGCCTTTCATGCCACCACGCTGCCTGGTTTGATTTGCCAGTGGACGGCAGGCTTTAATTGAAGTGTTTTCACGTTATCGGCCCTGTGCATCGGCCAGGGCCGCCTTTGTTCACCTCGCAGGCAGCCCATCGGGCAGCCCGTCAGGCAGCTCACTCCCTCCACTCACTGCTGGCTCTTTGTGCTGAGATTACAATAAAGGGTGACTGGCAAGGTCACGCCAAGACTGAGTCAACTCCGGCGAAATCTCTCCTTGACGCCGTTTACCTTTTGAGTAGCAGCCAGGCCACTGTCTCACTGTTAACCCTCGAGATGCCTCTCTATTACAGGGGCACTTCCTGCATCCTGGCTCCGCGAGTCATCACACGTGTCACACACTCCTATCAAGACGACGATAATATTTCTTCGCCTCTGCTTTGTTTCAGTCTGATCCATGCAGAACCCAGAGTCTGCATGCCTGGAATTATCTGAAATCTAGCCCCATGCTAAGCCCTCAGACGGCGCTCAGGCAAACAGGCAGGCTTCTTTGTGACTGCCTCTCTCCTTCCTTCTCCCCATACGCTGCAGGATCAATCGCTCAGGCGGTCTCATGACCTCCTCCTTTGTGAGCTCAGACATCCTATTTCAGAGCAGCCCCCCTGTGTTTGTTTAGCTCACCCCAGACGCTATATGCACTTCATTAAACAAGCAGAAAAGCTATTAATTGTCACCTGGTTCAATTTGTTCGCTCGCGGCTGCCTCGAATGGGACTCACGGCGGGGAACAAAAGGAGCCAGATACAGGTGTTAATGAGGTAACCGCGTTAGACAAGCCTTCCTTCATCTCACAACCGCCTCACAGAGGTTCTGCAAGGCAAGGAGGTGCGTTGACGAAGGCGAAGCGACAACCCTGTCCAGACCTCGGCTTGGCACTCAAGGGGGGGGGGTTTGTGGGAGGGTGGGGTCTTCCCCCCACCCTCATCCATCACCTCCACCCATTCACAGATCATTTAGCGGCGACGACTCCCAACCACGTATTTCATCATCGGCGGCCGACATGGCCCGCACCATCGGCGTGCTGCCTACACCTACACGGCTCCAGCGCGCCATGAAGAAGCAATGTTGCAAATCCCCATCATTTTCTATTTATCCCTTTATTTCATCCATTCCACCTGATGTAAAAAAAAAAAAAAAAAAAAAAAAAACCTTTCTGACAAATGGCTTAAATAAATAAATAAATCATTGAGTGCAAAGATGAATCTGGAAGAGAGCAGCTGCCAAGCCGTAATATAATTCCCAGCCATGCATCAATGTTACTGCGGGCTGCACTGGCGCTCGGGCGAGCAGCCTGAAAGGGCCCACGTGCCAGCACATCAATCGGCCTCGTCCGAGCGCTGGACAGCCAGACACGGCTTCGTGCAGCGCCCTATACACGAGAGCGGGAAACATCAGACGCCGCGCGCTCAAACAGGGGCGGCCTTTCTGAGCGCCCTCGCCGAGACCCGGACCAGGCCTCCATATTCATGTCCATCCAAGCCCTCCGGCAAATTCCACGCGTGACGTCACCCGGAGCGAAAGGCTTCCTCCTCTTAAGCGGCTTGGGCGCCCGCTGCAGGGCTGAATCCCAGCGGGTTTCCCACGCCCATGCACGGCCGGCCGGTCCACAACATCTTGTGCCGTCTAGTGAGCAGGAAGTCGTGATTGGCTCGTCTCGCCATTGGTCATACAGAGCGATGCTTGTTGAAGATGTATGCTGGATCACGGAGACGGAACTGGCAGGTTAGTTCCGGCCCGGCGGATGAGTTTTAAGGTAGGCTGTGACTGGCTGTGACTGGCTGTGACCGGCTGTGACCGGCTGTGACCGGCTGTGACTTGCTGTGACCTGCTCATCCTCCCAGCTCGGTGGCAATGCAGCAGTGGACATCTGTACTGTGCAAATTATTATGATTCTAAAAAAAGTTGAGAGAAAATCTACATATTTATAAAAAGGCTTTGCACTGCTAAAACATTTCAAATGAAACATCTGAGTGGCCCTCAAAAGCAAATATGCCTCAAAGAGAGGAAAAATAAACACTGTTTATTAATCCCTCATTCCATAACAGTCCAATGAATTTATGAAGAGACCGATTATAATCAGCACTGTTCAGCTTCAAAGAAAGCGCAGGATTGGTGCACACATCTTCAGCGATCTCTGCGAAACTCCATAACAACCAAAATTTGAATGAACTGAATGGAGGCACACCATAGTCATGAATGTGAAGAAATGGAGGCAGAGACCGCTTCCTCGCGTCCATCTTCCCCTCCTGCCTTTTCAGCAATCCCAGCGTTTCGCTGCTGGCAAACTCACTGAGCAGCCTGGAATTACTTATTTAACAGATAACATTTCTTCTGTTGTCAGCAAAAAAAAAAAAAGGTTCTTGTCCATAACAGGATAGAGGCAATGTTGTGTGAAATCAGAGGTCATTTTGAGACAAACACTACAAACAGGAGGGAGCAGGACTGAGAAGAGCACCTCCTCCACACCTCCAATTAATTAGTGCCCAGACACAACGTGACGTGAGGAACGCAAAGCCTGAGACGGCATTTGTTTTGCATGCCGTTTCTTTCTCTTCTCTTTTTTTTTCCCCCAAGTGTGAACAAATACGCCTTCCTTTCTGGCAGCATCAAAGCTTGTTTGCAACTGCGCGTGCTCATAACGTTTTCATTGAACGTTTCACGAGGCCTCAAAAGTCATTGATCTTAATCGGGCAGCGTGATGCCGCTTTGATGCCTATGTCACATCTGCTTTGGGGCTTGTAATGAATGTGGAACCCCGGGCAGCGTGCTAACACGCGCCTTCTGCAGGCATCTCTGTCTGGCTACGACCCGGAAGATAAGCTTCCCAACCTCATGGAAAAGGAAGAATAAAAGACAAAAAAGAGGAGCGAACACCTCCATGCCTCCTTGTTTGCGCCAAGCCAACCACACGACCCGTATAATGACGTTTCTAAACAGGAGAGCACAGAGAACAACACGCAACACAAAACAAACCCATCCGCATTTCTGCCATTCAGTCTGGTTTAAATGACACAGGCATTGTTCTAAGTGATGGCAGCGGTGTTTCCGCACAGCTCATGGTGGCGGAAGCGCTGTGCTGTGCAGCGGCCCACCGTGGGAGGAGGGGTTCCAGCAAGCCACGCCCCCAGCGCTGGGATGGCAGCAGCACAAGAACAGGCTGGAGTTGTCATGGCAAAGGGTTAAGGGCAGCAAAGCCTTTTGGTGAGGCCACCCGGCCAGGATGGCAGGAACAGACCTTACCGCAAAATCTGGAGTCTCAAGACAAAACACACACACACACACACACACAAACTGTGTTCTGTCGAACTGCAATCTAATAAAAAACAGAAAGAAATTGGCCTTACAGAAATATAAAAATGCCCACAACACATACTGGATACAGAGACAAACAAGCGCTTGGCTGAGAGCAGCCCTCAGTAGCAGATGTGGGGCTGCAGTGTGAGCCAGGATTGGGTGCTACAGGCCCACACTCCCAGTCAACAGGGAGACAGACAACCCCCCCAGCCCCCCACCACGGCCACTCGCACCCATCCATCCTAGCACTGGTCTAATTAAACATAGTTAACATTCATCCCAAGGTCTTATGCAGATGAGCGCAGAGGGAAACTTGGTGCATGGCACATTAAGAGAAACAACACGGGGGGGCGGGGGCAAATTGAGACGCGCCGAGATCTCTTCAATTTGACCTCATTCATCAATTAATTACTGCCATTAGTGGGAAGTGGGGTGGAACCACTCCTCCCTCCCTTAAAGAGCCAAACCCGATTTCTGCTTTTCTCTCACGCCACATCCCTCCGGCTGCCACGACCACGCACAGCGTCCACCACTCCACTCTGCCAGTAACGATGTGCACGTGATTGTCCCGTAAACAGGAGCAAACTTGCTGACATGTCAGGAGAGGCGTCACTGGCATGTCAAACACGGGGGGGGGGGGGGTTGGGGTGGGACAACAACCCCTCACTGAGCTTGCCCCCGATTAGCCTGCTCTAATCGTGCCATCGCCCGTCGTAATTGGACCAGCACGTCCCGCCGTTACGCCGACGGTCGTTATTCAAACACACGGAGGACGGAGCACGCAAAGAGGTGCTGATAAGGTTTATGGGGGGGTTTCTCCCTACTTAACGCAAGACGAATTTGCTGAGGACCGGTGTCCAGCACTAGCAGTGTGGCGGGAACTCTGCGGGACGCCGCCGGGAGTAGCAGGCGTCTGCTAAAGCGCTGGACGGCGCTTGTTGGCACAGTCGTTGCTGGAGTATGGGGCGGGCGGGAAAGGCGTGGGGCAAGGCTGCTGAGTTATGGCTGCGCCAGATAGATTCATATTTCTCAAAGCTGTCTCCACAGCCACCCATGCGCGGCAGCGCCACGCTCACCGGCCCCCTGTTTGTAACCGTCTGCAGAACAAGTGCCCCAGGGAACACGCGCTTAAATTCACTCACCCCCACCAGCCAGTAGCCACGGATCTGTCTCTCGGCACAGCGGAGAGGTGGAGCATGGCTTGAACTAGCCAAACTTCTTTCTCTCACACACATTACCCAAACACATTTTCTTTCTCTGGGCTCAATATGTGCTCCAAGTGTCCAAATACCATCTGTCCGGAGAGGGCGGCAAGATGGCAGGAACAGGCCCTACCCCTAATTGCCCTCGCAAAGTTCCAGGTCCCCGTACACTGCCTGTCTTGGGCGAGTTGCCTGCCTGTCTGTCTCTCTCACTCTTCTTCTCCTGCTGTCTCGCTCTGCTGCCTGTAAGCAGGCCGTCAGTGGGCCCAGGTGGCAGAGTTTGGGCAGGACGCAGGTGGCCACGCCCAGGTGGCAGTACGCAGTGCCCCGTGGGGTGTGGAGCCCCAGCCGGAGTGCAGCAGCGGCCACCCTGCTGGGAAGGGGAGGGGAGCCATGACGAAGCGCTACATTAGCATAGGGATTAACGCCGCTACCTCCTCCTCCTCCTCCTCCTCCTTCTCGCCGTTCAGTGGAATTTTTTTCCTGCAGTACGTCACCGTGGTGCTCCGTGGGTGAGCCCGACCCCCCTGAAGGAGAGCAGGGGCCATGTGAGGTCTGCAGGAGAGGTCCATATCTCTCCATTACAACCCCATGCTGGCACCACGCACACAAAAAAAGAGGCCTGAACATTTTCATGAGCCAAAGCCGCATCTGGTCCGCCGGCGGGGGGACTGAGAGCAGCGATGGCGTTTACGGGCTCAGAGACGAGGGGGTAAAGACGCGGCGATGTTAGGTGGAAAGGTGTACTCTGGACGGCGGGTTCATGCCCAGCAGTGTGTCGCAGCACACACACGCACACACACAAGTGCGAGCTGACTAGCTCTTCCAGTCGCTATGCTGCAAGGACAGGAAAGAATTGCACTAAGTAGGAGGAAATTTATCCACAACACAGGCAGAGTGCAAGCTGAATTCTCTATCTTGTGTAGGCTGAAACGATTATATGAGACCATTTGATAATAGGAAGAAGGCAATATGTACAAACTTGAACAAAAAATTCAGCGCTGGTGGTATGAGTCACACAATGAGTAATCGTCCTTCATCATATCCAGCCACCTCCACAGTAAACCCTATTCATCGCCAGCTGTTCGAGAGGCAAAGCCTATATTTAATTCAGTGGTGAATGAGAGATACATGTGATCCCCAGACTGAGGTAGATGAACTCTTGACAGAGTCTCCAACGGCAGCACCGCTGGGGAGTTCTGGGTAGCGAAGCCGTCTGGCTCGCGCACAGAGTGAGGAGCAGCCCACGCTGTGCTGCACCGGGGGCCCCCACGGGGGGGCGGGGGGCCACGCCGAATGCCTTCCTCGCACGCCGGCTTCCCAGGGACCTCTTTGATGTGCAGATTCTCGCAGCCCCACGGGCCGCTCGTCAGCGGCTGCGCTCGTTAGCATTCGCCGCCGTTCACGCAACCTAAGTCGGGAACAAAAAAAAAAAACAAATGGCCGTCTTCGTTCGCGACGACAGCTGAAAAATTGAATCATTACGAGGGTAACTATTGTTTACTGTGGGATAAAAAAGAGGCAGGGGAACTGCGGACCGTTATTACTGTAAAAATCGGGATGAACGGCTCGCCGGGCGAGATAACGTTCCGTTTCGAGGCCAATAATTCACCACTTCACCGCAAATCAGCCTCCGACGTGTTCCGCCGCACGTGCAGCTTCTGCAAGCAGGACCGTTTAGCGCGAGAGGAGAGGAGCCCCGCTGCCTGACAGGACACAGGCCACACGACTAGCGCCCCGCAAAACCCCATCGCAGTCCTACCCACACATACAACCGTCACCCAGGATTCCAGCATTTTAATTGCATTCCGTCACCCCGGATCCCGTTCATTCAGCACGGGCCTTGTGGTTTGACTCGACTGCGTCCACCAAGCGTTGAACCCAAAGAAAGTCCCGCAGAGCCCCGTTCAGCCACTCGTGCGAAGGCACGGCCGACATTAGCAGCTCCATTACAAGGTGTGCCCCACTTTACATTGGCAAATAATTACAACACTTTCTCTCCACTGCTTGGACCCGAGCATCTCTCATTTATTATTTAGTTTTTAATTTGGCTATTTGAGTTTTTGCTCTCATTTGGAGGCAACCGAGCTGACTACTACAACGCTTTCCATCCATTACGCTAAATCCAGCACGAGTTAACAGACACCCCTGCTGAGATTGACCATTAAAGGGCCCATCGATATAACATGCTCTCCCTGGTCATTATCCACCTAATTCATATGTAATTGCGTGCTGCAAAGCTTTGAACTTCTCTCTCAGTGTTTCAGACTGGGACTGGAGATACATCAGATTTGTTCTGCAATTATATCCACACCACACCATTATGTCCACCCTAGTGTCAAACCACATGACTGATTAGTTCAAAACCTTTGTTTTCGTGAGCATTTTAAAAAAGCCTTTAACCATATTAAACCAGTCAGCAGTGTCTTGGTTTCTCCCTCTGCATTTGCTCTCGGAAAGGGCACTCCGGCAATCTATCAGAAAAAGCCCTTTAAGACCATAATGATATGCAATTGCTGTAAAGCTCCCCACCCCCCCCCCCCCCCAAAAAAAAAAAGAGGGCCATGCTTTTCACAGGAATCTATTGCTCATTGTATCTTATGAGTTACGCGAGCCAGGGATCGATAAGCATCAATAGTCTATTAATAGAGCAGTCGCGGCTCAGTTCAGTCTGAAACACAGGAACGTCAGGAAGACCTTACAATGAAAAGGAGGAAGCTCAATAGAAAGCGATCCCCTCCTCTGTTAACACAGATAGCCTCTTAATCATCTCTCCTTCCCACTAACTCCCTTCTTCGTGCGCTTGTGTAATGGGTCTTCTTGGAGCACGCAGTTATCCAATCCGTCTAGTCCGGTGAGGGAGGAGATGGCTCTGCTGGACAGAGGCCGGGAAAACAAAGGCCAAAGCGAAATGAGATGCCATGCTATTAAACCGTGACACTTTCAGTCCTGGTTACTGGACCACCAAGGGATCTAAAGAGCCCGCCTGTGGGTCTCGTTATCAATGTCCTCAGCCTTACAGGCCAACACAGCTGAAAGATGGGTAACAAGGATATATCAGACTCACCAGTACTGACAACCAGCCCAGGAGGACAGGAGTGACTATCTATCTGATGCCAGAGGGTTAGGCTCTCATCAGGCACCTAACCTGACCAAACGCTAACGACAGTCCGAGAAGGACAAATCCAGTGAGCTGATGGTTATCCAGAGTGGGGCAGCTCAATCCCGCCACCCTGTCCGTCCCCGCACTCACAACATCCAAACGTGTGAAGAGCAGTGGTGACCTCTAGCTGGTGCACGGGCGTCTATCCCTCAAGCACACAGACAAGGCAACGCTCCTCTTCTTCTGCTCGTCCTCCGCCGCCTCTGGCCTGCCAGCGGTTGCTTCCGACTGGAGGAAGAGGCCGCTGTCACGTGATCCTCACTCGGCCCATTCAGGAGGGACCCGGCGCCTCCGGTAGGAGCGGGCCTTCACATCCGTCTCTGTCAGAATGCGGCGTGCCACCCATTCATCAGGCCTGCCAGACCCTGCCGTCCTCCAGCCCCACGGTGCAGGAGTGCAGGCCTGACTGCATTAAGGCTATACACTGGAGCTGCTCGCAGTCACGCTGATGTTTTTATTTATTAGGCCTTCCATTACCCCGGAGCTATAAAGCCCAACGCGGCGCCAAAAACACAGATACCCTGTGAGCCCTCTCGATAAGACCAGATTGCGCTGGGTTCAAGTCCAGTGCCGCTTGCACCCAGGCCCGGGCAGGACGTTTGCCCCGTTCTGTTCCCGCACTCCGATATGGGTCTGAGCCCAATTCCCATGCATAAAACTTTCTGCGATTGAGAAATTTGGTCCTAATTCATATCCTTCACCTGGAGCATGAAGCCTATTCCATCTTGATATGAACGCGCAGGCAAAAAGCTCCCTCCGCTTTATGACCCAGACGCAGCACTTCAAATAGCTTTTTATGTTCCTCATTTTAAACAGTGACTGAAAACCTTAATCTGGCCATGACTGCCTGCAGATTCAGAAGCAATCTGGGGAATTCTAGTAGCCGGAGACGCGTGAACCCAGAGTTCAATACTGTCCTCAAAACTTAGTATTATCGATCCTCCTGACGGTAAATTCAATATAGTCTAAAGAAGTTAGAACTCTGGATCGACAAGCCCAGCAATTCAATAGTGTTCAACTCCTGCAGTTCTGGGGATCTGGGCACTGTCCGATTCAATACAGCGAGGAGGAGCGAGCAGGGCTGAGGCAGTCGACAAATGCAATAGCGAGCTGCCTCCGAGAGGATCTCCGAGTCAACAAATTTAATACAGGCACTTTATCCCTTCATATGTTCTGGCAACTACGTTTAGTGTGAGGAGGTCCCCAGGCACCAGGGGCACAGCGCTTTAGCCTAAATAAACCTCCGCCGTTATTGCGTGGCCCTGCGGTGCCAAGCCAAGCCCTGCTTTAATTATGACAAATCCACGCCATGTGCTCCTCGTGTCTGCCAATAACGAGGCGCACTTAACGTTCAACCGCGCAAAGTAACCTCCGTCAGCAACAAAGCGTTACGGACCGGAAGGGAAAGAGAAGGCAAGTCAGTGTAGGGAAAACTGAGAAGTATTTGCTCAGAGCTGCAGTTCTAACTTTTTTTTTTTTTTTTTTTTTAAAGCTTTTATTCATCGAGGAGACATAAGAGAAAATCCTCCGTCTGATTAAAACGGGACGTTCCTAATCATAAAAGGCGAGTACATTAAAGGGTCTTTACCAGCCGGGAAAGGCCTGCGAGAGCTTAAGAAGTGCACTATTGTGCTTCTCACCGAGTGGATGAGTTGCTCTTATCTAACCCCAAACATTCATCACGGCAGCTAAATTAATTAACGCATAAATTAAGGAACGATAACAGAGACTGGTGTACAGTAGGAACAAGATGAATGTGATATACACCACTCAAGAGGATACAATTAATTTTTAGAGCAACGTCAAGGCACGGCATCACTATCACCAATAACAAAGCGACTCATTTGAATATCTGCAGTATTCTCTCCAGACATTAGAATGAGCGAGCACTCAGCGAAAAACAGGGCACAAATGCGTGTGATAAGCATTTTTAATTGGAAGTTTTGTTTCTTAATTTGTGACCAGTGACATTAAAACTGCCCATTAAATTAAAACTCGCGAAGGCGCCGCGCACTGGCGGAACGTTACGTGGAGCAAATATTCAAACAGAAAGGCTGCTTTTAAAATAAAAAATGACCCAAAATGGTTGCTTTGCCTGTAACCCTACACTAACTGCTCTGTCAAGCAGCTAATATAAATAAGCTGTAGGCAGATCAAGCTCCAGTAATTCAGATACATTCAGAGCTCCTTTAAACGAACTCATGCAAAATCCTGAGCAGGCTGATTTTGGGACTATTTTTATGCATTCCCTCCCTTCCTCTCTCATTCTTCTTCCCTGCCTACCCCCACCCTCATTCTCTTTCTCTATCTCTCTCTGTGTCTCTCTCTCTCTCTCTCTCTCTCTTTCTCTCTCACTCACTCTCTTTGCAGTATCATTGCTAAATCTATTTGGGAACACTGCTGGGAGCAATTGAGTGGAAATGGGTTTGTGAACATCTTGGAAACGGCGTCTGTCATGAAAATATGAAGGCTGTGCACAGACAGACTGGTTAAACAGCAATGTTCCCCATACTCGGGGCTGGGGGAACAGACACCAGGCTACACAGCACACAGACACAGGCTAGAAAGCTTGGTCATCAACTGCACCCTCCTGCTAATCCTTGCAATTTTTATTCCAATCTACACACTTTAGTGTTAAGCTGTGATACGCCTCTGTCATGTTAGTGGTACCTAATGTATGGAAGGCATGTGGTCATTTGAAGAGTTTTGCTCTACCTCACCTAGCTGGTCACAAATCCAACACTCATCCGGAACATCTGTGATTGGTCAAGATGCTCGCAGCACAATGAAAAGAAGGCGTCTCCATGGCTCATTAGTACATTGTACTGCAACAGTCGTTAACACATGAAATATTGTGCCGTTCCAGCGCAGCATAACGCTGCCCATCTGAAACAGAGAGCCGGTGTCAAGTTACCGTACACAGCCTGTTTACACAAAGTCCAAGAGCATTCGTAATGACGAAGAAGAGCCAGCTCCACAACCCTGAGTCGGTAATGTACAGGTTTAACAGCAGGTTAGAACAGGACAGAGAGGATCCTTTAGGAAGGACGGTACTGTGGATCCCCCCCCTTCACATTAAGACGGTACCATGGGAACTGGTTTACTTTATTCGTTTTGTCCAGGGGAGAGATCATTTGAGCTCTGCACCTCTGGAGTGTGGTCGCGTCAGCCACTTTGACCTTTCATGCATCAAAGATAACGAAGACAAACCCTAACGCTATTAAGGAGAAGGGCAACGTACTCTTGACAAACATGCCTCTGGTTTCAACTTTTCATCGGCCCCCGTAAGCACTTTTTTTTAAATTAGAAGACTGCCTCTTTCTTCTCTTAGCCGGAAGAGCCGTGACGTTAGCACTCTCGCTCCTGCCCAGCCCGGCCCAGGGAGAAGTCGTTCACGATAACGTATCTTTCAATTACAGTTTTATTGTGGCTACCATCGCGTCTGCTCTCGCGGCTGCGTATGCGCAAATGGAAAGCGACACACGGGTGCATAGAAACAGCTCTCTCGCGCTTGCGCGCCTCCTCGCGCCCCACCAGGATATCAGCGAGCCGCTGGAGAGGGAGAGGGGACGGGTCTTGATGAGTGGGACAGATCTGTCCCCTCCTCCAGGTCCCCTAGCGGCTCTCTCCCCCCTCTTCACTCCCCGCCCACCCCGCCCCGGCCGCCCAAACGGACAGGCGGCCAGATAGAGGGCCGAGATTAGGTGCCATACACTCGCAGAAGGCCAGGGAGATACAGTACGGAGAATGAATGGCCGTGTCATGTTGTCAATGTAGTCACCTTGGCAACAGACAGAATACTATTTTAGTGCTCTGCTTGGCCACCAGGGTGGTGGAGATGTGGGGAACGTGAGAGGGGCCCTGTGGCTATTCCAAAGAGTGGCGGCCATAATGATCTGACCACAGGACATAGATCTCAAACAAAACTCTAAATTAGCAGGGGAAGGGCTTTTTTTTCTGCTTGTAAGCAGGGCCAATGGAAACACTCCTTCGCAAGTGTTACTGGGTAATCAATCCATGCCAGGCGACATTCAGAAATAAATGGCGAATCCATCATTAAGGGTTATAAGGGTCTTTGGTGAAAGGGTCTTTGGCTTACTTTGGGCCTCAGAAGAGCAGAAACAGCATGAGTAATAGCCCATAGCGCCAAATGTAAGCCAACAGTTGAATCAGACATTTGCTTTTCTATTGATTGACAGCCCAGAAAAGGTGCGTAAAAGCATCCTGTGTAACCAAATGCAATGAAGTTGCTTAGGATTTTTTAACAGCCGCTTCTCCTCACACACACACACACACACACACACACACACACACACAGCATGCAGTTAAAACACTCTCTGCACCGTTCTGTAATGTAACATTCAGAATGTGGATGACTCAAGTTCAAGGACAAACTCTCATAATCAGTTCATTTGGAATTAAATAATACGTTTGGCTATGCTGGGATTATTTGGGGGCAGTGGAGAGTCAAAGAGCAGTATTAAAATCTAATCTACACACACCAACCTGCCTCCCTCTGATCAGCCATGGGCCATTCATCATTGCCATTACCTCACCCCCTATTGTTATCCTCCTCTGATGCAAGCCAGCTTCTCTCTCTCTCTCTCTCTCTCTCTCTCTCTCTCTCTCTGTGACTATTTCTCTGACTGTCGCCTTTTGTATTCCCTCTCTCCACATCAGTTTCTCTTTCTTCTCACACGCCTTCACTACAAGGCTCTTTCGCTCACCGCCCTCCTCTGTCATTCTTTCCATAATCTCCACTTCTCCCGTTCTCACCATCTCCTTGACGTCTATCTGGCTTCCGACCTCCCTCCTCCCCTATCTGCTTCCTCCACGCGGCCGGCCGTAATCTCTGGCTTCGCCGCGGCCCCTGGTAGCGACCTCCTTCACCCGTCCTCCCGGGCGCACGGGCCTCTGTGATCTGATCCGTGTCTTGAACCTCGGCTCAAACGCGCCAGGGCGCAAAAGCCGATACCGGGGGAGCGCGAGGAATTATTGCGCCGACGCATTCCACACAGTTTATTACTGTGTTTCATTAGGGCAGCACCTACCTGGGTTGTAAAATTGCTAGAGCAGTAGGATTTATAGGGGTAAGCTGAACGATGCGATCTGAGGCGCCCGCGAGTGCAAAGAGCTATTTGCATTTGCTTATGTTCAAAGCAAAACAATTAAGAGCAGCCTCTCTGTAGTATTTACTGCCCTTGTGTTATATTGTACCTATGAGCAATCAATGTCTTGCCAAATGTAAACAAACCTATTTATTCCTTAATGAGCCATGAAGCACACATACAATGTGAGAGAGGGAGGCAGAGTGAGATGGGAGTAAAGATCATCTGGCGTGCTGTTTTATGAGCCGGCAGTGTGGGGCGGCACAAAGGCCCAGTGTAAGTGCACAGAGGCGCACGGTGTCAAAACCACCATACAGAACACGCCACGTCTCCTGCTAATGCCGTACGATGGCACCAGCTTCTCACCTTGACGGCAACTGTATCTACACCTCTCACAACTTAATTCATAAACAATGACAACAAGCCATAGAGCTGTCAGAAGATGTTCTCGGTGTGATTCATTAAGTGTAGCGCAGAAATAATTTCAGTAAAGCAAAAGCTGTCATTTCGTTATGTCTTGATGTGGAACATAAATATAGGAAGTGAATCAGTGTGGAGCTGCTGATTGTCTCTGCTTCGGTCTGTCTGAGTGAGCTATTCCTGCTAGTTTTCAGCCAGATCCCTCAGATCTGAATCCTCAGATGCCAACAGTCTCAACCATGCATCCAGCTGCTTCATGACTTCTTAGATGCCAGCAGTCTCTTGTGCCTACCCGCTTCTCCTCACACACACACACACACACACACACACACACACACACATACATACATACAACCTGCTTTTCTGCACACACCACACACACGCACGCACGCACGCATGCATGCACACACACACACACACACACACATGCATACACTCACTCGTGTGCGCGCGGATGCATGCGCATGCATAAACACACACGTGTGCTCTAATAAATCTGCACTCACACACACAAACGAACACGCCCACGCAGGGACACGCGCTCACCTCCCTCCTGCTTCATTCCACTAATTCCGCCTGGGTCTCGCGCACAACCATGGCATGGGCTTCTTTTTTATTTTGCAACCGTGGAAAGTAAAAATAGCAGCAGCACTTTAGGCGAGTGTATGTGCGGGTGTTTCGGGAAGGAAGGGAGTGCGCACGGTGACAGGCCGTCTGACGAACGGGGAGGATTAGAGGCGCACGGCTCTTTGATCAGTAGCATGCTCCTGAGCACCAGCCTGCCTGCCTGCCTGCCTGTCTGTCTGTCTGCCTGCCTGTATGTCTGCCTGTATGTCTGCCTGCCTGCCTGTATGTCTGCCTGCCTGCCTGTCTGTCTGCCTGACTGCCTGTCTGCCTGTCTGTCTGCCTGTATGTCTGCCTGTCTGCCTGCCTGTCTGTCTGCCTGCCTGTCTGTCTGCCTGACTGCCTGTCTGCCAGCCAGCCAGTCTGCGTGTCTGTCTGTCTGCCTGCCTGTATGTCTGCCTGCCTGCCTGTCTGTGTGCCTGCCTGCCTGTCTGTCTGCCTGCCAGCCGACCTGCATAACTGTCTGTCTGTCTGCCTGCCAACCAGTCGGCCGGCCTGCGTGTCTGTCTGCCTGCCTGCTTGACTGCCTGCCTTCCAGCCGGCCCTGGGCTCCCAAACAGGAGATGGCAGTGTAACACAGACAGACAGTGCCTTCTCAGGACTACAGCACCCCCCAACACCACCACACAGTCTATTTTTTTTCCGCCCAAAAAGAAGAGCTGACTTACAATCAGACAAACTGTCCAGCTGATCAGATAACTTAGTCAACTACTGTCTGATGCTTGCATAATAAACTAGTTTAGACAATGTTCAGAGGATAAGGGCCGTCTATTATAAGGGCTTCTGCCATTATGTGTTACTGTCACAAGATGAGACGCTGTCTGTACACACAGAGGCATCAGACAAATGCAGTATGGAGATGTGTAGCTGTGCAGGTATAGATGTACAGAGGGACCACGCAGAGGGGACTGTTCACGGCACTATAACAGAACAAGGCGGAGGAGCCAGGAGCAGTTATACAGACAGCAGCACATCTGGGCTCCGATGAAATATTCAGCAGTGCGCCCGCTCACCGGAGGAAGGCCCAAACCAGCGCCTCGCACCTTCTGCGGCGTTAATCATTTATCAATAACCCTCGCGCTGACTGGCCGAGGAGCCGGGCTCGTTAAAAACAAGCGTACGACACGGGGAAGAGGCTTATCATGAAATAAACATCCATCTGCAGAGCCAGGCAGCCTCCCGGCAGCCAGTGGGGCGTGGGGAGCAGGGCAGGGGAGGAATCAAACAGCAGCAGAGGTTTCCAGTAACACCTCCCATAGCCCAGACAGACCAGCATGGTGAGGAGCAAAGGGGAGTCGAAAAGGAAAAGGAAAAAAAAAAAAGAGAGGGGGGGGATGTATCGAGAAGCCCAGAGCAAACAATCCTGCAGACCAGACGGGCAAAACAAAACAACAGTCAAAATACCATCATCTCCACACTTTATTTTGGTCTGATGTGCGAGCACACACACACACATATATATATATATATATACACACCCAAATTATTTTAAGATCATCTCTACAGTTATAACATTTCTGATTTCACAACATCTGATGGCTACACTGCACGGCAAGTTTTGCTAAATATGGTACCCTTAAAACGACTTCTACACTCCTGCTCCCTCGTAGCATTACAATAAAGCTGATCCTGTATTCTGAGTGTGGGAGGGGCTAAAGTTCATCAGCCAGTGGAGGACCTATTAACCTTGGACACTGTTTTAAATGTCATTATTTTTAGCTGACACCACAAAAGACCTGCGAAAGCTCCTCTCCGGGCACGGCTGCATGTAAATCACTTTCTCCAAAGGAAATTACTTCCTGGGGCTCGCCGTTATTAATCTAAATTCTCTGTTAGTCAGATTGTTGCACATAATAAATATGGAGCAGCTTGTGATGCTTATCTACTGTGACATTCCATTCTCGCAAAACATTTTTTTTTCCTTTCAGCCCCCCTCCCCACCCCCTCAGTTCTCACTTTATTCAAGGCTGGCTGAAGCTCTTGAAAGAGACAGCTCTACTAAGCAGCCGGGCATGAGCAGGCGGGGCCAGCGGAGGTGTGGCCAGCACCGGGCTACGCCACGCCTGGGTGTAATGCCACCCCCGCACGCCCCTTTCGCGCACCTCCATCCCGCTCGGTGCTCCGGCAAACCTTTGTCAGGACGGCCCGGTTGGCCAACACTGCCTGGCTGTCCCGCAAAAAAATATAAAAATACATGCAAGAATGTGTTGCTGCATCTACAGGCTTCTGTAAAGTAAGAAACTAGGAAATATATGAGTGCAGCGTATATGAGAGCTGGCCTAGAGAGTACCTGAGGGGCAGTGTACACACACATACACACACACACACACACACACACACGAGTGCACACGCGCACAAAACCACAACAATTCATGCACAAACCTACAGAGGCAGATAAAACCAGCCTCTCCAGGCTGTGGTCCAGCCAGCCGAGCAGCTCTTCCTGCAGCCAATCGGGAAGCTACTAAATCCCTGGCCTGCTGTATTAAAGTAAGCAGCCTCGTCAGAGAGATCATTGGCTTGGCCCACAATGCCGAGCAGAGAGCGGAGTCTCCCGCTCAGAGCGGGGACTGATCTCTTCCTCACCCCCCTCCACCGAGGAGCCAGCGTAATTATCATGCTGGGAAGATTTGGTCCTTTAAATTATGTATCCCATCGCATTATAGTGGGACCTCGTGCTGTTTCACTGCATCGCAGGACCGTCTCTGGCATGGCGATGGGGTGGGGGTGGGGGGTGCGAGGGGGGGGGGTGCATGGAGCGACCCGGAGGTGGCCGAGCAGGAGCGGAAGCAGGGGGAGAACGGGGAGGAGGAGCCGGTGGCAGTGGCTCCTGCCCACAGGACTGATTATGCAGGTGTAATTGCATACACGCGCCAGGGGGAGGGGGTGGTGGGGGTGTGGGGGTGGTGGGGGTGTGGTGGAGACTCAAGGTCACAGCAGCGAGGCTCATCAGCTTCAGCCTGTATCAGTTTAATTAACTCCTCCGAGGAGCCCGCCAAAAAAAAAGGCCCCCTTGTTAAACGCACGGGTCAGAGAACAGACGTGCGTGCGGAGGGAAGCCACGCTCCGCCTGCCCGTCCGAAGCCCCCGTTCCCGCGTCCCGCACGCCCTCCGTGAGCCAGCTCATCTAGTTGAGAAATGGCCATATCAGATCAGATTACCAAAATCAGTACTTCTCATTTTAATACATGGACTCAGCCCATTAGGAAAATATTGTGGCGATATGTCACTAATGTGCCATTTTGCCATTCGTCTTTTTTGGTCAATAAATATCAAAAGATAAAATGTCAAAGGCGGTCCTGGGCGAGGCCGCAGAGGCGTGGTGCTGGAATTATCGACACTACTGTGCACATGCGTCCAATATGTCAATATCAATCCGTTTGAACACTGCGTGTGAGACGGAATGAGATGGAGTGAGCTCACGCCGCCGTGCAGATGTACGTGCCACTTCACGCTCCCGTTCAGGCGTCCGGATGGCGTGGCGTCCAACGCTTTCAGCCATGCAGCCATGCACCGCGGTGAGAAAAAGGCAACCCGTCTGCATTAAGTGCCCCACCAAAGAGGGCTCTAAAAAATGCCATTAGCTGTTACTTTATGGGACCATTATCAAGTTTTTGTGCGGGGACGATGTTGTTGGTGGGGCCGTGGAGGACAGATTGGTATCACGTTGTTTGCGGATCAATCCAAAAGTTTAATTAGCGAGGGGTTGGGCCAGGTTGACCCAGGGCGTCAGGTAGACCAAATCAGAGCGGTGGCTTCTGGGTACCTGCAGCGCTAATCTCTCCACCCATCACACCCAAATTAAAGTGGTAAATGGGAAATTGATTTCTAGCCCCCTGTCCTCCGCAATATCTCCCTTTGTCTTAAGGACATTAGGAGAGGGTTTGCTCCTTGGCTAAGCTGTTCTTTTAAACGTTCATTATTGATACTAAAAACACCCTGGCACTGCGCCAAAGCAAGCGATCCCATCGGCACACCATCCTTCCCCCTGCCCCGCGGCCCCAGGACCGAGGCGGAGACGGGTCTTTCACACCCGACTGCCTGGCAGAGGGAAGCGCAAAACCCCCGAGGCTTCAGCCAATCGCAGAGCCAGACGGCGTGCGCCGCGAGCGGCCGATAATTCGACGGCGCGGCGCTCACGCCTACGAGCCCCTTCCGTCTCCCCGCGTCTACCCCTCACTCTATCTCGAAGGAAGATTTGAGCCCCAAAAACAGCCAGTCAGCAGAAGCAGCGAGACAGCCAATCGGCTCGCTCGCTCAGAAATCATATAGAGCCTAATGGAGTATAATCCGTTTCCCTCCCGATATGTCACCTCTCCCAGATCTCTCTTTGGCTGCCGCGCTGTTGATGTCTCCACTTATGGCAGCACGCTATTTGTCATTCTAATGAAGTTCTCAGAGGGGGGAAGGAAGAAAAAAAAATCTCCCCCATGAAAACATTTCTCATCGAGTCAGCAGGTGCGCGCGTAAAGTGTGCCGTCCTGCTTGGAGTGCGTGTGGGTTCCGTCCCGGGTGCACGGAGGGCGACCTCGCGAGATGCCTGGAACCGGTCACGCCATGGGACGGCTGAGGGACCCCACATCCCGGCGCTCAGGGGCCCCGGCCTGCAGCAGAGAGCCCGCCTAGGTGCCTCCTCTCAGGGCTGGAGAACAGCAAAGGCAGCAGTGGCAGTGGAGAGTGATAAATCTGCCAGGACGGTCTAGGTCTTTTCTCATTTGTTAGGCAGCCATGTGTGAAAATGTTAATGAAGGCCTCTATCATCTCGGAGATTCTTGCGATTAAAATTTTGTTCACGTCCTCGGCTTTCTGCTTACACCCCGACTATTGTGCGCATCAATCCTTCTACTGTCGGACTAATAATAGATCTAATTGCCTCCGTCAGCTGGGGAAGTTCTCCCTCTCTAGCTCGCTCCTGAGAGAAGAGTGGAGCTGTTGGGTGGTTGCCCCTAGTCACAGATGAGTAAACTTCTTCATTAATACCTAGCGGAGAGGGCAGTGACATTCTGGTGCCCATCATCTAGCCAGGCCTCATTTACTATGAAATATTAAGAACCTATATGCCAAAATATCTACCAGGCCACAGCTAGGAGCCACAATGCATTCTGCCTTATTCATAATGCATGAGGAGCAACAGAAATAGCGCTCATCGTGTGATATTTTCACTGACCCCGAAGACGTTTTCATTTATTATACTTATTTATAAGGAAGCAGACAACTCGTCAGAAACAAAACGTCTGCCGGCTTCCCAGATGCTCCGCTCAGACGCCGCTCGTCCCAGACGGATTCGGAGCGATTCTCCTCTGGATCAGCGCTCAGCGGAGCCGAGTGCCTCTCCGTTTATCCCAGCCAGACGGGTTTGTGTAATTACTATAAAAGGAGTCGGAGGCAGAATAGGTGGCAACCTTAATCTTTCAAAGTGGCTGTACTACGGAGGACTGCAGGCCAAGATTCTCAGGCAAAATTACGGAGCAAATTTCAAAATGTCCCATTTTGTAGAGACGGCCGTACAAAACACACGATGGCTCCGAGAGCAACGTTAAAAAAAACGGGTTGCCAGCATCGCCAATTACACAGCAAAGAGGCCTGTCAAACTGTAGGGGGCGCTGTGTTTTTATCGTGGGGTTCTGACAACCCGGTCTCATTCTGTCTCCCTCTGCTGCCCCTTCTTGGCTTTTGTTAGGTGCCCTCTCTGCCAGCGTAGAGAGGAGCAGGTGGGCCAGCCCCAGGGTCCGGAGTCCTTCCAATTAAGACACATAGAGCTTTTACACACACCAGCCACACTGCAGAACAGGCAACACACACACACACATACTCTCACACACTCACGCGCGCTCGCACATGCGCGCACGGACACAAAGTCTGCCGGCGTGGGCCCCCTTCCCAAAACGAGCAGTTTCCATTTTAGGCCATGACGTCCATTAGCCGTCACTTATACCCACCTGATGGTTCCGCATCCTGAGGAGTTCGGGTCGGCTAGCTTCGGAGGGCTGGAGGACTCCAGCCGGGTTCGAACAGCTGACTCAGGAGCCTGTCGGAACCGAGCTCCGCGGAGCAGCGCTCCGAAATGAAACTCATTAAAAACGCAAGGGGGATTACACACACACACACAAAAAAATGTAAATATTTGTTTTAGTATCCCCTCAAGGACTGGCAACGCAGTTCTGTTCTAGCTCCGCCTGCACACGGTGGCAGCTGCAGCCCGCACTCTGAAATGCCCCATGGTGGTGCAAGACTTCGAAAAGTTGCCCGCTGAGTCACGGCCTCTGCAGAGCCTCCACCCTCCCAGTCACCTCTCCAGGACCCAGCGCCCCTGATGAAGAGCTCTAATATCAGCACTCTTTGGCCAAAGAGGCAAGAACAAGAAGCTGAAGAATGCCCGTTTCAAGCCACGCTGCCAATAAACTGAATCTTAATAAAATAAGATGGTAATAGTGTTACTTCTTTAATTCAATCAAGCGTTCAATTTCTCCTCAGATGTAAACATCTTCACGGGAATGTGCGCAAATTAGGGGGCAGCGTTCCAGGTCAAATACATGAAAACACACATACAGCGTCTGGAAGTGCTATTCTTCTGGAATCAGGGTTGCGACGTTGTGGAATTGGATAGACTGAGGAAATGGAGGCGTTGTTTAAGCTCATATCCGACGCTGGCGCTCTGTTAACAGTGAGAACTCGAAAGACTGAATGCATTTGTAATGAGTGCTCAGAGAGACAGAGTACCCCACCGTGTGTCTTCTGTATCCTGCCACTTCATTCTTATTAGCAGAGAGGGCACAGGCTTCTCCATGATTCACGGCATAACAAGTGTGTGTGTGTGTGTGTGTGTGCACACGTGCATGTGTTCCATTATATGTCTCTGCATGTGTGTGTGTGTGTGTGTGTGTGTGTGTGTGTGTGCGTGTGTGTGTGTGCATGAAAGCAACATTGTCAATCCCATTCCAATTTCCTTTGAATTATAAGGGTGGTCTATTTGTGTGGCTTGTTATGAATATGGTTTGAGATGGCGCTGAGGTCTGCCTCCCTCTCTCTCACTCTGCTGGAGGAAAGGAGATGAGAGACGTCTGCTTTCTCTCTGATAACTGCAACACAGAACCAACCCTGCACACAGGAACACATGCCACAGCTGTCTAAAACAAGCCGCCTGTTTGACAAAGCCAAAGCTAGACCTTTTAACTCCCTAATCCCCATCTGGTTTTTTACCTTGCTTTAGCTTTTAATGCTTAACCATGTTATCTAAATCCATTCTCCCTGTTAATATTTGACTACCTGCTATCTTAACAAATAACAACAACATACACCTACATGTTCTGAATTCATTTTGCAGTATGGAAGTGGAATCTAGATACTCTGAAGCAGCACCATAACAACTAAAGTAGTGTTACGCCTGTAGAAGGCAGACATGATCAAAATAGCAGAAATCCTACACAAAGCGTTTCAGTAGTTATTTGAGCTCTTGATGTGCCTCAGAGGTCACACTCTAATGACCTCTCCCCTAACCATGACCTTTCATGTGGAAAGCGTGGACGAGCCGGACCTTCTCCAACAGGCTACGTGACGTAAGCCGAGAAAGGTCAGTCGTGTCCTGATGTAATAAAGAGGCTGACATAACCAGAATAGAGGGGGGGCTTCTCTCCACGAGGGTCTCACCTCACTCTGTGGTCTGGCTCTTGGGTCAGATTCAGACAACTGCGATTTATCATTAATGACATTGGGTGCACTTCATGTGACATTCCTTTTTATTGGGACTCGGTCATTTATGTGGTCGATCCTGCAGAGACGGCTGTCCGCCCATCGCCCTTTTATGGAAGGAGGAGTATAAATTTTGCCACATCACCGCCGCTGCTGACAACAGCCTATCTCCTGGAGGACATCAAATGATTGACTATCATAGAGCATTAAATATAGGAATTGACTCAAATTCTACCATTCTTTACCACCGACCATAATGAACTGGAGGGCTGGAATGGTTAGACAGTGTTGCTGTGTGTATGTGTATGTGTGTGTGTGTGTGTGTGTGTGTGTGTTGGAGCGGGACCCTAGTGGCCCAGCAGTTTGGACAGCCTTGGAAATGTTTGCCAGTGCTGAAGGTCAGTCCGCCTGCCCGTCAGCCATACGTGTGTATATAGTTACATGTGTGTGTATGTGTGCGGAGAGCAGCTGGGGGTGTATATGCAGGGCAGGCCATCATTGACCATACTGCCTCCCTTCCTAATTACCTCTTTACCTCAGCACTGTGTCCAGGCGGCCCTCTCCTGTAAATAAGCCTGGGCTATTGACATGGGCCTGTGCCTGTGATGTTGCTCTCATTAGACCCGGCCACGGCCCTCAGACCAGCCCCCCATTAGGCCCTCGCTGGAGATCAGACAAAGCGAAGCAGAGAGCATCGGGAGCGTGTGACTGTGACGTGGATCTATATAGCACGCAGCTGACGCGCCGCGCGAGTGTTACGGCGGATGATATTTTGGGTTTGGAGGCCATCATTTCTCTTACACTGCAAAAGAGAACACTGTGTTAACAAGTGCAGAGAATAAAATCTGAGTCCATCATTCTGTGTCAGTCCCTTAAAGCTCTGGCTGCAATCCTTCCCACACTGTGCATTCCATGCCATGACCAAGATGGAAAAAGCTATTTTACTGACTCGGGGGTGGGGGTGTATTTGTTTGCTTGTTTGTTTCTTCTTGCTTTCATCCTTGTCTTTCAAGACTGGCCCCTTCACTTCCTCCTCGCTCCCCAGAGGGAGACAGGGAGCGAGGACAGCACAGCGAGCCCCCACAGGGCACCTTTGAAGGGGAAGAGGAGAATTGAAATGGGATGCAACCGAAATATGAAGGAGGGGAGATGAAGCAAGTCAATCTGCCTGTGAACAGCACACGCTAGATAGCGGGGCCGGGGGGGCGCAGAACTGGGCTGGAATGAAAAGAGCAGATGAGAAAGAGAGAGAGAGAAAGAGAGAGAATGAGAAATTGAGAGAAAAACGAAGAGGAAAAGGATTGAGAAAGAAAGACAAAGCCCTCCATTGCAAAGTCCACAGAAGGCGCGAGGGTCCGCTGGAGGAGGCCGGGCCCTGTGAGGGTGGCTGATTGCATGGAGTCGCACGCCAGCAGCGCCGCAGCTGTGAGGGAGAGCAGCAGATAAGCGAGGTCAGACCCAGATCAACACGGGCCTCCTTTAACAAGACTCCACTCACACGCTATTATTGATCCCGCCACTGAATGGCACAGTACGCTACGGACACAGTGACCACAAGGGGGCAGCACAGAGGACTCGGAGAGAGAGGCAGCGCTTCCGTATACGCACGTCCATGACGGTGGTGTTTCGGTTCGGCCCCCCCGGCGTGTGTGCAAGCATCGAGTCCTGCAGCGTCAAAACAGCATAATGAGGAGAGAGACTGTTCAGCCATGCGCA
>JAGXOD010000011.1:8937500-9205000 GCA_020368025.1 Brachyhypopomus occidentalis
CTCCTCCCAGCAGCCTCTCTCCTCCTGCCCCTTACTGGAAGCCGTCGTCAGCTCCCCGAGAGCAGGGTGGGGCCCTCAGGACTGTAGTCACACTGAAGGGGCTTCAGCACTTTTTCCTGCCCATGGAAAACGGCCCAACATCTTGGTAACGAGCTGTCGAGGTGTTGAGTCAGGGGCAACAATTACGTGTAGGCAGAGCTCGTTTTCCTAAATTAGACAGGAGCAGGGCTGAACGGGTGGAGGGAGGGCTGAACAGGGTGGAGGAAGGGCTGAACGGGTGGAGGAAGGTCTGAATGGGCGGAGGAAGTGCTGAACTGGCAGATGGTTGGAGGACACGAGTGCAACAGTCAAGGAACAAGTGAAGGCTAAATGTCCCGAGAGCGCTGCAGAGAGCTGGAGACCAGGGCGGCGGGACAGGGGGGCAGGACAGGGGGCGGGACTTACCGGGTCGGAGGGCTGGGCCGGGGCACAGGCTCCGCTGACCTGGAATGAAGCACAAAACAGCATGACTCAAATGCAGAGAGCAGAGTTGAGCAGCACACCTCCAACACATCACCATCACCAGTACCTGCCCCGCCATCACCCCACCCACACACCTACAGCCCCGTGCACACACACCCCTGTGGTGTGGTTCTGCCCCCCTCTCTTGTGAGCTTTAGCCCTCCCACCATCTGCAGGGCGAGGGGAAGGGGCTGGGCGGCCCAGAGGAAATGCTTCCCTCACAGTGACAGATAAGCTGGGCTAGAGACATCTCTCCCACACACACACACACACACACCTCCCACATGCTACTGCCATGGGGTGGGAGGGATGCTGAAGACGCCACAGATGCATTATCATTGAGGTCTACATTCCCCTTAGTGCTGGAAATGGGGGGGGGGGCTTGACCTCTGACCCACGCTAAACAAGGAGAGAAATACTGTCAAGGAGTGGGCTTACGTCAGGCAGCCTGAGGGGCACATCATAGAGAGAAAGTGTGTGTGTGTGTGTGTGCGCGCGCGCGCGTCTGTATGTGTATGTGTGCACACACGTGCTTACATAACGGACCAGTGCAAACCCCCCCTCCCCCCAGCACATCCGCTCCCCAGCCCAGTACTGCCCTGTTTGTTTGGCCACAGGAAACACGCTCAGGGCGGGTGAGCTCATGCCACTGGCCTTGCTCTCCGACTGTGTGTGTGTGTGTGTGTTGGTGAAAGAAGTTATCAGATGTGCACTTTGGTTATGTGATACGCTGAATAAATGGCTGCGTGGAGGGAGGACACGGCTGGGACACACTGGAGTTGTGACTGGGGCTCTTTTGTGCTTGAATGTCTTTGTGTGTTGGGTGGGTGCGGCGTGCACTGAAGAATTAAAGAAAAGTCAACTTAAATGTTGAGATGAGAATAGCTTGATGGGACACAGGAAAAAAAGTGTGTGTGTGTGTGTTTATGGGTTGCTAGGTGGGCTCCCGCTATAATATCGTGTGTCCTCAGCTCTCAGCCAAAGGCCTGCCGTCGTATCTAAAGGGAGCGGACAGGAGGAAGAGTCCTCGTCTCCCTCCAGCAACGCTGGCTCAGAGCGAGACCTCCCTCCCTGCCGGGCAGAGCCAGACGTTGCTGCTCCTGCTAGCGAGTGCAGCACAGGAAACGCATCACGACCTTCAACACGTTTAACAGACTAGAGCGCCTGTTAGAAAGGGTACGTTAAAGTTATTAGCACGCACGGAAGCGACGGACCTGTTGGGAGTGTTGGGAGGAGCTTCACACGCTGTCTGAGCGCTTGGTGATGTCCTTCATCACCCCTCCCCCTCTTCTTCCTCTCCCCTCCCCCTGCCCACCATTCTGCTGTCCTTTCATTCTTGTTTTTTATGGTTTTTCCTCCTCTTCCACTCCTGCCTTCCTCCTCGCCGGCCTGCCCATGGTTCGCCTCGTCTCCCCTGTTCTCCTTCTCTCAACCACCCCTCCCCCGGACCCTTGTCCCCTCACGTTCGTCCTCCCTCTCGTTCCCCAAACCCCCCCCCCCCCCCCCGACCTGTTGGCTCCCAAGCCCAGCTACAGACTCCTAATTTATTCTCTCCATCTTCCACTCTCTCTCCCTTCTCCACATGAGGCATTCTTGCCCTCTCTCTCTCTCTCTCTCTCTCTCTCTCTCTGAGGGGGGGGGGGGGCTTCAGCAGGGGAGCATTACGCCAGAACAAACATGCCAGATTCCATCTCCTGGGCCAACACTTACGCACTTGTTTCCTGCAAATGCTTGTTCGCCCTCTCCTCCTCTCTCTTTCTCCTCCTCTCTCCCTCTCTCCTTCTCCTCCTCTCTCCCTCTCCTCCTCTCTCCTTCTCCTCCTCTCTCCCTCTCCTCCTCTCTTTCTCCTCCTCTTTTTCCTCCTCTCTCCCTCTCCTCTCTCCCTCTCCTCCTCCTCCTCTCTCCTTCTCCTCCTTTCCTCCTCTCTCCCTTACCCTCTCTCTCTATTTCATTGGTCTAATGGGAACACCCACGGCCCCTGCAGGCTTCCCCTGTGCTCCGTGACTTTGAGGTTCAGTGCAACGGCACAGTGAGCCCCCATCTGCCTGGGGAGAGCGAGAAGCCCTTACCGCACACAGCACTACACACAGCACTACACACAGCACCACGTTGCACCTCACACACAGCACCAAACACGGTCCGTTGGAGCAGGTTGAAAAGCAACTCCGTCTCCAGCATGGATCAGTCATAAGCGCTGGACCCCAGCTCTCTAAACGATGTCTGGTACAGTACGACTCCCAGTCGGTCCAGACAACATGACATGGGGGAAGTGTGTGTGTGTGAGAGTGTGAGTGTCTCCTACAGGCCTGGGCTTCTGCTTAACCCAAGCCGAGGGGCCGCCAACCATCTCTGCTCAGTCTCTGACAGCCTGTAAAATCCTCAGTGCTCACAGTGACACGGGCGGGGAGACCCCTGCTCTTCACAGCTCCTGGGTTGGTCTGCTGGGTGAACTAGTGCTCGTGTCCCGCGCCTGCGGACGTGGATCCGGCCGCTCGGGTGCTTTAGGGGAACCAAGAGGAAGCCTGTCATCCGTATCCGGGATGGGGGATTCACAACGGGGGAAACACAGAGACGACAGGCTGTGGTATGACAAGTGGATAACTGGTAAAGTAAGGACTCAGACTCAGGGAGGTGAGACAGAGAGAGAGACAGAGAGAGAGAGACAGGGAGACAGAGATATGGAGTAGCAGAGGATGCGTGGGAGGAGAGGGAGGTCAGACAGCCTCTGGTGTAAACATCTCCATTAGTCAGATTAGTCAGCATCTCCATTAGTCAGAATTTAGCATTCCTGCTAAGGGCCCGAAAGGGATTTTCCGCCGTTCCTCATCATCTTCTAGCCCTCCCTGCTGCTGCCATCAGCAGATTTATATAGATATTTGCGGTGGCCTGTATTCATCACAGCATGTTTCGCAGGGCATGACCATCACGGGACGGCTGCTATTCACCCGCCAGCCTCTCCGGCGTGACAGGCACGCGGACGCCACTTCCGGAGCCGTAAAGCTGCATCAAACCTATAAACTCAGATTTTTTTAATTGTTTTTTGGTCACAGCAAAACAGACTGATGATGTTTATGAGATTTATATATGATGAATATAAATCTCATTCCTCCGCCGCAGCCTGTAATGGCGCGCTGGTGAAAGAGAGGCCGTTAGATCTGCTTTTACTGTGAGGTCTGGAATGGTCCCCATGAGGTTGAATATGAGGTTATGACCTCATAAACTATGCGGAGCGATGTGGTGCATCTCCCTGGGGGGTGACTGCTAAGTCAAGGTCGTGTCTTCTGAAGCAAGAGAGTCATGGAGACGCACTGATGGAGGACCGGGCACAACTGTACACGCACACACACACACACACACACACACACAAAGTCAACAGCATAGTCACATGTACAATCTCACACACACACAGCCCTTCCAGATTCCAACTAACACCAAGATCCCTGATTGGTGCTGGGTCCAACACGTAGCAGGCAGTTCCTCAACAAACATCCCGCTCCGGAACGTTTTCATGCTCTCCAGTGGACAAACGGGGAGTCGTGTCTCTACACGGCTCTTTAATTATCCTAGTCCCCCCCCCCCCCCCCCCCCCCACTTTACCCCATCATCATCATATTCAACTTGTTGTCATGTCGCCAGCGTAAACAGGAACCGCAGGCCCACCGGGGAGAGGCAACCATTCAAAGAGCTGTGAGTCAGGACAAAAATAAACAGAAGTAAACACACTCCTCACAAAAACAGCAGGAGAGAGCGAGAGGGCACCGTTAAGAGATCTCAGCCGTGGAAAAATCCCACGTCACCTCTGGCTTATTTACAGCGCATCCTTGTGGTGGTTCCCATAGTCCGGCTACAGCTGGTCTGTAGGGGGTTTATGCCCTGGGTAAACACAGACGCACGGGCCTGCGTTCCTGGGGCTCCAGGAACAACAAACAGCTCTCGCTACGCCACGCTATTGGATTTAAATGATTAATATTCTGAAGTCGATTTTCGAGCCGATTCGTGTTTGACACGTAGGTTCCCGAGCTGTCTTGACACAAGCGGAAATTTTAAGTACGACAGTACAAGTCTGTTTTCAGGCAGAAATCCTTGTAATCGTGTTCAGAAATCTCTTATCTCCTATACATGTGAATACACGTTGTGAGACTTCCATGGCCCAGATTACTTGAATAGCTGAGTGCAGTGTTCTTTGCGTGGCGTCGGCTACTCCGCTGCCATGATCCGGCCTTTAATACGCCATCGACCGAGATCACATGTCTTGCTGAGCCTTTGACCTGATGGTCTGTGTGTGTAGTGAATCACCAGCTAAACCAAACACTCTGCACTGCGTCCATCTATCAGCACACGTCCTGTGGCCTCAGTGTCCTGCTCCTACAGTTACATCACTACACTTCTGAACCAGCCTCTGGACACTGTGCACACAAACAAACACACACACAGTAGAGGAAACGTGTGACGTTGATGAGACTGTAAACATAAATGCTAGACTGAGGGGTTACTGGAATAAGTAGCGTCTGGTCTTGCACCCATTCCGACAACACCGCCCCCCCCCCCCAAACCCCCGTTACAGTAGGAAATGGGGCTCTTTTTTCTTTGGACTGTGACAGAGATGTTCCTTCCGCCCTGAGACTAGCGGCTCTGCCCCTTTGGCCCCCTCTCTCTCTCTACCTCTCTCTCTCTGTCTGCCTGCCTGCCTCTCTCTCTCTGTCTGCCTGCCTCTCTCTCTCTACCTCTCTCTCTCTCTCTCTGTCTGCCTGCCTCTCTCTCTCTCTCTGTCTGCCTGCCTCTCTCTCTCTCTCTGTCTGCCTGCCTCTCTCTCTACCTCTCTCTCTCTCTGTCTGTCTGCCTGCCTCTCTCTCTACCTCTCTCTCTCTCTCCCTGCCAGCCTGCCTCTCTCTTTCTCTGTCTGCCTGCCTCTCTCTCTCTGTCTGCCTGCCTGCCTCTCTCTCTCTGTCTCTTCATTTCCGTTTGTCTCTCCATGGACAATCTGTCCACTCTGCTATTCAAATGAGAGCTAACCATTCTCATGGCTCGGACACTGAAATAAGTTTTGTGTGTGTATGTGTGTGTGAGAGAGAGAGAGAGAATGAAAGGATGGAGAAACTCCTCACAATAGAGGTGAGCCATCTGTCTCTCACAGAACCAGAGTTTCTTTCCTGTGGTTTAAGATTGGAGACAAGGGTATACCATGACCCAGACTCACACACACACACACACACACACACACACACACGCACGAGTAGGAGCACAGACAACAATCACAGTTCTATCTTTGCTTTCAGGAAATGCCATTTGAGAAAAACACCATAAAAAAAATGTCGGCAAGGGAGAGAACACAGATACCAGCTCCATAAAGCACGAGGCTCTTGGCTGCGTCGCCCCGGGTGACGCTGGCCGTGCTTAGAAGATGCTTACTGCTCACAGCCCGCAGATTAACTTTACTGAACCCGTCTCACAGAACGACTGGGGCGACTGTCCCACTGAAGCACAAGCCCACTAATACATGAAACCCTTACTCATCAGGCACTGAGTCAGCCCACACAAACAGCCACTGATCTGGAGTGGGTGCTGGCCTTTTAGATCATAATGATTTTTATTAGATAAGATGTTGAGTAAACTGATCTTGGGCCTGTTTAATGTTTGTTTTTTTAAAGGATCTCATAAATAGGACTTAAACGGTTTAAGATAATACAGCTGTGGAGAACAGTCATGTGCGTTTTGTGCATGTTTCAGCAAGTTATGAGCATCAAAAATGCTTAAGTCATTATTAGAAGTTCAACTCCGTACAGACTGGAGCTGATGGTGTTGAAAGGAATATAGCCGAAGGACTTCTATTATGTGTTATTCAAATATGCATGTTTTTCCCCACCATTGTCATGGTGAAAAAGTTAGAAAACTACCTTCAAAAGCACTTCCAACGTGCAACACAATAGTTCAACCATTTCCTGCGCTACCCTTCTAACAAAATACACGCCCTGCTGCCTCAATCCCTCTGTCGTTTGGACAGTACGAACGTGCCACTAGCCGAAAAGGGGACATCTTCAGGCAGGGGCTTTCATCCAGAGAGAGGCGTAAGGCTAAAGGTCAAAGGCCAGCAACCGAGCCTGCTTCCTGAACCAGTCTAGCGTCTCCGCAGCTGTGGTACAGGGCATAGGGATGCACGTGAGCGCAGATGCGATTCAAACCTTCCGTCTTCCACTAGTCAAGCTTTAAGTCGCTCCTGCTAAAACAGAGTCGCTTAATTGTACGGACCCAGGTCTGTTCTGTCTCGTGCTGAGGAACAGTCAAAATGAATCGTGCGTGAAGGAATGGGAGAGCACGCAGAAGTGCGCCCTGGGGCACGACAGGAAGCAGCTGACTCTACTCCAGACAGACGTTCGTTATTGGCGATGAGAGAGGCGGGGTTTATAGTCCCGCCCATACAGTGCTGGGAGACCTCAGGTAGTTGGCAGTGATGACCAATAAGGGTGATTTTAAACAAAAGATGTTCAGTCCAAATGTGTCAGTATATAATTACTCCCATTAAAAAAAAGCTGGTGGCTGGGGGGGGGGGGTTGTTTTAGGGTTAATCTAAAACAGGGTTGGGATTAGTGTGAGCCAGGGTTAGGCTCAGTGTTATTCTGAGCCAAGGTTAGAGTTAGCCTGAGCTACGTCCCAGAGCCTGTTTAGCAGCCCGAGAGTCCCATTTGCTCTGCTGTCGACAGCCTTTGTCCACTCCAGGCAGCATCGAGTGTCCTCGCTTTCTTCCACCGCACTGTGCCCCGAGCCCTGGAGACCCCCCCGGCACTTTGATCTGTGCCGCTGGCATTAAGACGTGCCAGGCTGCTTTGTCCGCCCTCACCCAGGTGGGGCAAGGCGGGGCGAGGTCGCCTTGCCAAAGGAGCTCTTTGTTCGATCCGATTGGCTGAGGGGGCCAGGACCCCGCCTCCCCGCGAGAGCAGCAGGGTGGTGAAAAGGTCTCCCCCAGGGCCCGGCGGCCACACCCTTCCACCGCTGGGACGATCCCTATCACTGCTGGCAGACGATGGTGGCGGGCCGCTCGCTGGGGCTCAGCCAGACGTCTCGTATGACCGAAGAAACACAGCGATTGGACACCGAGAGTCGTGGCAGTGCCAAGAGTCTCGACTCTCAGAGGCCTTGCTGTTTAGATGCAAAGAAACGTAAACACGATGAACACGCAGACCGTCAGACTCCGCATTTACCTATGAAGACACACCAACACCAACCAATCACCATCGAGACTATCTATACACATCTAACACCTCCACTTCCAACTGTAAGGGCTTAGGCTAATTCCCAGTACTTCAGGGAATGACACAGCATGTCCTTATATGCTGCTCTCTCCACTGCCCAGTTGTATTTTCAAAGAAACTATTTGTCTTCATAAATCCTGTTAAATTCCTCAGGCGACAGACGCAGTAAGAATCTGTGATGCAGCAAGACAGAATGTAGAGAGCACATGAAGAACCACAGGTGAACGGCGGGAAATACATGAGCAAGAATCTGTAGGGCCGTTGCTCCATTTGAGAGAAGACAGCTGAGGAAAATCTCATTGTTTTATTGGAGTCTAGCTGTTCCTGTGCTCTGCCTGATGAACAGAGAGGCCATATTGCACTAGTTCTGTCAGCAGTTAGTCAATAATCCAGATTATATCATCAGGCTAGAACTAAGGCCAACAGTAACAAGACCAACATGGTATCCAGTGGACGAGAGCAAAGACCTTCCACTCAGAGCTCAATCCTTCGTCTCAACACGTCCACACACACAGCGAGCATTTACTCATGCTTTTAATGAAACTCTCACAGCTCGTCTGTGGTAGAGGAGTTCTAATTGAGAAGTAATCGGGCTGGGCGGTTCACCGGCCGCGTTAATCTCGCTAAGAAGGCATGATGCATGCTCTCCTGGCCCAACACACCCCAGACTCCCGCGGGCTTGGAATGCCAAACCAGGCAGGAGCCAGAACTGCCATCCTGAACCCATCAATGAGCCTTTCACAAGAACAGCGTGGGGCGTGGTGCTCTGACCCAGCGGAGAAAAAGAGAGAGACACACACACACACACACACACACACACACACACATACACAGACAGCCAGACCCAGCTATTGGGTTTTGCTGAGAAACCAAAGCTTTTATTAGCTTGGTGCTACCGTTTTTTGGACGGCCATAGGGTGATATTACTAGGGAGCAGTGAAATGTAAATAGCTGCTTACCTTGTTTTCACATTTCTTGTGAGTGGCTGTTTTGCAGACTGGAGATGAAAGAGAGAACGACATGAACAGACTTAGCAAGATAAAGGGGCTAAACATGAACTTTCTTCGCAACAATGTTTCTCTGAGTCATGCTTTCACAAGCTACTTATTCCCAATGCAGTCCAACAGCAGTCGGCACTGTATCAGTTTACTCGTGGGCTAAATAAGACTTGTAAAGCAAATGGAGCCATCCTGATGGGCGGAGTCAGGGGGAGGGGCTTACCTCGGCAGAAGGATCCTAGGCTGTCTATGCTCTGCTTGCACACCACACACTGACGCTTCTTCTTGAAGGTCTTCTCCTTGAAGACATGGGGCTCGCCCTTTGCCTGTAGGACAGAAAGCCACCTGAGGTTATGCCGTCCCCAAGGAAGCCATAGAGAAGCGTAATCTCCTTCGGGTTCCCTTAGACTGCACTGTCCATTTGTGTCCATGTCTTCCCTCTCTCTCTCTCGTTGGAGTCATCGGCATGTCTCGTCTTAGTCAGAGACGTTACCGCGTCTCGATTTCAGTCTGAAACTCCCGAGTCTCTTTCCCTCTCTCTGTGTCTCCTTTTTCAAAGTCAAAGGACAAAGCTTCTCTTGCATAACAGTTAATGTCACTATGACACACCTCGTCTTAAGACGTTTCATGGCTACGGGAAGCCGGAGGGCTCACATGTGGCTAATCCAATGCGATGATCATCCATGTCTCACACACACACACCTTAAGCCGTGTGACTTAAGATCTGAGCCGATCGTGGATGAAGTGCTTTGTTTTATACACACACCCGCTTCACCAGGCATCTGTGAGAACAGCGGGCATTGCGCACCGCGTGACGTCTCGGCTGATGAGGAGAACGCCACTGTGCATGAGGCTGAGTGCGTGTGTGTCCGTCATCATAGGCTGTAGCCGAGGGAGCCCGTTCCTGCTCTCATCTCTCTACACCAGCAGGGCACTGTTTGGACAGCTGGCCAGAGACATAGTGCCCATGAGTGCCACACAACCCACCACCGAGGACCCGCCTCCCTCTCCGCCTAGCCCCGCCCCTCACCTGAAACAGGCCAGTCTACCTACAACCTCAAGTCACTAACCAGTCACTTTTTTTTTTTTCCCAAATGCAAGCTGGACAAAAAGCCGTTTCACCATCTAACGCTTCCCACGTTTTGCCCATCCTTGCAGGGACACTGGGTAATACACCTACATTTGCTTTTATACCCAGGACAGATGAAGTTGTATGTTTACATAAGTCATGTGTCTATAATGAGTGAATCCACCTGCGCGAAGCAGCTACCGCTTTAAAAACCCTCGTGGACACCGGAGATCGGGAGCGGCACAAACGTGCAGGCACGCCTCCATCTTCCAAACGGGTGGCTCCTTCACGCCTGGACGATCTGACGCCCCCATGATTAAGTCCCACTTAGTACTCCAGCTCCTCCAGAGCAGAGGGCCACACCTAGCGATCTGGTGACGCTGGGTTAAGAGTGCTGCGTTCATGCTCGATTAAAGGCAGCAGCTGGGGCAAATCCCAACACCCTCTCCCAGCTCCCAGAGTGCTGTGCTGTGTGTTCAGTGAGGACGAATGTGTGTAAGCTCAGTTCCTGGATAGGCTATAGAAGGACAGAAGGAAATACGATATTGAACAGGGGGAAACCCGAGGCCATTGACTACAATGTGAAACCGAAACAGTTGAGATGTTATGAATTTTGATGTTAAATTAAACTATAAACATTTTAAAAAAATAAACAATAAAAGAGAGATAGCTTTTTCCAGTGTTTAACATATCTGTAAGTATTTTAGATTTGTCTCAAGATCCTGTTATGTAATGCAGAGACAGACTGGAGGAGAGGTTGGTGGACTTGGTGGTCTTGTGACTGCGGAACGTGAAAAGCACACATGAAAACAGGCTGTTGCCAAACTCTGCCAAAAAGGGACACGTTGTGTTGGAATATCCCAACAGTTAGGTGTTAAGCTGTAAATTCCCTATTCCCACTCACCCCAAAAAGAAAAATCCCAGAAAGGCCTCCTCCATTATGAAAAAGGTCCAGATTGGCATATTACGTCTTATTAACTGAGATTAAGACTACATATCCACAGATTAGGCAGAGGCTAGGTGAGGAGAAAAGGGGAGCAGGGCAGGAGGAGGTTTCTGGGGGAGGGCAGGAGGACTCATTCTCCATGGCATCTGACACTACTAAACCAGCCATCTTAAAATCCTCACCTTCACCTACAGTTATTTATTCAGACTTCCTGACAGTTACATTTTGCTACACTTCCCATGAATGGATGGCATTCCATGTCTTAAGTTTTTCTTGCTCGTATTTAAGTGTGGTTAAAGTATGTAAGAAGAAAGGGGGGGTAACACCTGCTCAATCCAGTAGTCGTGAGGGTGAACACCCCAAACGGAAAAACGATTTACACCCCAACACTTCACCGCCAAGGTAATGCTAGCTATCTGTATTAGCTGTAATACACCCCACCACCACCACTTGGCGTTCCGACTCTTCGACGCGAGTGTGGAATACCCTGTTGTGGGCACCACAGGACCCTGTTATGGGCACCGTAGGAGCCTGTCGTGGGCACCGTAGGAGCGGGCAGAGAGCAGTCGGCCAGGACAGACCCGCTGTGCGGGGGCACAGACAAGGAGCGCCTGTTCACTTCACTCCAACCAGCCAGAGGCGTGAGCTGAGGCGCCATGCTCGAAAAAGTTTTTTAAAAAGACGGCCATTGACAGAGAGGACCCGCCCCCTGCCTCAGTCCACTCCAGGACCAAATCAAAGAACAGAGGCAGGCAGACACACACACACACACACACACACACGACGGACAGATAGACATACACATGCGCGTGTGCCTGCTCACACACAAATCTCCCAGGACCTGCGCCTAGGCTCCACCCCCCCTTCCAGCTATCCGTGGCTACCGTCGTTTCCCGTGGCCATGCGCAATCACCCAGTGCAGACAATACAGATAGCATCACGTGGTCACCGTCGGCAACACGGCGGCCGTGAGCCCGAGGTGTCCAGCGAGCCGCAGGACAGAGCGCATGACGAACAGGGACGCGCACGTCCGCCAGCAAGGCTTGAAGCCTGCAAACAGGAACATCACACGTCCCGTGCCGCTGTATTTGAGGATTGGTTTGCCACTGATGGGGGACTAATCTGTCAGAGGTGGGATGTGATGCCTCTAGAATGCTTGTGGGTTTGAAAACGATGCAACCATCCCAGAAGCCCAACTATTTCCCAGCTGGCAGTCTTACAGTGGGCAGAGGGATCGGAGCTCGCTGCTCTTGCATGCTTGTGGTCTTCCGTCCGTCGCCCCTGTCATTAGCGCGGCTTCCTCGCCGGGGGACGTCCAAGTGTCTGCAAGTGCTCCCCACGCCCCACCGCCCCCCGCCTCACTGGCTCAGTGTGTGTCCAGGGTGGGACAGGGACAAGAAGGAACTGTTCTGCATGTGTGTGTGTATGAAATTGGCCCGTTTGTGCAGGCAGGGTGGGACAGGCAGCCGGAGGAACAGAGACGGCCTGTTCCAGAGATGAGGTCAGTACGGCGCCACTCCCAGCTTCCTGCCCTCTGCTCCGTGCGGCCTTCCCGACGTGTCCCGAGCACACACGTCCCCCCGCCGCTGCTGCCGCACGTTTGGTCACGTCTTGCTAGTTGCCGTAGTACACATCACACCTCAGTTTCATTACTGAATATCACCTCGCAAACTGCAGTTCATTTTCGGAAGGGTCGACGCTACTGGCCCTCATGAACATGAACTCACTTCTCACGACAACTGAGATGTCGAGGAATCTCTGCTTTTGTTCTGGAGTTTAAAGCAATGAAACATGTGCAATGAAACATGATGATTGCTGAAGTCCTACAGGATTATCACTTTAGCCAAGCCAACGTAGCATTAACAACCAACATCTGCTACGCTGTCCGGCCTCCCTGGGAACTAATCCCCATGATCCATCATCTGTGTGTCTGAGCTGTGAGCGCAGGAGCTCTGAACACAGCTCATACACACTTACTCTGCCATTGGGCGATTGGCGGCAGACGGTTATCAAGGAAGAACACCGAGCGACACAATGTTATCAGCCTACCAAATATAACACTTCAGCTTTTCTCAAAATACTAAGACAGACCGGGACCTTGAGACTATGGGATACGCACTGGAGGAAATGCAGACGCACAAATTACTGAAAACGTACACAAACACACAACCAGGAGCATGCACACACGCCCCACACACATTTAGCTTGGATATTGTTCTCAACATCCTATTGCTCATCTGGGACACCCAGGTTCTTGCCTCTGTGCTTGTCTGGTTAAGCACCGGCTTTGCGTTACAAGTTGCCTAATCACTTAAAAACAAACATACATACAATTTTAAAAATGTGTTTTTTTTTAAATACAGTTCCAAAGCATTGCAGGAATGTTAATTGTAGCTTTGTGTAAAGAAACAGGCATTTTCTTTGAACAAGCATCAATTATGGAATTGACTTATTTGTTATGCAATCGTTGTACTTGTTTTATATGACAGTAATTTTCACTTGTCAGTTTACTGTACAACACTGTACCCAGTCACCACTGTTTTGTCGTTCTGCTAAACAGCACAGCTACTCTTCATAAACTCAGAACTCTTTCAGTGTGTGTTTCTCTTGGGTAAACAGCTGTTTTCTCTAGCCAGTGCAATTCATACAGTTACAGTTGAAGGGATATATGTGTATGTGTGTGTGTGTGCGCGCATGAACACAGCTGGACATGAGCTGAGGCAGTTCAGGCAAACCCATCAGAAAGCATTGTGAGCTCCATGGAGTCAAAGACACAAACAGGGCAGCCATAGGTCATAGGTCAGAGAGCACTGAGAGCGCGCCCAAGACAAGCGAGCATCTATCAAATATCAAATCCATACTGCGCGTCGACTATATTTATGCAGTCGCTCCAGGCCACAGCACAGCACTGTTCTGAGCGGGGAGCTCAGACCCAGAGTCGGCCCTAGCCTAGTCTCTCCAGCCAGCGCCGACTCTTCTGTCTTCTCTCTTCTTCTCTGCTGTTTACCTTGTCATTAGCTGGACCCCGACACGCTCACAAGGAGATGCAAATATGTCGTACTATGCCAACTCACGTGCTCAGCGCACAGCCTGGCTACGTCATGTCAGAGACGTAACCTTCCACGCGACCCGTTACCAAACACCGCGGCTGAATCCGAAGTGCCGCACTTCAGCAGTGGGCACTAGATTTCAATGCAGTACGTTCTGCTCAACCGTTAAAGCAGTGCGTTCTTTCAGTAGGCGACTGGGCAGTTTTCATAACCTCGGACATACTACCTGTTATCTCGTACTGCTTTGGCATACTGAATAGGAGGGAAGTACGGCATTTCGGATTCAGTTTGTAAGTTTGAGCAACAGTGCGCACATCATTAAGAGCGGCCGCGATGGGACAGACCACAACGCCCCAGCCCCCGCACCGTGCTTTGAAGGAGTCCTTGTGAGAACGGCCTGAAGCGTTTCAGGAACTCCCCACGAGACCGAGCGCTGGCTCTTTTACAAATTCCAGGAGTGTCGGTTTCCTTCAGTCCCGCTTCCCTCCTTTGGTGAAGGCCTACAACTTAATTAAAACAGCCATGACACAGCTGGCAGAGGAGTTAGCACACAGCACACCGCTCAGCGTCTCCAGCTTATTATGAAGGTGAATCCAATCATTCAATCTCCTTCTTGCTACGGATATATGTATAGACTCAGCAGTTATTTTCGGCGTCCGTTTATCTATTTTATTGACCAGAGGACGTCCACGAAGGCTTTCACTAAAATATGATTCTTGTGTCTGTGTGAGGAGACTAGTGGGATTTTGGCAGAATTGCACCTCCTAAGATGGTGAACCCTGTGCGTTCAGCTCCTGATTCTGACTTGGACAGAAGTCTACACTAGGAAATTGGTATATAAACCCTCACACCCTGTTCGGTTTGTTGCCTTGGTGTTTTTCTGTTACCAACTGCAGAAAAATGCGTGGTCACATTATGGAGGAAACAATAAAACGTTTCTGAATTATAGCAATTTCACAGTCTTTTTTCTTAATGTATCACATTAGAGTCTTAAAATCCTTCACTACACACACCCGACACGTCATACCACAGCATGTATTTGTCTTTGCGGCATTAGAACGTCTCCACTGAGGCGTTTAATAATTTGTGACGCAGTAACTATTAGTAACCAATTCATCGCGCCACAGTGGGGAGGGGTTCTCCAAAGGTCATATGATTACTTTTTTCTTGCCACAAACGTTAGGTCCCAAATAAGGCAAAAGAAAAAGAATTGTGTATTCTCCGTGTTGTCCCGGCACACAATTTACTATAAACACTTGATATGCCTACGGGGATCGAATTAGGCACAGTCAAATTTAATTTGAAAGAAATAAAAGTTACAGGTCGTTTCAGCGGGTTTCTATTTATCGTTATGTAAGCGGGGCAATCATCAACCAAACCGCGTGCCGAATCCACTGAGGAAAAACCTCTAGGTTATGTTACGCCATCTCTGACGTGCTCGTTCTCTTTTGCCATCAACCATGCCAGAGAACATGGAAAACGTGGACAGCAGAGACGCAACTGTCCCAGCGTCAACATCAGAAGTTGGTAGCAGTGCCCTCTCACGTTACACAGACTTAACCCATATCAATAAAGCTGTGATTGGTGCAAAGCATTTTATTGTTTGTGCACAAATCGAACACAAGATACTAAACCAGTGTTATTAGACTAGGCTACGTTTGATTGCTCAGGTAGCCTTCTAGCGATACTACGCACCGCGCGCAAAACGGTGTGGCGCGCAACGACAAACGCGCAACACTGTCAGTATGATGCTGTAAGAAACTGGCAGGCTACTGCATATAGTGTAGCACAGTGAAGACAGATATGGTAACCAATACTTTCAAATGTTTCGATAGAAAAAAAAACAAAGCAAAGCAAAGCAAAATGTTACTAAGTTATGAAATGTCCACGGCTTTGGAACACGAACCCCATAAGCCAGAAAGGTTTACAATGATTTTTTTTTTATAACTCGAACCTTACCTTACTCATGTTTCTCCACGGAACTCCACCTAACATGGATTCACGTTTTAATACATTTCATATATTCCTCAATAGAGTTCGAACAGCCTTCCAACTGCTGATATTGTGATGTTTTCTTTACTTTCCCACAACTCTGTGGTCATGGGAGGAGTCACGAAGGAAAAGACGCTTGTGGAATGTATTACTGGAAGTACACGTTTTGATTGGCTACCTCGTGGAGAGGGGTCTAGAATGTATTCTTGATTGGCTAGAATGCAAAATGGGATGTGCCCGTTTCGTTGGCTATCGATGTAAGGTTTTAGTCCAGCGCCAGTGAGAAGATCCTAATCAAATGAATCAAATAAACTCGCGCATACATACAAAAATGCAAGCCATGTGTACTGAAAAAGAAAAAAAAAGAAAAAATGAGTTAGGTTGCATTTAGGTGCGAGATGACGTGCTGTGAATTTAATACAGAAATCTGGTTGATTAATGCAGTTTGAAGTTATGGTATAGTGAAACATAATTAAAAAAAGAAATATTTACAGATCAGTTTTCCGCACATAGCCAACTAATAATACAATGGCGACATCAAGTGGTAGAATATGTCATCGCGTCTTTTTACTCCATTGCGCGCTATAATCCTAAACTCAAAACACAAACATGTCTCTGGAAAGATTGTGTGTAGCAAAGCGATTCTGAACAATTTAAGACAACTAATGGAATCACTTACACCATAATATTGTATATGTTATATGTGCTCTATGATTCTTATTCATAAAAGATAATCTTGAAAATGTAAATATTTTAGCATCATTATCTCTTCCATGTCTTTCAAGGTAATCCCAATGAATCAATTAGAACAGGAACAGATCCAAGCTCAAATGAATCAAAACTCACATGTGCCACACGTCTTTTTTTCTTGTGAAGCACAGAGTACACCGAGGTAAAACTTCTCCTATAGGTGTTGATTATTATGATTAGTGGGATTAATTAGACTCAGACCTCTGACATCTATGTTGGATCTTCTGAAAGTGATAATAATTGGTATATATGATATATATATAATTGCTATCTTGTATGCATGCCATATTAATAAAATTAACTGATCATAGATCTTATAGGCCAATATTTTGCCTTTAGGTGAGGGAATAGGAAAATATGGTGTGCTTAGAATCTCTCAGCCTTAAGCAGCACACAATATAACAGGAGTCTTGAGCTGGGTCCACCTCTTCATTGCAAAGGTGTGTTTTTACTGAGTGATCCACTCTAAGGGCCAAAGAGAAGGGGGTGCTGAGAAAGAGACAGAGAGAGACAGAGAGAGAATGTATTTGATACAAATGGAAGAAGGGGAGTAAAATCAGTTTAAAAAAAGAGAGAAAGAATCCAGAGTAAGAGAGATGAGTGCTGTGATGAAGGGGGGTGAACAGGAGCCGAGGGCCGCATGCCAGGAATGAAACACGTCCCCATCACACTCCACAAGTCCCACAGCCACGTGGATATGAATTTACACCGTTTACAGAACCCCAGGGAGGGGTGCAGGCGGAGCGGCGAGAGCGAGAAAAAAGAAGCCTTTGTGTAGCAGAGGGGCCTCACCAGAACCTGCGCCCTCCGCCTGCCTTCCCTAGCCCACTCCTTCCCTAGCCCACTCCTTCCCTAGCCCACTCCTTCCCTAGCCCACTCCTTCCCTAGCCCACTCCTTCCCTAGCCCACTCCTTCCCTAGCCCACTCTGTCCCTCTTTCCAGCTCTTCTCTGCTTCACCGTAAGCACCGGGAGGGGAAGGGATGGGAGGGAACTTGCCCTAATGCGCTGATGGGGACGCCAAACTAGACACAGCAGTTTGGGAACCAATGGAGCAGAACTGGCACCTGAACAGCGGCCCCGGCTGTGCCATTCGGGAGGGGCTGAAACCATGTTTCAATGGACACGTGTGTCTATGACACTAAAAACCATGTTTCAATGGACACGTGTGTCTATGACACTAAAAACCATGTTTCAATGGACACGTGTGTCTATGACACTAAAAACCATGTTTCAATGGACACGTGTGTCTATGACACTAAAAACCATGTTTCAATGGACACGTGTGTCTATGACACTAAAAACCATGTTTCAATGGACACGTGTGTCTATGACACCAAAAACCATGTTTCAATGGACACGTGTGTCTATGGACTAAAACCATGTTTCAATGGACACGTGTGTCTACTAAAAACCATGTTTCAATGGACACGTGTGTCTATGACACCAAAAACGGCCGCACAAAACAGGAAGCCAGCACACACCTAAAGTTAGCTTAGAGTGTACAATGCTGAGGGGTAGTGGGTGGGCTGGGGGTGTATTTGAGAAAAAGTATTTATTTAAACTAAAGAAATATATATATATATATATTAGGGAGTGGAGCTGTAATGGTGTATAACACTTTAATGGCCTGAGAAATGCAGGTGATATAAAGCTGAAAGAGGAAACAAAAAGGAGACAGAGAGAAATGGAGAGAGAAGGGGGAGGGAGAGATGGGAACATTTAGACAGAGGAAATGAAGGGGGAGGGAGGGGGCAGGAATGATTGGGTAAAAGTAAAGCCAAGGGCTGATCAACCACAGCTGTGGGGGGGGGGGGGTGACCGGCAGCCGGGGGGAGAATGGGTATTGGACAGGAGAAAGACAAAGAGAGCAAAACACAAATGCTACAGCTCACGAGGAAGGAGGGTGACAGACAGGAACGCTGCCTCTCAGTTTTAGGCGGCTGATTAAATGCTGAAGCACATCCACCTCTTTCCAAGCCAGTGTGCGCCTGGCCCGCCAAACGTCTGCAGCACGCCAAACGCTCCACTCACTCCGGGTGGATGTTAGGGTGGGCCGCCAGCGACAGGGGCCAGCAGAACTGGGGCTGGGGGCTGGGGGGGGGGGGGGTGGGGGTGGGGATCTGTTTTCATGACCTGGGCAGGCTCATGGCTGCAGCCACACCGGGTAACTAAAACACAGGATGAGTGCCTTTCCTGCCCTGTGCCATCTAACAGCGTTCTGTGTCAGCTCCGCTCTCTCCCTTTCCCATCACCCTGTTGACAAACCTGCTCTGACGACACAACAGAGCCCATACAAACACGGTCTTGCGGCATTTCTGCAAGGGCATGCACTCGTGCCCGGTTACAAACGCTGTCTCGGTCACCTTGACAACTACAGTCAACCGCCCAGACTGTTTGAAGATCTAACCTTGCTTACACTCACCATCCACTCAGACACACTAATCTATATATGTGCGTCTTGGGTGTGCAGTTACAAGCTGTCGGCACAGCTAACCGGTCACCCATCTTCTACTCCGTTTGTCATTGGTCAGTTTTTGACCACAGGAACCCTTCTGCTTGCATATAAATCAGGCGGCCAGCCAATCTTAACACAGCATTATCACGGACAGTCACTGACACGCCAGCGGGTTTCATGCCTGTGTGTGTGTGTGTGTGTGTTTGCCCAGCAGTGTCACTGGAGATTTCACACATGTCAGTGTCACCACTATGAGTAGTTCCAACCAATGGCAGCCCTGTGGTCAGAAACTGACCAGAACCTGAAGATAGAGAACACAAACTGCACAGCAACAGAAGGCCCCTAGCTATTGACCTGCAAGGGTGTTTCCATCGCAGAACTGTTTCTAACGCAGTGGGCAGTGAGTGAACATCCAACACGTGTCTCACAGGGTGGCGTGAGCGTGTGTTCAGTGCTATGGGAAGAGCTGGACCCTGTTATATGTGGACCTGACCAGGCATTTCCCTGTGTGGTGTTTATGGTGCATGCCTGTGGATTCTGGATGCCATAAACTACTACTTGTTAAAGGTTTGCCATTCCAGGGATATTCTAGGAATATAGCATAAACCGCACACACAAAAAGTCAGACGTATTGCGCTTACACACTCCGGTGTGAGCAGATTCACAAAAACTGGAGACGCACAATTGTGTGTTGTTTATTATTTTTGCCTTCGACAAAAAGCCCACCGTGTTCGCAACTTTGACACAGGGCCTCCTTATCCCTTCATACCTGTGGTCAAACACGATGGTTTCAGTGTCAGCCTTCACCCAACGACCCAACACAGCGGACACACCTCTCTACTGTGACTTAAGCAGGACAGAAAGTGATCGGAGCCACCAAAGGTGGCCGTTCTGCCAACCCGGAGGACCGTGAGGGCTTTGACCTCTGACCCACATCCTGCCTGACCCTCGGGGCGGAGACTTGGACGAGGAGGGAGAGCCGGTCAGTTCCATGACAGCGGCAGTTCAGTGAGGCATCCCAGATGCTCGGGCAGCCTGGCTGAAGAGCGATGGCTCCAGAGAAGAAGCTCTTTGTTATGCCTTACAGAGAAATACAAGATGCAAACATGGGGGCTTCGCTAAAGGAAGTAAATGTGTAGCGCATGGCTCTGTGAGTAAGAGGTAAATTATTTGGATGGGTTGTTCTGGTGTGCATGGACACTGGGGATTCCATTCTAAGTGTGCATAACCCTCATACTGCTTCATTATGGTCCCATAATACATTTGATACAAATCATATTACTCGTGATATGATCAAATACTCTTTTTAAAATGTTACCACAAACCCATAGTGGTCCCACTGTATAAAAACTATACCAGTATCGAAATGAAAAATGTCTACAAAAACAAATATTGTGCTCACAGCAATGGGAAGAAAAACTCAAAATAAACCTCAGGCCTTTGCAAACCGTGCTATTACAGTATCAACAGGGGGATTGCCAGACAAACTCTAGCCTGACAAGGCTGGGAATAAAGACTGGATGTGAACTTTTTACTAGAAGCACTCAGTCATGTGTCTGGGCAGAGACAATAGTTCACAGCATGGTGATGAGCATGATGGAATTCAGCGAGCATGATGGAATAAATGCAATATCATATTGAAAGGAGAGGAGGCTCTTTGTTTCTCTCATTCTCTCAAACACACACACAGAATTAACTTTGATTCCCAGAGCTTCATTGGAGACAGAGGGTCCGCTTCAAGTCAATGACATCATAAAGAGAGCAAAACATTCCCACAGTGCACATGATGTGAGCAAACCCCAAGGGACCCAACCACTGCACATTCTCCCACACACACACACACTTCACACTCATTCCAACTCCACTCATGGAGAACAAATCAACATCATTACTCAACACCATAACACTGAAGAATGTCCACAGCCTTGTGTATAAACAGTTCTAAAAATATGAATTCTAAAGGGATAAAAGTTAACTTGGAGCAGAGGAGCAGAACATCAAACATTAAAAAACCCAAACAAACATTTACTGAACAATTAGAAGACAATTAAGAGACAAGTTGCAAAACTGACCTGGACCAAAAACAGTTAAAAACAGCGTTAAAAAAACCCAACCACTACTCTAGAGACAGCTGGCCTGACTCCAACACGTCTTCAGCGTCTGCTCTCGGAGCAGTCATGCTCAACAGGGAGCCAGGTCATGGACACCACACAGACTTCACGGTTCCTAAACTGCTGCTCCACAGAGCCCCACTCTGGAGGAACCTGAGGAACTCACCTTGGTGAGCTTCATGTTTCCCCTGCTGTCTGCACGATCTCTCTTCACAACCCCCGTCACCGGTTCTGGTTCCGGCTCGTCCCCGCAGCAGTAGGTCCCCAGGGTGCAACCCATATAGAGCGGTGGACCGGACTGGTCCCGCACTCTCCGTCCTGCCTCCGGCCCGCGTCTCGCACTCTGTCCTGCGTGTGTTTTGCCCAGCACACTGCAGCAGCTGTTTTTGTCAGCCGACTTGAGGCCCTTCCCCTTCTGCTGGCTCTTGCTCAGGCGAGAACACGCACACACACACGCACACACACACGCACACACACACTCACACACACACACGCTCACTCACACACCAGCTCATACTCACTCCCACATTTACCCCTGAGACACTCCAGGATTATGAAAACCAAACCTCTATCAACACTCGAAACCACAGACACACAGTAATACACACACACTCTCTGAGTCAAAGCCTGGGGAATATTTATTGTGCCCACTCCCCCACCTTTCCTCCACACACACACACATGCCGTTATGTTCACATTCACACTCTCTGCCTCTCTGGACAGACATACATATGTACAATTTGGCCCCCCCAGATACATGCAGGCACCGAGCTTCTCTTCTTTCCCCTGCACACACATGCTAATCCTCTTCAGCTCTGTGCACCATCCTCCCCAGCCCAGTGTCCTCTCTGCGCTACCCCAACCTCCACGTCCCTGTCCCTCCGCTCACACATCACCCAGCCAAGGCTCTCCTCAAAGCCGGACCCCCTTTCTCCGTTCATTAACCCTTTATTAACCCCTCACTCCGCGCTCCCTCACAGGTCGTCCTGTGGCGCTCTGGGGAAGTGTGCAGCAGCTCGGCCGGGGTCGGCGTGAGAGGGATGCTCGCACACTCCGCTGTGGAAGCCAGGCGGCACGACCGAGACAACAGGAGCGAGAGCAGCCCGGCACCGTACACCAATCAGCACTCGGCTTCCCCCGCCACGGCCTCCGCCACCGGAGCGGGGCAGGGCCAGAGTACACCCCTGCTGAGAGGCCATTTTATTTCTTATCCTTTTTTTGTTTTTTTCATTTTCACTTGTTTTCAAGGTTGCTTTTCTAGGGGGGGGGGTCTTGGGGATTGGAACAGAAGGGGAGGCAAGCGGATCCTGTGGGGCTTTTAAACTGTACCGCTTTTAAGGCAAATTCCACTCATGTCTCTACACCCCCCCTCTTTTCCTGTCCACCCCCCTCCCCTCCTGCACAGAGCAACAGAGCTGCCTGCCAGAACTTCTGCTCTCAGTGTTCACAGGTACACAGAAACACAGGAAACCTGCAGGGCATTTCTGCTGCCTGCCGAAGTTTGTACGCGGAGTACGTGGAAACAAACTGTCATGTACGTACAAACAAAACATGACAGCTAAAATTCAGTCAAAAGATTTCAATGTGAGATGGCATTAATCAGTCTGTTCTTCCATATCTGTTTACTGCTGGAAACTAACTTGACCACATACATCTCCAATAAGAGAATCTTTAGGTTCATAAACCTTCATAAGCCTTTCTGCGTTTAGGGTTCAGCGTTAATTCTTAGCATAACGCAGCATCCTAATAACAGTGTCACATTTCCTGAGTGTAGAACCGTGAGGTGGCCCTCTGTGTAGCAAACCGGCCCACAAAACAAGTAAAACGTCTTTCAGCACCTGCAGTGACTGCAGGCGGACCGTCACGCGTCCCGCGGCCAACAGCGGAGCACTTTCTGGCAAGGCCTTCACTTGGCGGCTGTCTGCGCAGACATATCTCACTATCTGGCAGTGGTCTAGGGAGACTTTTAAAGGGAAAGAATTAGGCTGCAGGAGGATAGGGAAAGAAATGTAGACTGAAGAGGCCGAGATGATAAGTGACTTGCGTTTACGCGGATGCGGGGAGCGCCGGGGGTCCGGCGGGGTTTCGGCAGGGTATCTGGGCCTTCCGTCTGTTAGCATCCCGCCAAGACACGGCAGAAACGCAGTTAGCGGGGCGTTTAGGAAGCGCGGGAGAAAGCGAAAGCGCGCCTGGCAGCGGCGAAAATAGAACCGACGCAACCAGCCCAAATATGGAGAGACAGACAGAAGGCGAGCAGAGGAGCAGACGCTGGGAACGCACCACAGTGGACACACCAACCTCCATTTTTTTGTTTTGTTTTAAATAAACACTCGTTTATTTAAAACCAGACCGAGCACACGGGAAGACAAGAAAAACAAACCAACATGTAATGAAAAAGAATCCTACACACTGTTGCGGTTGGAGCATGGCGCAGTGTTTGCACCTGAAGATAATGCTTTATGCATGAATTATATTTCAGAGGCTATTATACCTAACCGGTCTCGTTACTAACGAGTCGGTAATCTTGAACAAATTGTATCACTGGACATCTAAGTCGTTAGGTGAGTTGTATCGGGGAACAGGCAGTAACGTCTGTTTGCATCTGTTGGTTTTATGGGGTAGTCATTAAAAGAGGGGAGTCACCAATAAATGGTTCTGTGATGGCCGGCTTTCCTCCAGTTTGACACGGTTAGGAAAGACTCCTTCCACCCTGTTTATAGCAATTCCTTGGCTGGTGGATATGCCCGCAAGGCAGCGGTGTAATGCACCTGGGTTTGGCCTATGAGACTGTAGCACAACATGTTTATGTACAGGGCTGTTTATGGCTTGGCTAATTGAGGCCAACAACTTCACTTATGCTTGTAACTTCAATCAAGGAACACTGCAAATAAACGTCTTAATGCCACATATTAATACAGAAATGTCTAGGAAGAGCTCAGTGGGTAATCTGAGCCTCAATAAAATGTATATTAGCACTAAGTGCAGTTCTTAAAGTTCAAGACATAACAGATGGTCACATGACACCACCCACGTGGGACAGCATAAGAGAGATTAGGGTGTAGAGGGCACTGTTTATCCTAAACCATAATCTAAAAACCCCCACAATGGCTAAACAAGGCATTTTCTACATTTACCGCAGTCTCCGCCTAAACCAGCATTCACTTAGCACATATTGTAATACTCAGGAATTGTCCAGGGTTTGGTTAGGCCTGTATTTAGAATTCTAATCTTGAGTTTGCTACCAAAGTACAAAAAAAAAAACAGCAAAACGATTGTGCCCAGATCTGGGTGTGTGTCCACGAGTTTGAGGAATAGACCACAAACGTGGCAGTATTTCACGTTTAAGGACCAAAATGCGGCTAACCTCCAAGGAATATTGCACAACGAAGAAAATATAAACGTATGTTTGAAAAACATAGTTTTAAAAGTAGCATATGACTGCTCAAAGAATTTTATGAATGCAGGAAAACAAACTCTGCTGTGTTGTAATTCTGCCCTCAGATCACTGAGGGTTTTAACATCTCGGGGATATTTAAAGGAAGGAGAGCTGTCTACGAGTCCTCACAGCGTTCACTACGCTGCTGCCATATGTGAAGTCATCCATCTCACCTGAATGATCCTTGTGTTCCTCCAGAGAACAAACAGGCTGAAAGCAGCAGCATACAGCCAAATCCTACAAAGGGAGTTTATTGAAAAACTTTAAAAAAGCTTGTAGCACTATGTCGTTCAGTAATTTCATTGGGTAAATTTAGGACATGAACAGTGTAATGTATCTGAGCAGAACTCATCTGTTTAGAGTCATTAGGCTGTGGTGAAAATGAGAGTTTTTTTTAACCACCAGCATCCTCTACAATGGGAGATTCTATGTGGTGGTTGTGAGGGGAAACTTGGCAGAATGCTATGCCATAAGTGCCTGGAAACCAGACTAGAGATCCAGGAAGGAAAGGAACGAACTCCAATCAATCGGCACAGTTGGTTCAAAACCGGACAACAAGAGTCCCGTTGTGCACCGACTCAAGGGTACAAAAGCCGGACGTGCAACGGGGCGCTATTAATAGTGACTGTAATGACCAAATACGGTGGTGGGAATGACAGAGGCAGGGATGCTACAAGCAACATCCTGTGTCAGGTGGACACTGTTACCCATGGGGTAAGCTAATATAACATCTGACTGGGCTCCAAATCAAAGGCTCGGAGGAGTCTAGATCTATGTCCAACGTAACACAGAAAAACAGAGAAAAAAAAAGGGGGCGGGGTTGGTGTGGTCTTTAGACCGGTGGTCTTCACTTAAGCACACTTAGGCCAGGAGATCAGAACAGACCATAGTCTGAAGCAGCAGCAGGCCGACGCTGAGAAAACGATGGGGAGAAAAGCATGGCGATGGGGGAGCACTGGCACAGATGTTCAGGCTGGGAACACTGGGTTCCTGTCCTCAGCAGCACACCCCGCGGCCCCCGGCCGCTTCCCATCCCCGGCTGCTTTTCAAGGAGCAGCATTTGGACTCCGGGGCCTGGCCTCTGTTTACAAGACCCCAGCAGCCTGGGGTTGAGGGCACATTCTTCGGCCTCGGCCCAGCGAAGGGTCAGAGGGCGGAGGGGAGGCAAAGGCGGTGGACCTCAGTGTGGAGCTGAAGGAAAGCTGCAGGGATGGGCTTCCACTTTAGCGCTCAGGGCTTTCAATCAAAGCACAGAGTAATTGGCAAACTTGTTGTGGCTTTTGACGACCCACGGGCAAGCCTGATTGTAAATTCCCTACATCCATTTTGTTAAAACTATCCCTCAACAACCACAGAGTGGGCTTATTACCAAAACCCCACATTCCCACAGCGAGTGTGCTCGCGTTCATGGGAAGTGGAGATTATGAAAAGCGTGGAATCTCCCTTAAGCTTTGCATCAAGCTGATACGCTACAGTCTTAAGTGTTTGCACATGGAAGTTCAGGCTCGTGATGTCTTGCATTGACATGGATCCTGTTCCTTTCAAACACACTGACCAGCTGCAATGTGAACCGTACAGATGACCCATGACCTCAAAGCCATGCATGAGTTCAACAGAGACCGAGATCTTTAACAGAGCCTGGGCTTTTGGGTGGACTACAGGCTATGACCTTGTCAGCCAGTCTCCTGCACCTCCTACCAAAGAACTCAGAACCTCCTGCACCTCCCACCAAAGATCTCAGAACCTCTTGCACCTCCTATCAAAGAACTCAGAGCCTCCTGCACCTATCAAAGAACTCAGAGCCTCGTGCCTTTGCAGGAGGAACCATGTTTCTCAGCACTTCAATCTCTTTGTCTTGTTCACTTGATAGGGAGCCTGTGTTTAGACAAGCCAGAAGCATGTTTTTTTTTTGCTAAAATAGCAGTGCTGGCATTTGAAAGTTTTCCAAACCAGACCTGAAAAGGTCAAGTTATGTGTTTAAAATCCTCCATTCATCTCCGTTATCCTGAGGATGCTTTTTTTAATCTAGAATTATTAGATTACATGATGACAGATTTCATATAACCACACTCCTTGGTTTTGCAGGAAATTTTCAAACGTGCAGAGATGCTCAATAAATTAATAGTCTCTAGGCTGTACAACTGTGATTACAGACTTTATAACTGTTATTAAAACCTTTATTCAGAATGCACACAAACGGCACTGGGTGATTCAAAAGCAACGTAGGTCACCAAACTTCTGCGAGTACACTGGGCAAAGGGACGCTGGTTGTATATGACTAACAAGCTGCTAACCCATCCCATTTGAATGGGAGGCTTTTGATACAAAATATTTGTTCTGACGGCACATCAGGCCACAGAGGTAGCTCTATAAACTTGTAAGAATGGATCTGCAACATGATTCGTTGGGTGGTGGGGAAAAAAAGAAGTTGCAATGATGGAGTATGCAAAAAAATCTAAAAATTCATATGGTGTGGGAAATGCTTGCTCTCTTGCAACCAGTTAGTAGGAGGTCATCCCTGCTTCAAGCCTCAGATAATAGTACGCTAGGGTTTAAGACACTAAGTTGGGTTCGGGGGTTTGGACCGCCACCCAACGGATCATGCAAGCCACAGACGTCTTTAGGACGGCAACGAGGCTGTTTGACACAGTCCTATGAGTGAAGAGAAAAGCGGAAACCCTTTGCAACTAGACCCAGCGGTGGAATGAGACCTACCTTGTGGCACTCTCCCCCTTTTTTAAACTAGAGCTAGATATGCGCGCAAGGCGTCCCCCTAGGCGGAAGTGACCGCACCAACGGCATCAGATTGTCTCTCTTTTGAAGCCCACTTCTTTATTAGTCATGATCATTTAATCCACCTTCCCCACACGTCCTTTTATTTCAAAAATGAGTCCGATATTTTTCCCCACAATCGCGTCCTTTCAAGTCCTGGAAAAGGTAGCTCTTAGACAGGGATTTCGCTTTAATGGGGTAGAGCTGGGACCTTCAGAGCTGCATGGAAAAGAAGGGGAAAAAAAAAAAAGCTGAAGAATTAATTCAAAATTCATTTTTGACCGTCTTCACTGCAGTCCGCCCTCCTCTCAATCTCCGCCCTCCTCTGCGTCTTCTCCCTGCTCGCCGTCCATTAGCAAGGCAGCGTACTTACTGGCTGAGCTGAATTTCTGTCAAGAGAAATGACAGCAAATTGTAATCAAACCGCCAAAGAAATAATAGCTAGCCAGATTAAAAAAAACAAAACATTTTTCCTTTGCTAAATTAAAACACCTGATTTCTTTCTTCCCCCCCCCCCCCCCCCCGAGTGTGGAATGGTCCTCTGTTTCAAATGAATGGCCTTAGCCAATACTGGCGTTAACGTTGCATTTTTTAAACATACTGACTTCTGCTGATTCTTATGGTTTGAGCAAGAATACGGAGTAAAAGAGTACAAAACCAAAAAGAGGACACGGGCATTTCAATACTTCAGCTGCATTCTCCACACTTGAAGTACTTGAAGACCAACATGGTGTTCACGAGCACACCTTCCCTCACAAACTCTTAAAAATAAATAAATACATTTTGGAAAAGTGCTTTGGTCACCAAAAAGGAACAGTAATACTCATCTGTAGACAGTTTTAACAAGATTTTATGTAAACAATCTTTGTAGAAGGTGATCCTGACAAATAACCTGTAAGAATAGGCTATGGCAGAAACGAGATCAAAATGGCTTGGATTTCATGTGAAAGGGACAAGGCTCTCAAGGCTACACACTGCTTAAGATCTCAAGTGAACAGAACCAGGAAAGCACAAGGTGAAAGCTTGATGAAAGCCTGATGCTAGCAGTTGTATCATGACCCATTTAACCCTTTTTATTTTTTTTGTTTAGTCTCTCTATTTAGTTCTCCACATGATCGGTGTGATAGAAGCTCTGCAGTGGCTCTAAAAAGGCAACAAACACACTAAATGTGACCATGCAGTGTAGGAGAAGAGAGCTTTCTTCTCACTGATGATGAAGCCATCCGAGACAAAAGTGACCCCTCTTACCCAACCATTTAACAGTTTAACCCATTTGAGTCATTTGTGGAAATATCACATCTGGTCACCACAGGCTGAGTGTGGCTACCAACATGTGCTTCCTCCAGGCACATGTTAAACACAGGTCTACGGCCCCATGTAAACATCTGTCCAAAACAGCACATGTCCACGCAGGACAGAGGGTGACCTCTACTGACCACCACACCCTGCTGAAGACATCCCCCCCAAACAAAACAAAGGATTTGTTCACTCAGATTTTGAGGTGTACGAATATGAATAATGACTTATTGGTAGACCCATTTGGATTACTCTTTACTGCTGATTCAGGCCATGGAACAACAGCATGAGGTAAAATATTGTCAGCTAATAAACATTTTTGACAAACAAAATGGAGGAGACCCGTGTAGTGAAGCAAACTACATCACTTGTAAGTGCTTTAACAAACGTATCAAACCCCCCCTGCCCCTCCCCAATTACTGTTAACCTGCCACTCACATTATTCTTTAAAGGATGCCATTTTGAATTTCCCAGAATTTCTACTGCAATCAGCTGTGAAATATTTATTCTAGACAGAATGCGTTTAACATGCCCCAAAGCGGTCACCTCTCCACTTACTGGTGACTCCTTACACTAATCTGAATGAACTGGATAAACAAGATCTACATTTCACCCAGAAATTATCCATGTCGAAATGTTTAGACACAGACAGGGGGTACACCCAGGGGCAAAGACAGGGGGTACACCCAGGGGTAAAGTGGGGAGCGCAGGGCTCGGGATGGGGGTCGCCCTGCCCAGAGAAAGCCTTTGCTTTGTCACTCACAGGACTGGGAGATTCCTCATATTTCTTTGGCTCTGGTGCTGGTCTGAGATCTTGTTCTCTTCTGAGGTCCTTTCTACAAGCAACGTACAACAGAGTGAAACAGCACAGTAGAGGCCAGGCCCACCCACACCTCTATACCTGGCTGCACACTGGTCCACTGCTCCACACAATACTGTCCAACACCGGACTCATGTTTTTTTTCCGAGTTCCTGAGGCCAGATGCAACTTGCCCAGAGAGGACCAAGGATTCAAAGGGATATTAACAGTTCAGCAGTCTGTTTCAGCTAAAAGGCCAAGAACAACCTGAAAAATGCCCCCCCCCCCACCTGTTGCATTAGTGAAAAGGACATAATGCAACTTCTGGGCTAAGGCTAAAATGGTATAGAATATTCCAAGAGGATAAAGCAGTGGCTTTAACAGGCTAAATGGTGGACTGTAGATCAGGGTAGAGCCCATTTTAGATTTAGCCCTAGTCTCAGATTTGATTTTTTTTTAATGCATGTAGTGCAGGGTAACTACATGAAGGCCACGGGGACTGGTCTGGCAGACACGAGCTGCTCAACACTGCTGTAAAAGCTACAAGGTTAAATGAAACTTTTCCAGCATCTTGAACAATGGAACATGAACCGTAGAGCCTTTTTGTTAAAGTCAAAATGACAAGGCAGGGACATATGGAGCCATAACTGAATAAAGGTTTTTGAGAACTCATCAGGTTAAGGGCAGCTACAAATGGACTTAGGACTCTACAAGGCAAACCTGAACAGAGGCAAAGTTCCACTGGGACACCCATCTCTCTCTCTCTCTCAAAGAAGAAGAAGAAATAAAGCCAAAATGTTCTATTTCTCAACAAGGGCCATTCGCTGGTTGGCATATCCCTACAGAGATGGGCAGAGCGAGAGGAACTCCACTCTGTTTCCTCTTTTGGCCACAAGGGGTGCCAGAGAGAGGCTAACCTGTCTGCTTCCTTCCGCCGGTCTCGGCTGGCGGCGTCCCCGCGGCCTCTCCCTGCTCCAGGACCCGAGGCCCCACCACGGCCTCGTGAGGGGCCCCTGTCCCGACGCACACCGTCTGCCTTGTTCTCATCTGCAAGGAGAGCCAGGCGTTCAGCAGAGGGGGCTACGGATCACCACACAGCTACGGGGGTCAGCAGGGGAGGGGAGGGGGGAGGTTACAGACAGCCAAGCAACGACGGCGCTCACTTTGAAGGGCACAGGGTGGCCATTTTGACCTTGGCTTAGGTACTACCCAGAGGCGTCTGCCTTGAAAGGGAGGCTGTCTGGAGCAGACGCCTCTTTACCTGAGCATACGGAGGCGTGTCTGAGAGGTAATGCTTTCGCCTTGCTCTAACTTTCAGGATGGGTGTGGAAGAACGTGTCTTTTTAAAAAAAAAAAAGCTTTAAAAGGCTGGACGAGGTGTTGAGACGGCGGGCTGGATGTGTGGGAGGCTGTATTGGCCTGCAGGAGTTACCTTTACCTCTCTGGGGAACTCTCTCATCAGCTGAGCTTGTAGAGCTGAAATCAGACATGCCAAAAGGGCTCGGTCAGAGACATTCTGAGGCAGCCCCTGAGGGACACTCCATCCGAATGTCCCCAGAAACCAAGCAAAACGGTCCCCCCATATAAATGGACTTTTATTATAGAACATCAATTCTCTGAATTTAAAATAATATATTATTTTGTGGGTTTGAGTGGAAACCTCAATAATGACTCCTCTGGCCTGCTGGGTGTGCGGGTGGAGGCTGAGGCGATGCCGTTGGGCGTCTGCACACTGACCTTTTGCCCGGGGCGGCGGCGCTGCTGCTGCTGCTGGTGGAGACGGCGGGTTTGGCCTCGCTCTCGCTGGATCCCCCGCTCAGGGCGCTCCGCTTCGCCCAGGCGTTCTCCTTGGGGGGCGGGGCCGGGACCACCTTCAGCGGAAGCCCCTCCTGCCTGGCCGGGGGGGTTTGGCTGCTCGGGGAGGGCGGCTCCTCATCGCGGCCGCCGAAAACCTCGTTGTCCAGAGAGCGCTCGCTCTCCCTGCGCCTGGAGCCTGGAGCCGGAGTGAAGCCACAATGACCTAACCTAGCCGGGGTGGTAGCAGCTACGCCAAAGCCACTGCTCAGTCCATACAATACAAGCTTACCTCTGCTCGTAGTAGTTCCTGGTTGTGATGACTCACTTCCTGTGCGGGAGCGCTCTGTGGCCTGGTCTTCACTTCGCCAGCTGGGATGCCTTCATAAGTAGTAAGGGCAGAGGAAACAGAACTTAACCATCAATGTTACTGACGTCATCATTTACGTAAGCATGTCAATTTGTATAACGCGTGTCGCTATGAAGCAAACCGGCCATAGCGCGGACTCCCCCAGAGAATGAGCTACAGTTAAACCCCTTCACCCACGATTCTCCGAAACGTGGGAGTGTTTCACACGGGGAATGTGCACTAACAACATGGGGCTCTGTAAACTCTCCTAATTGGAAATGGTTTATCTCAGCAGTACAACCGGTCTGGACGAACGCTGAAACCGAAAGCACCCCGGAGCGCTTTGGCATCAAGCTAGCAAGTCATCACCCTCGGTTCTGTTTACACTTTGTTGCCACCCAAGCATGATGGATTAGGATTATCAGCACTGGGAATGCGTTTCTGCTAGTGCTAGTCACTTAAAAAACTGATTTTCTAAATCTTTCTTCATTGGTCCCACGTTAAAAGTAATTTCTGCACCAGTGCTGTTAGATCAGAACGTTACACCCTGCGCTGTTCGCTAACGTTGTTACTCGGTCATTTTATATTATCTGTTTACTTTATCATGCTTGTGAGCTAAAGTCTGTTCCATGACATCATACCCTAAAGGTTCAAGCCAAAGCCAAGAGAAGTGAGAAGGAACAGCTTCAACAGGCCAGTGTGGAGCAGGAGGACCTGGCTGGAGGCCACAGGCTTCAGCAAGGAGCCTGGGGACGCACCGTTGGGTTCAGCCTCCGGGGGAGCACAAGAGCAGCGAGGAAGAAGACCAGAAGAACACGCTGTGCTGATGACGGAATGGTGAGGACTGAGGTACTCGTGCAGTTTGGAGAACAGTGTACTGAACGGAGATGAGCGGCCACTCCAGCGGTGGAAGGCGCGTGCTTGTAGGGCTCCCCACACCGGCTATTCTGGCCAAATCAGTCCACTTCATTGTATCCAGAGTTCAAATTGCATTCACATTATGTATTTCAAAATTTGCTGTTTTAAAAAGGGGGAACAAATCCCTTCAGTTAGACCGCTAGTCTGGTGGCGGCATCGTGGTCGACCTCAAAGCAGCAGCTCCTGCTGGGTTCTTTTCTCCTTCCATCTCCAGCACTTCCATGTCAGTCATTTATTACTGCGCATGCTGCACATCAGCTGGGAAGTGAACCAAACAGTGTCCAATACTGGTCACTAGGCTAACCATAAATTATATGGACGGCAGACCGTTTCATAGAGAAATAAACTACGTATGTTTGCTTAAGATGTGTGTGTGTGAGTGTGTGCGCGCGCTTGGTTGTGTGTGTATGCATGTGTGTATGCATATGTGTGTGTGTGTGTATGCATATGTGTGTGTGTGTATATGCATGTTTGTGTGTGCGTTGCACCTCTCTCGCGGCTTGCGTTCCGGCCCTCTGCCCTTCTCCTCGTCCAGCTGTCTCTGCAGCCTCTCCTGCTCCCTCTTCAGCCTCTCCTCCACCTCCCTCTCCTTGGCAGCCGTGTCCACGGGCTTGGCCCCGCCGAAGATGGAGGCGCTTCGGCTGGAGGAGGTGGTGGGGGAGCCGCCCGTGTCTTCCTCTTTGGGGACGCTGCGTGGCTTCAGGTTCAGCTTGGGCCTCTGGGGGGGCCCTGCACACACAGACACACGCGCTCTTGTAAGCCACCCAGCATCCCAGAAACCCCTGGGGCAATGTAGGAAAGCAATCTGCTTTTTCTAAAAGCGCTGGGCTGGATTAAAACGTGCTGGTTCACCTCGTTCCTCACGCCTCTCGTCCCGTCTCTCGTATCTGTCTTCCCGGTCACCATAGCGCTCTCCATAACGGTCGCCATAGCGCTCACCACTGCCCCGGTAGTCATCCCGTCGGTCGTCGTAGTCGCGGCGGAAGCCGCTGCCGAACTGCCTACGACCTGTGTTACGTGATTCGAACCCTGCACAGCAGTTTGAGATGCTCAGCGAATTGGTATTTCCCAAGCTTGCATCTAAATCCAGCATAAAATTAGCACAGCCGCTCCACCTCTGTCGTAGTCCCTGCGGTCATCATAGCGATCCCGAAATCTGTCTCTACCGCTGTCGTAGCGATCGTTGTCCCGCCGTGGGCCGTCCCGGTACCGGTCCGACTCATAGCGATCTCGGGACCCTGAATCATAGCAGGACAAGCATGCGTGTTTAAAAGTTAAGTCAAATGGTGTACTGGCTCTGGTACGTTGCCCTGAGAGCTATGTCTGTTCTAGTAATGCATGACTGGCAGGGCGTTAAGAAGTCAAAATGGCGTCACTGTTTGCTGAATAAGGCTTCCTATACAACAGAACGCATCATCTGTAGCTTGTAAATTTCCTCACGTTCCGCGTAGGAGTCGTCTCCTCGTCGTGGTCCTTCGTCTGCGTCGCCGCTCGGTCTCGCCCGCCAGTCCGAGTCGGTCTTGTCGGGCCCCAGGTCACCACCGCGGTTGCGGTCCCGGCCCGATGTGGACCGGTCGTCCCTCTCTGGAAGACAACCAGCCGGAGGTTGGGCAGATGAAGAGTTTAGAACAATGGGGGACATGGAGGGCCAACAGTACAGACACTCCTGACCCGCATTACGCTGAACTCAATTCATTCTAAATATTCCAAACAGTCCAAACAAGAAGAATTTGGTCTTCTCTTTTGACAGAGAAAGGATAGAAATGGGAGGGGGAAAATCTACTGAAACCATCCTGCATAGACATTAATGATTCGTGTCGACGCGTATGCAATATAGGGTAAAAAGGCACATACCTTTTTCATTGGACTGATCTGCAATATCCACACGGATCCTGCGATTCCCCAAGTTCTGCAGAAAGATGGGTTGTTAAAGAAGTATGTGGGAAAAGGAACATTATGTCACTATCCAAGCATCCCATAATCCCAAACGTTTAATATAAAACAGAGGGAAAACGCCACCTAGTGGCCACAAATGAAGACAAAAAGAGCCACCCAAGTGATATTAACAGCATCTAGACCCTCAGCCAAAATGCAGTTAAAAAATTCAAATTTTGTTACTTCTCTTATCTTCTATTCATTTAGGCCACCTCTGTCATTGGTCTTAGCATCAATTCTATTAAAAAGCATTGTTATCATTAGCAGAGTATTTAACCCCTTTGTCAGAGCATATAGTACAACTGAGTTAATAGAATGGCAAGATTAAAGCCCTCACCTCCTCGTTGAGACTGAGCGCGCTCAACAGGGACTCCACGTCGTCAAACTCTGCGTAGCCGAAGCCCTTCAGTCGCTCTGGGTTACTGGGCTCCCGCGGGAGTCGCACCGCACTGATCTGCAAAAACACGGCGAGCGGCTGTAAAGTGGCTGTAAAGTGCTGCTGTAAAGAGCAGCTGTAAAGTGCTCCTGTAAAGAGCAGTTGTAAAGTGCAGGTCTTGCGAGATCTCTGGGCATGGACAGCTCCCCCAATGTCACCCAAACCACCCGTAAGCTGAGTGACGCACGTGTAATAATCTCAGCAGTGGAGCTCTGGCTGTGCCCTTCCTCATCCTAAGGGCCCAGTGTACATATAAGCACAGTGTCCTGGAGGGTTTCCAGTCCTTGTGAATGTCCAGACACTCTCCTTGGGAAGTCCAGACATTTTGGCTCTATACCAGCTCTACCAGGTATTCTGCCTAGTTTGGACGTGCTGGCCCATAGAAACAAACTCACGCACACGCAGTTAAAAGATACCAACCGTACAGATTTTCCGTGACCCGAGTTGCACATTCAGATACACGTAATTAAAGAAAAAGACCAAAGGACAGTGATGTCTGAGCAGACTTCAACAGATGCTAGACAACCTCCAACTAGATGGGATCAAAATAGACTGCAAACAGTACAGCACTGCTGGGATGGCATATAGATGTCCACTGGCACACGCAGTAGGAATAAGACTGAACCATTCCATATGCACAGACTACCATGAACATCTGCTTGGCTGTGCTTCCTATGTAAAACGGCTTCCTCAATTTCCCTACAGGTAGAGAGCGTTCTAGGAGCTGTCGTCATGCATTTCCCTTACACCCGTGTTCTAACCATGGCCTAATCCTTCACCCAGTTCTATTGCATTTATACACTGGGTTAAGCCCAGTAATAAACATCGTCCATGTTCCAAAACACCTCAGAATAAGAACGTGGAAAAGTGGAGTGAGGCTCTTCTTTGGACCTCATGCTAAAATCTACAGCTGTATGTGAATGCCACAAAATTTAAGAGGCAAACCAGTCTAACCAGTCCAGTGTGAGAGTTCTGGCAAGTGCTTCAGAAGCTAAACTGCCCGGCTGCTGTCTCACAATGAGCAAGAACAAAACATTAATTGACTTTACAATCGGCATGGCAAGACGCATTAAAAGAAACTATGCTATAAATTCCTGCACAAAACAGCAAACCGTTCCACGCAACCTGTGTTCTGTTGTCGGTTTCCCAAGCACAGATGCGTGTTCCCTTTATGGTTGATATGCTGAGACCACTTGCTTATGTTGGTCTCAAAGTTCAAAACCACAGATTCAAAAGCCTCAGAATGAAAAATCCTGCACTCCTTCAAACCCAAATTGTTTCTGTAACACTGTCGTTTCCACACAGATCAATCAATCAAGGCGGATCATCAGTTGCAAAACAGTGAACCTTTCGGCGAACCGTTGACCAGTAAGGGGGATGTGACAGCTGGACATTGGTCTCCAATACGGGGAGAGGGAGAAAAATAAACAACAAACAAAGCCACCTACGCTGAGGCCCCGGAAGAAATCCTTAATGGAGTCCTCTGTGACATCGTAGGGCAGGTTGCCCAGGAAGGCTGTGTAGGGGGGACTGCGGGGCAGGCGTGAGCGGTCGATGTTGGGCTCGCGGGCCGCACGCGGCGCCGTGGGCAGGATGGAGCGGTCGATGGGGGGCGCACGGTACACGTCATCCTCTGTGTGCCAGGACGTGGTAACTGCTGGAGAGGAGCAGAACGGACAGTTTGAGAGGGAGAGACCCAGACTGATCTTCAAACAGCCAAAGCGCCAAAAATGGCGTTTTTGCGAAGATTTGCGGAGGCCACGTGGTGTCTGGTTCCTGGTTAAGTGTCCTACCATCTCCCTCTATGTCATCTGTCTCGTCTGCCCAGCTGGTGGGCTTGGGCGGAGGGTAGCTGGGAGCATTCCCACCACTGTCCTCTGCTAAGAAGTCAGTCAGGGTGAGGGTCTTCCCCTTCTTCTTGGTCTTCTTAGCTGTGGTGGAAAGGTAAAAGTTAACAATTTAAAAAGTGACCTCCCTTATTTAGCTCAGCTACCTGTAAATACCACGGAGCAGGGCTTAAAGCTTGGCTGCATTACAGCAGTGAAAGTGACAAAATGCGTCTCCTCTGTTAATTCAAAGGGACCGGAGCACTCTGGATGGACACAGCCTGAAACTCCTAACAACCCCCCCCCAATATCCTGGCCTGTTTGTTTCTGCCAGGGCGGCAGTGCAGGAGGAGCGCAGCCTTTTCCCGCTTTCATGGTTTCCGTGCTGCAGCGGTGCCCCAGAGCGCTGGCTCCCTCCATCGCCACACTAAGCCTCGCAGACTCGAATGAACACGCTGGCGCCTGGCAGCAGACATTCCATGCCTCGCGCTTCAAGGGGCCGCGGTGCAGCAGAGAAGGAAATTAATAGGCAGCCTGTTCCATAGCGCTCTCTGGTTTAATTTATATCTTGATGACATATATGAACTGGTCTCACAACTTTGACTAACAGACCAACAGAGGTGTTTACTCAACACACACAAAAACGCACAGTGGAGCAGACTACCATGTCATATAAGGGCTGCAAGTGTATTCATTAGTGGACTGTGCTTAAGTGAAAAGAACTTTATAAAGTGTAATAAAAAATGATGTATGGTTCTGTATGATAAAGCCATGATTCTACATATCAGCTTTGCTGTAACTAAGACAGAAGCAGAACATGTATCAAAGATTAAACCGCCTTGCTTATATGAAAGAGAATAAGTGTAGACTAAATCCATATTTCTGATATGCATTAGATTTGAATGAGCATAAACCGTCCGATACACCAACCGGGGGGCGTGTACCGTGGACGTGTTTTGCTGCTCTGCAGCTGCAAAGTTACTAAGCGCCTAACGAAGTCTATTGTGGTAATCTGCGTGGTCAGGACATTCCGTCACTGTGAATCTGGGTGCTCCATAGCTCAAAGCCAGACATAAACAAAAACCTCGAACATCATAGCTTCGGGACATAATGCTAACTATCAGTTAGCAAACTATTTCGTAAACCACAAGCAGAACTATGAAAAGGTGGCCTCCGTATTTCTGGCATTGCTTTGTTAGTAAGCAGTAATACAGCATGTTCAGTTGCTGTTTGATGCGCATCACGTTGTAACGCTGGTCTCTGGACACCTCGAATAGCTCGCTACATGCCTTCACATAAGCCCTCTGAGGTGGGTTTTAGGCTTTGTGTGTTTTCAACAGTATTCTGCACCTGGCACCATAACGTGAATTCTGAATCTGTTTCCACAGCTCATGTCCCGGGACAGAAGGCTATCTACCACATTTTGTCCGCTTATCTTGGTACTTGAACAAGACGCGGGCACCCAACACACGAGATCGGGCGCTTACAAGCTTCATTTTTGTTTTCAGCAAGCTACGTGCGAGTAAACGTACCAATTCATCTCCCCCTCCCTCCAGAAGTACACGTGGGAAGTGAACTAACTACAGCGCCTCTCAAAAGCAAACAGCCCCTCCCTCAACTTTGCGCCTGCGCCTAAAACAACTTAAGGCAACGAAGCAATTGGCTGTTTGGTCGACAACTGTTTATAAAACTTGTTTAACGTGTAGACAAAGCATACGTTTTAATATCCTGCCACAACACTCGTCCGAGAGACCGCGCAAAAGCTGTTCGCAAGCAGAGAATTCGCTAGCTAGCTAGCATAGACACCACAGAATCAACAAATTCTGGGGCAGAAAACATTTCCAGCGCTACATTTGCTGGCCGTTTAACAAGCCAACGGAGACGGGAGACATGTGCAGGAGTATAACCTGAAGCTACGCAACACTGTTTTATCACTATCTGAGTACGAACATGGCCCCAGCCAGTGTCTGCATGATCCAGCTAATGCTAGTGTTTCTGAGCGCCGTGTACTTTCACTATCCCAGCTAGGTTGTGCATGCCAGTTTTCTACGCAGCGATCGTCCAACTCAAAACTGAGACTCTTGATATTCACTCGTTGCCATTAAAATGTTTTCGGCAGCAGGAGAACAATCTATAGTACGCGTTTGCCTCGCTCTGATCATTCCACGTCTGCCTCAAGCCACACTTTACGACCATAATTTACAAACCGGCCCAGGCACAACCCCTTGAAATTTCTCACCTGACGCCGCCATGATGGAGAACGAGTGCGTGTCACGTCCCCGGATGGAGACGTCATTCGCTCGCGCACGGAGCCACCGAACCGCCGCGCACGCGCATCCCGTGCAAGTAACGGTCACGTTAACAACTACGCGGCGCGTCTTGCGGTAAAACCGTGGACTAGTTAGCTAGCATAGGTAGCTAGCTCGTAATTGTTTTTTTTGTGATGGATGTATAACTAATAATTTTGTCTGAAATTAATTTCCCTCTTTGTACTAGTAGTAAGGGGTTGTTTGTGGTAGCTAACGGCGTGATTGCGTTAACGATAGTGAATTAGAACTAGAAGCTAGGTTAGCTAGCTAGCTTCCTGTTGCTAAATTGGTTCACCACTTCCTAGATTCGCGTTTGTAACAAACGACATAACTAGCTAGGTTAACTCTTACGTGTGTTAATTTGCGCCCTCGTGGCTACATTTCACTTAGAAAGCCAAACAGAATTATGAAAACTGTACAACTCATTCGGCTTGTTTGGAAGCGCTAGCTGTCTATTTATCCAGAGTTACATTACAAGCTAAATGTTGCTAGATCGTCACTGACAGTTTAAGGCAGAGGTCAGTATTGCCCATTTGTTCAAACTCTGCACAGAACATATCAGCGGTACTTCCTGTGGATTTACTCCGTATCCTATCTTAACTTTTCCTAGCCAATGAAAACCTTTTATAGGGGATTAGATCTAGAATATCCAAATGTAACTAGGATGGCAAAGTGTCTTACTTTTGACCATTATGGTGGAACGCAATATTACACGTTAAAATGATCTGTCGTAACGAATATTCTCGTTTTAGAAACTTCGCCTTGTTTCCCCCCTCTTCCACAAGGAATTTTCCCACATTTATTACAGTCCTGTTAAAAATCGTCAAAAAACTCTGGCCATGAACTGGATGTTGGCAGTCAATTAATATAGCCAATCAGCTCAACATTAAGGTCCAGATTTCTTGTGTAAGGTTTATTGTTTTGCATCAAAGAACATACATTTACTGCCCGTCAACTTTGATAGAGGCAGCTACCAACATTCACTTCTCTTTATTATGTAGTGCTTAGGCAGGATTAGGAGCTTGTCCCTTTGCATATAGACCCTTTGCCCCAGACTGTTCATTTTGTAAACACAAGGTCAGTCGTGACTGCACTTCATTTGGGTGGTGGACCTTTCTCAATACACCATTAGCACATACTGTATGGTTACAAGTTATCAAATGAAACAGTTTTGGAAGAATTCTTAGCCTGTGTCGGTCACCTCTAGGTTGAGAATGGCCTGCTGTATTCAGTTGATGGCAGACCTGTGGTCAGAAACGGTTCGGTGAATAGGTGGCTAATACAAATTATGCATGGTTGTATGTAGGCCATAGTCTTATCGTAGACAAGAAGGCTGTAATAAAAGCTGCAGTGCAGTTCAGTAATAGGCCACTAGATGGCCTTATCTTATCGCTGAAGACAGATGTCAACCATCTGTGGTACACGTCATGCTTAGAAGCTGATGGCCAAATGAACACAAGAAAGGAGGCGTGGTGTACGTTAGTTTTATTTGTAAGCGAACAGCAATCCAGATGAATGAATAATGACCTACGCCTCTAGGTCAGGGACTGTTTTCTCTGTCTGTTTTATTCTCACACCCAGTTCAAAGGAACTGTCTTGGTGTTTCAGCTGAAATTACCACACGGTATCAGTCTCTTCCCAGCTTTGCAGTGTTAGTTAACTACAGCACAGCGCTGTGCTGCCTGGTGCTTCGTGTAGGCTTCACCTAGCCAGTCAGACACAAAAGCAGAACAAACAGTGGAAATATAGATATGATGTATCTGGCAATTATGCTATGTTAATTTCCTAGTCAAGTATGATTTCTTCTTTTTCTTTTTTTTTTATTCCTGTTTCAAATCTTTCCTTAAAAGGTGAAGTTTTCAAATTTGCCATGGAACATTTATTAACTGACTCAAATAATTCCTGAGAGAACTCCTATTTCACCAGCAAGTCATTCTGCTGAGAATGCTTTACCATTCATTTCATCCTCCATTAAGATCACAAGGTTGGGTAGGAGAAACTCCTCAAGGCACCCCCCTTTTCCGGAGTTTTGTTTTTACCCAAATTGCATGCCGGTTGCCATGGCAACGGCTTCCGCACGCCCCCACGTGTTCCTGCAGGGCAAGGCCAGGGTGTGTGGGAGGGAGGTGTCCTAGTGGCTGGACACAGCCCACACGCCCACATCACTGCTCAGAAGCCACCGACTCCCTCTCACACTCGCTCACTCTCCAAAGGTCTTAGCAACCGCCAAGCAGGCCGTCCCTCCACCCTTTGTTTTGACAACAGGCCTTCTCTCCTTACATTCCGAACTGCAACCCGCATGTGCAGTTTCCAGTCCATTTAAAATGGGTTTTATGCCGCTCAAAGTTCCCAGTTTTGCTTTCATTTATGATTCACATCACAACCGAATCTGCTGTAGATCTGCTCATGCACCATAATGTAATCAGCAAATCAATAAACTCCTCTAACACAGTAACAGTCCAAGAGTGGTGGTGTTATGTAAAGAGTAATCAGATATGGGCAAAACAGATACAGGTTTAGTCAGTTCTGGTTAAACCCCCACCCCCCAATCTGTTTCTCATAAACAAAACTCTAAGGCTGATCCAGGAGCTGCTGGATCATGGAGAACCTGGATAGTGATCCAGCTCCTGCAGCTCTCCCTGTGGAGTCACACTGCTGCACGGGGCCCCGCACTGCGGTTGCCAGGTTGCAGTCTGGCGAGTCAGCAGAGTGTTTGTTTTCTGCGGGCGGGGTTGCCAGTTGAATGCCCACCTGAGGGTTCTCATAGTGCTGATGATGGGAACAGAGAGGTAGGTCCGGCGGGAGAGATTACGGCGATGACTGAGGTGTTATCTAAATGACACTCCACGTTCACACCCCTGCTATCTGCGAGTGATGTGTCATGAGGTTATTCGTCACTGTAAAATAGACCATAGATGGTTTAAACCTGACTCGTGTGTGTGTGTGTGTGTGTGTTATACGGACATACAACTCACCTGCTCTTTCAGCTGTCTGTTTACTCCTGTTGGATCAACAACTGTTCATTAATCATAGCCTGGGGGCCCTGATCAAAACACACTGAGCAATTAAAACACATCTTTCTACTCATTTTATAAATGGCATTTTTCTTATTGCTTAATGCTGCAACTAAATTATCAAGGCAAAAATAAAAAATCAACATCACACGTTCTCAATGCTTGTATTGAGCTGCATGAATGTTTTATTAGAAAGAACTTTACGTGTGTGTGTGTGTGTTTGAGTGTACATGGGCACATTCATGCATGTATGTTTAGTTTGGCGTGATCATTATATGAACCAGTGAAGTGAGAAGAATGCTGCAGCTGCACCTGAACCTTCTTCAGTTTGTTCAGACTTAAAACCCTATACACATATACCTATATGTTTATAAGCAGTACCAATTATGCACCACAAGCCATTTTTCAATGCTGTCTGTTAGTTCCCTGTGGTTTTAACATTTAGATGCTATTTGGCATTCTAATGTCAGATATTGGCGCACTTTATAGCATTCATATAAAGAACTACAGTTAATGGTTTGTTTGGCAGAACAATTTGTTTAGAGTGTTCCAACATTTACAAAAGAGACCTGTTTTAGTAGCCGTGAATCTGTGCCAGGTAATGGCCTCATTACTGACCTCCCTCCACAGTGTTTACTGTTAAACTAGATCCAGACAGATCTGGACAAAGTGAGGGTTTATAGGAGTTTAACAGTCTTCAGCACTGACTAAGCATTGAAACACATTTAACACTTACATAATACTAGGCAGTGTGCGTAACCTACACACGGTGAAATTTCACTCTTATGAATGTGTGTCAATGTTATAAAAGTCAGATCAATCAACCTGTGGACATGCATCTCTCGCTCTCTCTCTGTCTCTCCTCCATTTCACTCTCACCTCCTGTCAAACAAACCCACTGAGCTCACCTAACTCCGCAAACACGAGGTTAAGTAAATCAATGGCTGCAATAATAAACACAGCGTGGAAAATGAGGCGTTTCCCATGCGTCCGGGGGCGGTCCAGGGGGCGGTCCTCGAGTGCTCAGACTGGGCGGGACAGACCGCCACCGTGTCATGGTGATGGTCCGGCGTGTTTGGGTCCTTCCTGCTGCTGGATCAGCTTTCTGCCCCAGGACAGACAGATGCCTATCGGACACTTGACTCACGCCCTCACGGCCAGGCTGGATCTCAGCATTCCCGCAAATGGCGGATCAACTAAAACCAATCCGGCGGAAACCTCCTCTTTTCTCAGGATTCCTGGAAGTAGATATCATCGGGTTTCTCACACTGGCGCATAAGAAGTAAACCCCACCATGACAACAGCCTGAGCATGACCTTCACGCCCTTCTGATTAGATTAAACAGATACTAAACATATTTCCTCTCTTAGAAGTAAAACAAGAGGAACAACAACAGGAACACAAACAGAAAAAGCCCTGTGGAACCATCATTAAGGCTGAGCACACCTAAGAAAAAAAAGAGTTTCGAGCTACTTTTGGTGTTGTCAGCACTGTGAAGGAGAAAACCCTTTTAATACATAGTTAAGCTTTTCTCTAAACATGAAACTGATGAACAGTAACAATAATAGTAATTTATAGAATATGTAACAAATGCATTGACATGCATCCATACCTAAACAAGTAGAATAAAAAGACATTGGCTAGACTCTTTTAACTTTAGTGCTTATCTGCAACTAAGGCCAGTTGTTCTCCTTTTAGGAATGAACTCACTGTGTCTGCTGGTCTAACACTTAAAATATGACAGTTTTGTGACATGCCTATTTAACCAAACATAGGATCAGTGTTTGGAAACCAAATGACATGGCGTCATTTCCCGTTCACTGAGCAGGTAATGGAGGAGGTTTGTTGACATCAGGATTCCACGTGTCCTTTTTGTGGATGATGTGGTCCTGTTGGCTTCATCGGGCCAGAACCTACAGCTCTCGCTGTGGTTTGCAGCCGAGTTCTAGACGGCCAGGATGAGAATCAGCACCTCTAAAACTGAGACCATGGTACTCAGTCGGACAAGGGTGGAGTGCCCTCTCTGGGTCGGGAGTGAGTCCTTGCATCAAGTGGAGGAGTATCTCGGGTTCTTGTTCACGAGTGAGAGATGGATGGAATGAGAGATTGACAGGTGGATCGGTGTGGTGGCCGCAGTGTTGTGAATGTTGTACCGGACCGTTGTGGTGAAGAGAGAGCTGAGCCAAAAGGCAAAGCCCTTGATTTACTGGTCAATCTACGTTCCGACTCTTACCTGTGGTCATGAGCTCTGGGTAGTGAACGAAAGAATGAGATTGCAAATACAAGTAGCTGAAATGAGTTTTCTTCACAGGGTGTCTGGGTTCTCCCTTCAAGATAAGGTGTGGAGTATGGTCATCCAGGAAAGACTCTGGACATCTGGTCCGGATGCCACCTGGGAGCCTCCCTGGTGAGATGCTCTGGGCATGTCCAACTGGGAGGAGACCCCAGGGAAGACCCAGGACACGCTGGAGAGATTATATCTCTCGGCTGTCCTGAGAACGCCTCAGTATCCCCCCAGAAGAGCTAGAAGAGGTGGCTGGGGAGAGGGAAACCTGGGCCTCTTTATTTAGGCTACTGCCCCCGCGACCCGGACCCAGATAAGCAGATAATAATTGATGGATGGATGAGCAGGTTATTATATTATGTTATATTAATTATTATATTATTTATTTGCAAATATTCATAATGCAGTGCCAACACACTTTTATATAGCATGCATTGTATTGCAAGACATTACTTTCAGTCAAACCTTCCTCAGCCCTCCTTATGTTCACAGCTGCACCTGGAAGGCGGTGATTTGACAGAAGATGTTTTCTTATCCTTTCCTATCTCTGTGTGCTGGTACAGGGCAGTACTGTTTATAACTACACAAAAGTAATGCATTTGGCATTTGGACATTAATGGTAGCTATTCAGACATATGGGAATTACTGAATCACTACATCACTGTTAATCCAAACCTTTAAAAGAATAGTAATGATAACCCAGAGGAACTGTCTGAAACTGAGCATTAAAAAGAAAATGGCTAATGAATGTGAATGCAATTTTCCCATTACAAACTCTCAGCAAGCATTAGTCGTACCATAGTTACAGGCCTACCCTCAATGTGTGAGTTAGAAACATTTGACATACTTATGCCTTTAAGAGCAGAGCATGGATAATGTCTTCTTAAAGAATTAGCAAGCAGAGTTCTGCTCTTAGGTAGCATGTTTTACGTCAGTGAGTTAGAGATAAAGTTCAGGGGCCCACAGTCAGATTCTTTCATGTAATCCTGTGCTTTGTGCACTCGCTCCCAGCCTGACAAATGGCTTTATCTCTCACCTTTAGCCATAATAATTTGCTGTCTGGGCCAAATTTCACTTTGATTTACAGTTTAAAGATAGACCAGCCACTTAAAAGGCACAGAGGTGCATGTCCTCCTGCCTGTCTGTCAGTTTTGTTAAATATTGCATTTCCGACTGTGCTCTGCTCATGACTGAGAAAAGACACATCTGGCAGTGCTGGTATACAAGACCTTAGCAAGGGGAATTTCAGTTTCTTCTGTGAATCAGCCAAGTGAAGCACTGATAGGATCAGGAACGCACAGTCTACCATAATAGAATGTAAGTCAGGGCAGAGGTATGCATACTTTTACACACACACACACACACACACACACACACACACACACTATCAGGTGATTATGAACCCAGATAACATCGAAAATACTTAGTCTGCCAAGATGCAATATCGTGCAACTTAGAATCATATGAGAAAGTAGGCTTATGCACACATTCACTGGTGGCTCAGACACACCTGGCAGACACAGACCCGGACACCCACTGAGGGTGACAACTCTCTCAGTGTCTGGTTTACACTTCAAAGCCAACAGGCATGCTCTTCAACCGCACAAAGGCTTAGCTGTGGATTATAGCATTAAGCCATACTGTAAGACACCTGCCAACGGACAAGTTGAATTCAAATAATGATTTCTTTACTTAGGATACTACAAACATACATATCTTGTGGATTCTCACATCCTCAGACAAGAGAAGCTGGTATAGTCCGCAGGCAAAACAGACACAGTGTCTGCTGCAGTCCAGTACAAGTAAGGATTTCACCTGATCGAGTTACATATTTAATAATAATAATAATAACAAAACAAAGCAAAAATATGACCGTAAACACTGGTTAAGGGCAGACTGCTTGATTTACCTATAGAAGGTGGGGCATAGCGTGACACAAACATGCACTGAGGTCTGTTGGCACACCCATACCTTAAACATTGTTTACTGTCTGCAGATGAGACCATCAGGGCTAGATCCAGCTTGCAGTCTGGTAGCACTGTCTACCCTCATAACCAGGGACCGCCCAGGCAGCCTTCATGGGCCCATCTCATCATACTGTCCTTTCCTACTGGATTTCTTTCTGTCCTTCTATCCTGACATCCAGTCATTACGAGATTTGTGTTAATACCACGCTATGTTTGCAACATTCTTCTCTTGTGCCCTATAACAAGTCATTTCCTCCTGCTTCCCTCTGCTGAGAGGAATTCTCAGTAGCTCAGAGCAAAAAAAAATCCCTTTTTTGGTCATATCTGAACTAAACTTGACCACTGATCAGCTCGGCCAATGAGAAGGACCCGATCTTGGACTTACACGGCCAGTATTGCAATTTGACCCTTCGACCTTCCACTGTGTAACTTGGCCGGCAGCGTGACAATAACTTTACTTATGAGGAAGAGCTTCTGCTTCAGTGCTACTCCTCAGCTGGCTTGATATCCGGCCCTGTAAAATCGCTCAAAACCACTCCTGTTTTCCAATAATGCGAGCTTTCAGACTAAAGCACGGGGTTTCAGCAGAGTGCATGCTGCACAAAGTATTAATTTTTGTCACTTTGGATGGCTCAAACAAGCACCGTTGCTTACGCTGTATTAATATCGCTCCTTTGGTCAAACCGTCTTGTAGAACGTTGGAGGAAGGTCAGGTTGACACTAGATGTCTTCAGTACGAAGTCATAAAGAGCTCATTCCTCATTCTTTTGAAGACAGATCATTTCCTCATAAGTACAACAAATCCTGAACTCTCGTAGAGGATTTCAAGAGATGGTTTTGTGAAAAGCTGTGAAAGCCCTTGGAAGGCATCATAGGTGAGGAATTTGGACCAGAAAATACATATCAGGATGTTTTATTTAATTCCAGGGCTGTCTCACACTGAGTGCTCACTTCTGGGACCAATAGGTACAAATATGTCCTTGTAGGGGAATTCTTTCTGAAGTCACACAGAAACCTTTCATTGTACTCACCAGAACCAATCTGTTTGGTAACATTGAAAGGACTCTGACATATAATCATTGTCCCCTATTATTTTATTATTTTATAGACTATTTTAAGCTGAAGTCTTATGGTTATTTCCATGAGGATTTTTACCACTGTATTGCTGTTGTTTCATACCTATTAGAATTCAGAAGCACTGTGAATCCATTTTATCACAGTTTTCTAATGTTAGTTAGACACAAATGAGTCAATCATAGGGGTAGTATGGATAATAGTAAGGATAGTATGGATAATAGTGTGGAGAATAGTAAGGATAGTATGGATAAAAGTATGGGTAATAGTAAGAACAGTAAGGATAATAGTATGTATGTTAGTGGGTTAGAACAAGTGAGGGAATGTCAATATAATTCTACTCATCCAAATGTTTAGTCAACACACATGTACAAGCATACACAAACACACAGGGGAAACTATTATAATTATAATTTTTTTACCTGTCAACACTTTTGTAACACACATATACTGACATGGCCTGTTCCAAAGCCTTCTAGACTAATTTTGTTTACAAAGTAATACTTTAATGAAAATGATTTTTACTGCAATGTTAAATTCTGTCTAAATACTGTTGATAGTGTCTGGTCTATTATGTCTAGTATTGAAATGCTTTTCTTCCTTCACTACCTTTGTTTCTTACTGTTTTTCTAAAACTGTGAGAGAAATAGCCACTTTTAAAATGCAAGAAATCAATAGATTATGTCAAAAAGACTTAACGACTTCAGTCAGAACAATACCAGAATCATTTGCTAAATCATTTAAGTGAAATAAGGTATAGTCTTTATTTGAGTCCTGTTTCTCATATAGTAAACATTCAACCAAAAGTGAACAATATAACAGCAAAACATAACTTTCAAGATGCGTCTGCAAAAACCATCAGCATTTTAATTGCAAAGATTTTAATTGCAATTATTTATTCAATTTAGTCTCTAGATTTAAACATGCAACCATTTCTGTTTCTGGTCTCAGTTTGCCTAATTAATGTAGACAAATAGATGTGATGGACTGTAAACAATGCAACTGAACTTAAGGGAGATAAACAAAGCCATTAACCTCCTGACCCTCCTCATCCCTGTCTAGTTAAAACATTCCACTGCTTAAAAGTGTCTCCCCCTCTCCCCCTGCTCACTCAGTTCAGTCAAAAGAAGATATATACAAGCTTCTGCTTTGTGTCTACTACACCCTGTGTAGCCTGCGTGTCTGAATATTGACTCTTAATCATTTCTTGTCCTCTGTTGGGTTTGCTGTGAACACAAATATTACTGGAATACTATTAATTTATACATATGAGATCATATTTATGATATTTACTATTTGTGTGAGCAAAACTCTCATTAATCATGAGAAGCTGGTTACAGTCTCTTTTACTTCATTGCCAATAACAATAAAATGTTGAAAGCATTCCATCAATAGTAAACTGTGGCTTTTGCACACAGTAATGTTACAGTCTTATTCTGAGCTTTAAACAATACATTTTAAGTGAAAGACGCTTTAATAATACAATTGGATTTAGAATTCTGTCTTTTGTATGTAGATCTCATTGCGCTAATATATAAGAGGTAGTGGCCCATGAAAGCTGAGGATCCAGCACTCCTGGGTTTGCGCTATATTGAGCGACCACGCTGTTGCATATGGTGTCGCTTATCCGCTCAGTCCAGCCCAAAGTTTGGTTTCCATGGAGCCACCCAAATGTAGTTTTTATTACACATTGCCATGGTGATGGTGGTTAACATTCCATTGGGTTTCCCCTCCCAAATGAACATGGAAGTTGCCGGAACAGTAGGCCCACGTGCCTCTTGCCGCACGGCCATGACTAACGCCTGCTGAGGGAAAATATAACGGTCCGCCTGCCGCTTCCTTAAATGCTACTTGTTTTTGCTTTGTTTTACTTCCCGCCCACCCTTCCCCCCACTTGCCCTCCTGACGAGTCCCGCCCGCTTGGCTGATCTGACTAGGAGCAGCTTCCAGAAGAAGTGAGACACCCCAGTGGAAGTTTGAGGGGTGGGGCTGAGATGTGTAGTGAAGTGAGGTGTGTGGTGTCGTGAGGAGTGTGGTGAGGTGAAGTGTGTGTTGAGGTGAGGTGTGTAGTGAAGTGAGGTATGTGGTGTAGTGAGGTGTGTGGTGAGGTGAGGTGTGTAGTGAAGTGAGGTATGTGGTGTAGTGAGGTGTGTGGTGAGGTGAGGTGTGTAGTGAAGTGAGGTATGTGGTGTCGTGAGGAGTGTGGTGAGGTGAAGTGTGTGTTGAGGTGAGGTGTGTAGTGAAGTGAGGTATGTGGTGTAGTGAGGTGTGTGGTGAGGTGAGGTGTGTGGGGATGAAGTTCTCGGCTGAAGTCGTGGAATGTGCGTTAGGAAAACCACACCTACAAGGGAATTTGGGACGTGACCTCCAGCTCAGGCCGACTGGGCAGTGGGAATGGCAGCAATGTGACGTTCAAAGGGCCAAGACTTTTCTCTCATCGCAGCTCCATTGTGAACGTTCCCTTTGAAGTCCACTCATCCTGTCACGATTGCGAACATTGGCTCCTGTCAAGGTGCAGATGAGGTGTCACAGGATTAGGAGAACAAAAGCAAGGGCCTAAATATGGAAAAGGAAAATCTGTCAATGCTTCCTTGTTAATTTGTCAATTTCTAAATTAGTAAAATGTCCAGAGTCTAAAATTAGTAGTGGTACTGGTACTTTTTCGTATGCTTTCTTTAAACAGGAAAATCTTCAGTGTTGAAGTAGCACCTAAAGTGTTCATATATAATCTCAAATAAAGAGTTATATATAAATAAAATGTTAATTTAGCTTAGAAGTTTTTTTGAGGTTTGAAGTTAGGATATGAGTGAACTAGAGCCCTGTCTTGTTTGGTGATTACCCTGCTCACACTCATCATGTCACCAGATTAGGTGTATTGCAACAGAAATATTGTGTCACTAAAACCTCATGATGAGGTCACATGGTCACTTTTTGGTAATAATGTGCAGGGCCTTTGAAATGGAAATGTGGGAATTCAATCAATTCCGAGATAAAGGTGAAGTTAGAGCACTTTATCTCATGAAATCTAAACGTCATCACAATATAAGTATATAGGCAGCAGTTATGTTTTCTGTCATCAGATAAGAAATGAGTGAAGTGTTGATTTAGGTGTTTCAGGTTAAAATGGTATTCAGGTGTTTCAGATTAAGATGGTATTCAGGTGTTTCAGATTAAGATATATATTCAGTCTATCATGATTTGTAAAATGTTTTTTTTCTGTTGAAAGCACTAATTCAATGTACACCATAGAAAATGCTGATATTATAGCTTGTGCATAATTCAGCAATACTTATAACTGTAGCTGGTTCCTAGACAATAGTACAAGATGCTTAGTTAGTGATTAGGGATTACGCACTTACATTATGTAGAACTGTCTAAAAAGATGAGCTTTAGGTGCATTCAGGGTAGCTAATGGATTTTTAGCTTTGCATAAACATGCTGTTAAACAAGATAGAATATGTCCATTTAACTGTATTAGGTAACACCAGTTGAATTCCCTTGGGGGCAATGGTATTGGAATGTCCCCCAACTGGGCATCACTAGCGATTCCCACCTTAGAGGTATGAACAGCCAGGTGTTAATACCCCAAAGATTAAAAAAGGAGCTATAGCAGCTTTCTCAGATTGAAGGATAACAGGAATAGTGACCAGTCTTTTGGGTTGCAGAGCAAGTATGATAGTTTCGTTGAAAGATTCAGTCACTCCAGATCTACACTGACCACATTCACATCTGCAGTCCAATAGACTAAAGTCCATGTGACTGCAGTAGATCAAATAGAGCGCATAGGATGATGCACAAGTCATGATGCTACGTACAAACTGGGTTGCTCCTCAATAGTGTTCTCAGCTGTAGAGAAGGTTCTACATGGAATAAAGGTCACCAGAGCAGTTTGTTGCATGGTTGCATGTTTGAGTTTGGATTTAGAACTGTGGATCATTTAGATAGCAGTGAATGTTTTGTTTGTTTGTTTGTTTGTTTTGCTGTCTTAGCAGAAATCCTTAACTCTTACCCTACTGTCCCGCTGTCCAGCATTTGAGTATATTGTCTTAAAGAACTTACAAGGTGGGTAGATCTGAGCGTGAGCATGCGTCCCAAGCCTCCCAGGTGTGGGGGCAGTGGGACGGCATAACAAGAGGTCTGAGAACATGATCAATATATGTTGGACAAAGGTTCATGGAGCAACCTGAAACTGAAACTCAGAATACAGCCTGGAGGGTTCTTATGTGTTTCATGCTCCTAAGAAGCAGCTGCAAGGCACCAGGCAAAAAACATTTGCAAGTCAAACATTCAGATTCCTTGTTTGAGATAATAAAGGCATCAGTGAGTTTGAGAGTTCTCCAGTTTCACATTTCACACATCATATTTGATCCTTTATTATGATGACATTTGTCTGATTTTCTGAGAAAATAGGTTTTGTTCTATATCTGACAAAGTTTATAACATTTGGTGAGCTTCTCATGAGTTTCTTGTTTATTTTGCTTAGGTTAGATTGCTTAGGTTGCTTTTTGGCAATAATGTACAAGGTGTTAGAAATGGAAATGCAGGAATTTGTGTAACATGCTCTATACATCATAAAATATTCACACATAATACCGACAAACACTGTACAGGATCCTATTCATATTAAGATATTAAGATGTTTATCACTTTCTCTGAACTACTGTTGATCCTATTCGTATTTTACATGTATTTGTCTACTTTGGTGCTAAGTCTGAGAAAATGCACATAAACTCATGCAGATAAATGAAGTCTGTTGTGGCTTTTTAAAAAAAAAAAAAAACTCGGCCGACACCTTTATATGTGGTACAGAAACAGCTCAATAAACAGGCTCAAAAGATCCACGACTCTGGACACTTCCATTATTTGTGCCCCTTTGGATCTCACTCTTTTCTTCAGCTTCTTTGTCCCATGTCCGAGCAAACTGCTGGTGCCTGCAATTCCTCAGCCATTTTCTCCCAAATGGGCTCTTTCAAGTAGCCGAGACTGAGGAGGAGGGAGGCTCTGAGTGGAAACTCTGCATCACGGTCAGCCACAAAACTCTCCTTTCAAAAGAAGCCACAGTGGAACATTCTAAATTTACTCACTGTACCACTCCATCTCTCTCATTGGGGAGTTCGTCTCCCTGAGCGTGTGCAATATTGAGGCAAACTAACTTCACAAACAAGTTGCAGGGAATGCAGAAATTAAAGAATGAATAATCTGAATTGAAGAATTAAAAAAGATAGCGATGAGACTTGGTAGTGAAGGAGTTATGGAATAACTGAAGTTTGGGAGAAAGGCACCCCTGAAGCTCTAGCCTTTCTCCTTAGGGTTGCAAACCTCTTCTAGCTATTTAGGATCCCCAGAACTCCAGGCCAACATTCACTGAGTTCTTCCCCCACAATAGTTACCTACTTTGTAAACATGTCTATAGCCTTAGTTGGGAATTTGATTGGCATTGTTCTTTAGATATTAGAGGAACTAATAGCTGCTCCAGGCACTACAGTAGATAGGTACATGCTAAATGTAAACATACTTATCACTGTACTTCATCGAGGTCACCATTAATTTTACTTTTACATTACCTCATAGAACGCAGTCTCGTACTCCACCCTGAAGCAGCCTTCCTGCTGCCTATGGCTACTGTAGACATGACGTTACCAGTTATTATGCAAACGTTCACACACAGGACTAGAGAAGGAAACCGCTCCTTAAGGAGAGGCACTTACTCAAGAGAGTAGTATATCAAGCTGTTTCTAACAGCGTAACATCTTGTGTAATATAGTCGACCAGGTTCACAGTGTTTAACAAAGGTTAATAATACACTCTATGTTATGCCTGTTCATACCATGTAAGGCTTTTACAAGAACTGTGAAATCCTTGGATACTAAAGGCATTTTCCTGACTGTATTTGCCTGGTTGCAATTAAGCTACATGATAAATGTAATGTTGCAATTACACTACATTTTACAGTTGCCTTAGTTGACCTGCAGATAAATAGTTCATTCACACACACACACACACACACACACAGACACACATGCACGCGTGCGTGCACACACACACTCGCACACGCACAAATAGTAACTTTGTATTCTGGCATGCTCATGTTAACAGCTTGAGGTTACAGTGCAGTTTGAGGCATCTTTGCATATCTTGGGGGGAGGCATAAACTCAAGATGATTTAAAATGAGCTATTTTCATAAAGAGGTTCTTCCATGAGTAACTATTTGCTCCATCCTATATACCCATGAAGATGGAATTAAAACTGCTATGTCGTATTTTTTAAAGAATAATTTAGATGTCACTGAAATAGCAGCAGTGAGAAAAAGTCTCATGCAGTGGAGTTTTTATATAACGCTATTTACAACACAAGCTGTCACAAATGAACCCTTTGATGCAGCACAATGAAGGGTATGTGAAGCCCTCAGGGTGCATGTCTGGTGGGCGTGCTCGTTGGGAAGGCTTTGGGTGAGGTATGTTGGATGGAAGGGAGGGGGTGGTCCCATTTAATGGCTGGGTTTGGCAGGCAGAAGCAGAACAGTGATATTGAATACAACAGCTAAGGTTTCTCAGGACAGCTTTACAACAGCTTTAGGGCTTTCAGTTTTTATTTAGCTGAGACAACTATCTAACTGTCAGGATTTGGCAGAATGTAATGATGGATATGATGCGATTAGACAGTTTCCAAAATAGTAGTCGGCATATCTGTATATTGTAATTGTACTCGGTATACTCGGTATGAGGTTGTGCAGAACTTGCACAAATGTCTGAATAAGGTTTTGCTGACTATGATAAAAAGGTGTCAGAAAACGCAGTGCATCACACCATTCAGCCACTGACTGGTCAAAGTACCCATGCCGACCTTTGTACACTGCCTAAAGCTTGTGAACATCAGAGCATCAGAGCTGGACCACGGGGCAGTGAAAGAAGGCGGCCTGGTCTGATGAATCATACTTTCTTTTACATCATGTGGATGGCTGGGTGCGTGTCACTTTCCTGGAGAAGAGATGGAACCAGGATGAACTATGGGCAGACAGCAAGGCAGGCGGAGGCAGGCGGATGATTTGGGAGGAAAACCTTGGGTCATGAATTAAACACCTGGAAAGGCTAGTTTGTGTCCACACTTTGGTGATGCTATTTTCTGGATATCCTTATCAGGGATGGGATGATGGGTATTTATGTGTACATATGTGCAGAGCGTTGTATCTATATTTAGTTATATTGTTATATTGTAAATGTGTATAATACTACATTGTGTATGTGCAAAATACCTTTAATATTTACTGATTATTAACTCTGTGCCCCCATTCATATTTCTGTGTATTTTTTTGTAAAAATGAACTAACTAAATAAATAATTTAATTTAAAAAAAACACCAAAAACTCAAATCACTCAAAAATATTGGCATCAATGTGGATGTTACTTTGACCCCTACCTAAGCATTGTTGCAGACCAAGTAAAAGGCTTCATTGCCATGGCGTTCCCTGTGTGCCTGTATGAGCAGGATAATCCACTCTGCCACACTGCAAAGATTGTTCAGCAGTGCTTTGAGGAACATGATAAAGAGTTTGCAGTGTTGCCTTGGCCTCCAAAATTCCCCAGATCTCCATCTGATCGAGTATCTGTGGGGTGTGCTGGAAAAAGAGGTCTGATCCACAGAGGTCCGATACATGGAGGCCCCACCCCACAATTTTATGGACATGAAGGAGCTTCTGTTAACACCTCCAGATGTCTGGTCATGCCATGACGGGTCAGGATTGTTTTAGTGTCATCAGGTGAACCAACACAATGTTACACAAGTGGCTTTAATGTGTGTATTTCGGTCCTCGTAAATTTAGGGTTGAACAATAACAACAACAAAAAATCCAAAATGTGAGTACTGTTATTTACATAGTGTACAACATCCAGATATGAGGTGGTAAGTTATATGTAATAATAAAAATGAAAAAGATATTTATATCCTACAGTATTCATGCACAACAATTCATGCAGTATTAATGCACAACATTCATTCCAGAATGAAATAGCATTAGTCTGTAATAAATTTTTTGAATGCAGTAGTTCTGTTTTAAAATATCATTTATAAGAAACAACCTTTGTGTATTTGTATCTGGATGCCCGTTGCTTTTCTGCCTAATCAATCGAATCATGTAAAGGCAATTCAGGTATAGCACATTTCCACAAATTAGATATTATTGGTTTTCATTTTTGTTATTTTATTTTATTCAGACTTCATGATCTGACATTTTTCTTGAAATGTGGACATGTTTTCCAAGCATACATACATTTGGATCCTCTTGAAAATTAGATGTTCCATCTCAAGGAGCGATCCTTTAAACCACCAAAAACCATCACGCTCTGGTGTTTTATATAATAATAAAAATAGTAAATGGCCTTTGGTTAATTAAATGATTGAAGGAGCAAATTTCCTCAAACGTGTGGACTCGAGTAGATTGATGTCTAGACTCATGTCTCATGGAGTAGATTCATGTCTAGACTCATGTCTCATGGAGTAGATTCATGTCTAGACTCAAATCTCATGGAGTAGATTCATGTCTAGACTGTCACTAGTGCCAAAATGAGATTAATGAGTATTATGCTTCTTTTCTGCTTTCATGTTTGCCTCATTATGTTTTTCCTAGTTAAACCCAAAGGTTTAGAGGTAACGCTTTATGTTATGACTGAACTTGAATGCTTCTGCGCATTGCCCGTAATACAACATGAAGTACAAGAAGATTTTTTTTTCAGGTTTATTGAAACTGACCAAGCAGAATGGAAATAACACAACAAGGAAAACCACCATCGCCATTAGTCATTGAACAAATTTGTGTAAAAGTGTTATTAACAAAACACATCCTTAGTTAACGCTGATGTCAGTAAATGTCAGAGTTAAACAAAATGGACTGCAATTAAGGCACTTTGGCAGCAATAAATAGCTTTTGCTCTCTCAAACCTAGGCTAGGCTGTGGATAGTTGTCACTGTTGGCCTATGAGGTGTTTCTGTTGTGCTGTTGTGGTTATTCAGACTTTCCTCTCCTTGGTCTCTGTGGTTGAGGACACCACCTTTCCATCCACCAGTGTCTGTGTGACCGTCATCACTTTCACCCTTTTCTGCTCGTCAACTGCATCCTCAAGCCTGAGGAAGAAGAGACAGAGAGATTTCTTGAAATGTGTCGACTACTAAGACAACACATTTTGCGCAACACAGTGAACTACAATTAAGAATAAGTTTTGAACTTGAACTCACTGGAAGTCTCCGCCATCGAGAAGTCTCCTGTAGGTGGCGATCTCTGCCTCCAGCTTCATCTTCATGTTGAGTAGAGCTTCATAGTCCTGTGTCTGCTGTTGAATGTTGCCGCGAATCTGCATCAGCTCAGCCTCAAGCTGCATGATGACCGAATTCAGATTCTCGATCTCCACATTGTAGCGCATCTCTGTGTCCCGCAAAGTACCTTCCAGTGATGCTTTCTGCAAACAAAACATCATACAGGAGCTATGAGAACCACAAGAAAACCTATTCACGCAATGACAGGGAAGCAGATTCTACAAAGGACACATTTCAGGTCTTGGTTAGGACCAAAACAAGTTCAATCACGAATCTTGGTGAATTAAAGGCAACTCACACTAGAATATCTGACAAGTGCTCTACATTTTGTTTGGATGTTGGCTTATATATGACTCCAATGCAAATCCACATGAGAAAAGTAACTTACAAGGTGTAAATAAAATGAATTTATGATTTTAAATAGTGTACACACCAGGCTCTTCTGTGATTCCAGCTCTATCTCCAGTGTCTGAAGCTGTCTGCGGAGGTCATTGCTTTCTGTTTTTGCACCTTGGAGGGCCTCTGTGTTTTGTGTGACTTGTACCTGCACTTCTTGGATCTGGAGAGGGACAGTGAGTTTTTAGCTTATGAACAGACAACTGGAAATACCTTTTTGAAGAAATAAACATTTCTAAAAGTTTTCAGAACAAGACATGATAATAAACTGCTAATGCCTTTGATATATTCTGCTTAAACATACCTGGGACTCGTGCCAGGTTTTGAGTTCATCTTGGTTCTTCTTGGCTATCTTCTCATACTTGGATCTCATCTCCTCCATGATCTGGGCAAGGTCCTGACCCTTTGGAGCATCAACGTCCACCTGCACTCCTGATTGGGCAATCTGGTTACGCAGCTCCATTACCTCCTACCAAGGCAGAGAAAGAAGGTGTTGACCAGTTGAACATGGTTTTTGCTGTACCAGCTGGTCATAGATGACACTAGACAAAAACTCACATTGTCATGGTTTTTCTTGAGGAATATGAGCTCCTCCTTGAGGGTCTCGATCTCACTCTCGAGGTTCATGCGTCCAAGGTTGGTATCATCGATGACTTTCCTCAAGCCAACAATGTCAGCCTCCACTGACTGGCGGATGTTCAACTCTGACTCATACCTTTAAAAAAACATGGACTATGTTATAATGTAACTTTTTCTATAATGTAACACATTCTTAATATAGAGGAATTACAAATTACACAGATCACCCTGTATTATGAATACAAAATAATAGTCTATTTTGAAAATCTTCCAAAAAATTCACTTACTTCACCCTGAAGTCGTCAGCAGCTAGGCGAGCATTGTCAATCTGGAGCACAAGGCGGGCATTGTCCACAGTAGCATCAAATACCTACAACCAATCAGAAAATAAAGGTTAGTAAACTGTTCCAATGATTGGAGTGTTGGAGACAATGGGTCAGAAGAAAAAATACAGAAATGTAGCTTCAAAGAAGAAACGTATAAATGAACATGTGTCAAATTTAATAAATAATCTGAATAGGTAGGAGATCAAAGTATTCGTATTCTCCTCTGTATCTTTACAGTTTGTGTAAACTACTAAAGCAATATACTGAGAGAATGTTTTTTGGGAAGCAGCCATCCTTTACCGGCTTTACTTTGCTTAGATAAGAGCTGAAGTGTCACAGGTGTCAGAGTCCATGGGATAATCATTAACAAACAGCTAATTCAGAGGTCAAACTAGCTTAAGGGGACATCAAGGCTCATGCCATGTTGTGGAGGCCATGTCAGATTTCTTGTTTTCCTGCAAGGGTGTTTTACAATAGCTTTGTATCATGCAGCTTTATCCTGGTATAAAGGCAGAAAGTATTACTCATAATGCCTATTGCTAGTGAGCTAGCATTATGTAGGCTAAGCGCCTTGACCAATTGCTAGTGCTTACATGAGTCACAAGGGGTTTGCACTATGTATGCACAGATATGCTTATTTAAAAAGAAAGGATTTAGTTTTCCAAAACACTGTGTATTTAACTATAAAGTGATTTTAATAATTATCATTGTTAAATAAGTTAAAATGGTTTCATACGAAGCTGTCACATCTGCATTCAATATGAGTTGATATGGTTGAAATATACTAAATAAGTCATAATTAAAATGTTTTTAATTAAACGTTTGAACTGTTGATAAAGCTTGCGTGTAGAATCAGTAAAGTATAAAGCACAGTATAACCTTTATCGCTATAGCGCAATAACATATTAAAAATGGTTATATAACATGGCCTCACAGAACTCTTCTGAATCTCTTTTGTCCCTTCTTCACTCAAGTCTTGACAAATGGTAGCTTTAGTTTCATTTAAGTGTAATACAGCAGCCTGATGAATGACAACCACATGACACTAATTGCATGGCCCTTCATATCATACATATGGCTTGGCTAATGGCTCCCCTGGAAGCACAGTAACGTAGTGTGTTCTTACACTGCCTTATGTGTGCTTTAGCAAATGTATGTCTCCATTTCAACTGCCATGTCTTCCTGAGGCATTGATCATTTACTGTGATAAGACATTAGTCAAATCACTTCAACACTTTCACAGCATTAATGTCTGTCAGCCTTACATTTGCTCCAGGTGAACTCCTCTTAAACTGTTTGGACTTTTTTTTTTTTACTTTTCCCTTTAAGTCTCCCACAGGCTATAAATTCTTTCTCTCGCTTCAGTCGTAGAGTTCCTGTCCTCAGGGAAATGCAGAAATGTCTGAATGTGTGGTGAGGAATAAACACAGAACGGAAATGCTTATTCTCAGGAATGCTAACTATGAGCAGCAGTTTTCTGCTTTAGCTCTTGGCCTGTGGGTCTTGGCTATCTTACACTTTTCTATAAAAAAAGGATTTTTTTGATGATCCTTTTCACAAAAGATCAGCATGTGCTGTCTCAATTGTTACATTCTGTCCTTGGACCCGGTGAATGTCCTCTCCTGTGTTCATTCATTCAGACAGTCAAGGACCCAGGTTCTCTGGAATTTCCTCCCCAGATCCTTCACCCTGTGCACCCCCCCCACACACACACACACACACACACTCACCTTCTTGCGCAGGCCATCGAGGATGGTCTGGTAGCGGCTGTAGTCGTGGACGTCTGGGCCCCTCTTCTCCAAGGCCTCGCGGATCTGCAGCTCCAGCTTGCTGTTGGCCTTCTCCAGAGACCTCACCTTCTCCAGGTAGGAGGCCAGGCGGTCGTTCAGGTTCTGCATGGCGAACTTCTCGTTGCCCATGATCTCGCCGGTGGCACCGGTGGAGGACACCTGGAAGGAGGTGGACACGGAGGATCCCGGCGCTGCCATGCTGCTGCGAAGGCTTCCGAACGAGGCAGAGGAGATGCGGGACCCATGGCCTCCGGCTCCGCCGTGGATGCTGGCTGACGTAAAGGAAGGCAGGATGGAGGAGCGCTGCACCTGGGAGGTGGATGAACGCACGGAGTAGGAGGGTCTTGAGGTCATGGTGGCAGTAGTGTGAGTTAGAGAGGCACGCAACGGTGAGGCAAAGAACAGCAACCAGATGAGTGCACAGGGCAGGAGGGAGGGAGACGGTCAGGCTTTTAAAGCTACTCCAGGCTTCAAAGTCCCGCCCACTCTGACTCTGGCTCTGACTCACACCAATCACGTCTTTCCATGTTTGTGGTTTTGTGTAGCTGAGTGACTGAAATGCCTTTTTTCCTTCCTATAATCAAAGTTAAGAAAAAAACAACTTGGTTATTGTGGGAACATTCTGATTTTTTTAAACAATTCTTTTTTTTCAATTTTCTTCTCTTTTTAGTTACTTGGAACAATTTTGGAAACTTGGAAAAAAAGAAAAAAGAAAGAAGTTTGTAGAGGCTTGTGTCTTCAAAATGAATGTTTTTTTATATATTGAAGACCACCTTAATATGCTTTTTATTGACAATAACTTCTAAGAAAATCCTGGCATCCAAAGAAAATATTATGAAAACAAGCAAAATATATACAACACAGTCCATGTCCTTTATTATGCCAGAAAAGTCTCCTAACACATGTAGGAAGATCATTTAATGCCACATTGAGAAATCAGAGGCTGACGAAATGGTTTTGTGCTTCAGTGACAGATGTTCTGAGGCATGGCGCTCACACCTTTAAGTCTAATTCAGGTCAATACATGCATGCTACACTCATCTGTTCCTGTAAACCATTAACATGAAAAGAAAGTAATACAAGATGGGTAAGATACAGTATTTGAATGTATCATCTGTGATTAGAATACCACTATGAAAACTCTTTCCCAGGGCAAGACAAGCCTCCACTTTGAATCTTGGCTCATTTCCAAGTATTTTCCTTATGTATCACAGGCAAATTTTAAATACTACTGAAGTACTACTTAAATACTAACACCACCACCTGCCTGCTTCTTATGGACACCTATGTGCTGTATGCTGAGTTTGTGATGATATTGTGACAATATGCTTTGTGATGATATTGTGAAAACTTTTACAAGCAAGTCTTTCTTTAACGCGCTAGCTATAATGGCTTTTTTAATGCTTAGCCAACAGAGCTGTTTCTCTCGCAGCCCCGCCTGTAAGAGGATATGGATGTTTGTGAAGGTACATGAATGAACAATTAGTCTGGCTCCAGAGTACACACACATGTAGGGACAAAGAGCTTCCACTAATCTTGCTACGCTGCCGCTACCCTGTGGTTTCACCCCCGCACCCCCCTCACCTTGCGCATTCACGCATATCATAATCTTCCTTTTCACTAAGTTGAGTACCTATGCAGTAAGTTACCACGCCGATGTTCTCATGGAAGTACGTGTACACAGTGACCCTTTGTATGGGGTTCAGAGGTTAAGACAAGTTTAGAGACATTGCTCAGGACTGCCCTAACTGCTCAAGCCGCACTCATTATTATGTAAATAGCACTGAAACTGCTTTAATGTGTTGCTTTAGTGTGAGAGTGTGTGTGTGTGTGTGTTGTGTGTTGTGTGTGAGTGTGGGGGGGGGGGCAACTGGGCAGGATTGTTTTCTGTTACCCCACCTAGTGGAATGTGTTTTTAGCTCTGAGAGACAGGAAGGGCAGAGAGAGGAATTTGGGAATGGGGGGATTGAAAGAATTCAGTTTAGTGTCGCTGAGCTTGTTCTCCATCTGAAAGTCTTCCCATTGTTCTCAATTCCTCCATTAACACATATGGAGGAAAGATTTCTGAAATGTGCACTATTCTGTCCTGAATAACTCACACAAACACACAAACAATAACACACAAAGGATTTAGTACATGCTGTCAATTACTTTATAACCCCTAATTTGTATATAATACTTTGTTTGTCAAACAAACTTCAAATGTAATTGTTCAGTTGTTACTCAGTGGTTGTGTTACGCAATTAGGCCGCTGAAACCTAGTGAGATGTTTATCTGCAACACGTTTAAGGTGTATCAACATGTTTAAGGTGAGTTTTACTGGTAAGAGCTTTTTTTACTGGTAAGAGCTACAGGGCTTCTCTACAATATACAGTTGTAGCAAAAGCATTATGTATATGTCTTGTGGTGTAGCATATGGACGTCAATGGGTAGGGATGTGAAGAAATATGAATGTCAGATTACCTCAATATTTGTTCTGAGTCAAACATGTATAGGAAGGGTGTGGCGTGTGTTACTGTCCCTTCTCAGTTATGAAGGGGTATGTGAGACTAAACATTTCAGCTGGAAGACACCACAAGTTAAAGTTATTTTATTATATTGAGATTTGAAATGTTGCCCCAGAGAGCGAAGTCTGTGAAAGGATTTATGACACCTTTGTGACCTTTTCTCTATGGACTTGTGACCTTTGCTCGACATGATAGATGTCTTCTTCATGGAGTCGTTTTTACAAACTTCATATTAATCATTTATGACTTAGAAGATTAAATTTCACTCCAAAAAATAGTGAGACATAAGCACACACTGTATCATGTGTTTATTGCACTAGTCAGTCAAGACTAGACTACATCATAGCAGATATGGAAGACGGGCTCACTACACAAAGCCCTCCTGGTTAGCGCCCACCAGGGCTGATATGTTGGTGCCAAGCAAACATCTTCACTCACAAAGCTCCTCTTCATATCACATCTGCCGTAATCCTCATCACCGGACGGTTTTCAACATGACTATTTATGAGTAAGAGCACTGTCACAAGCATGTTTACATCACCCGGGTCCAGGTAACATGGGAAACAGGATGATCGAAAAATGTCAGCGAAACACTTTCCCTCAGCTGCCCTGGTGCCTGCAGCCGTGAGGGTGTGGTTGTACCTCCACATGCTTCGCACTAGCTTATCAGCTCGCACAGATAAGGCCGCTACCCGCAGCGTTAGCACAGCGATAAAGTGACACGGCGACTGAGTGAATCACTTGCTGGGCTGGGCCAGTGGTGAGCGGGACATGGAGGCGAGTAACACTTTTACAGGATTGTTTTGTTGTTGATTCCTGAGCGCACTGACTGGGTTGCTTGGGCCTTGGCTGGTCTTTGGACAATGCGATGTGAGAATCTGTCTGAGAGAGAGGGGGTCCAGTCTGCTCTAGCTCTAAGCGCAGAGAATGTGTCTCCTGTTGTGCAGTTGGGTCCATTACACACAGAGTTCTTTGTGTGAGGCAAGTTATGAGTGTGTACAGCTGACCCTAGGTTAACATGAATCCCTGCCAGTTATTTTGTGACTTCTCTTCCGCAGAGAAGGATAACGGGGGGGGGGGAGAAATGACTCCCCCGTATCCAAAAGTGGAGCATGACAGAGGTTCCACTTGGCTTTGTGTCTGCTGAAAGAGCACAATTACCTGACCTGCGCTGACACGCCACACGGAGACCATGTCACCGCCGAGATGACGGCGGGGATGCCAGGACAGATGCTCAGCCACCTGGTAAAACAGACAGCAGGTGTGTACCACATTCCCCTGACCTGAGAGGGTGCTGCCAGAAAGCCAAGTCATGGCGTACCTCAGAGAGGGGCATGAGAAAGTGTTGGCGAGGCCACATGACTGAGCTGGAGGCAGACGGGGGAGCATTCAGACTCATTACTGTAGCTTTGCTGTAGTTTTCCAGCAGAGTACATTCCACTTCAGAGGAGGGAGAGCGCAGGAGGACAGGAGTGGTGTGTGTGTGTGTCTGTAAAACGATGTGTGCAAACACTGTTGTTGGACTAAATCCACTAGTGAAATTCATGTGGACCTTTATTTCATGGCAACTAGACACACACACATCCACAAACCTAAAGCAGAATAGCTGTTCAAATGTAAGGGAACAGTATATTTTAAATGTAGTATTGTACCAGTGACACGGCCCAGCTAGAACTCCCCATTTGCGTAAGCAGGGCCCCATTTATAGATTCCCAGGTTGGAGGGAAACAACTTTCTCCTTCATGGGAAGAGCCCAGTTTTTTTTTTTTTTATTACTCACTCCCCTCCTCTTTCCGCAGGCCCTCGTGAAAATTACACACCACATTTCACAACTGAGCCATCTGTCCAGCTGCACGTCTCTGGGTGCAGCAATGCCTGCTCCACACCTCCTGATGGAGCATAGAGGCGTTGGCTAATTTATGGGCTGCGGTGCCCTGAGTCGGGGCCCTCACAATGGGCTGGAGAGAGGGACAGGCGAGACAGAGCGGTGGAAAAAAAGTTTGGTGGAAGAAAAGAATCTCTGTCCTCTTGCCAAGGACCCTCTACAGCCTCCCACGCTGAGTGGCTCTTAATCGCGGGAAGGCTACTGTGTGTGTGTGTTTGTGTGTCAGTGGAAAGCAGTTTGTGTGAATAATTGGCCGGCTTTATCAGCCTATTGCAGCGGACGTTGAGGGATCAGTCGGCTGGGTACGGCAGTAATGTCTGCGGCTTTCAGGAGGATCGAGGAACCTCCATCACGGGTGACTTGTTTTCCCTCCGCAGGGCCCCGGCGCTGAACAGTGGATCTGGTGTAGCGCTTGGTGTGGCCTTCCAATGCTGAAAGCCTCCTGAGCCATGCTTTACAGCGGAAGGTTCTGGAAGAAATCAGAACTGTTTTTCACACTGTTTCCCACAGTCAGATCCATCAAACAAATCTGTATTAGAAACTCTAAAATTAGTTTTCCGAGGTAAAATCCCATACTTGAACATGTTTTATCAAGAAATTTTTTAACATCAAAATGAAAACAATTTCTCACAGCAGGGCTTTTAAGAGGTGCTAACCTTCTGGGAACTTTGAAATGAGTCCAATCCAGCTGTAAAAACATAGATAACAATAACTTAGTCATAGTGTTGTTCTGTACTGAGCATTCAAGTCAATCCATTAGGAGGCATATGCTTTGATCTGGCAACCCGCATGACCTCTCTCTCGCCCCCTCCCTTGCCATGGCCCTGGTTAGTGAAATACCTCATGTGTTTGTGAAGGGTGGCATGGATGTACGAAATTGGCCGGAGAGTGAGAGGGCGATGCATCACAAACCTAGTGCCCTCACTGTGGTCCCGTGTTGAGAGTTTGCTAAGGCTGTCAGCAGAGGAATAGGGATGGTACCATAGTGTGTGTGTTAGAGAGAGAGAGAGAGAGAGAGAGAGAGAGAGAAAGAGTGTGTGTTAGAGAGAGAGATAGTGTGTGTTAGAGAGAGAGAAAGAGTGTTTATGAGAAGGAAGAGATGAGATCTTTATCAACTTTAGGTGGGACTTTCCACCTTATTTTAGGTCTTCTAGTGGCTTGGTCTTATTTTAACCTACCCAGAGAGTTTTTTTTATGTGTGGTGTGTGTGTGAGTGTGTGTGACAGAGCGAGAGAGACCACAGGAAGACAGGGTTCCCTTTCTCAAGACATGCTCCTGTCACTGTTTTGTCCTGTTTGACAGGAACTCCCTCCTCGGCGAGAGACAGGAAGTTGTGCGTGCAACTTCTAGGGCAGAGATCACGTAATCCTCCACTTATGAACTAGACAGGCTGCGTAAATGCTTCAGCTGAACAGAACCGCATGCAGAATAAGGAGTGGGTTTAGGTCAGTTTATACATCTGTGTGTGTGTTTGTGCGTTACAGTTAGGAACTGTAAGGTAAAGGAGGGCCTCACACTAGTGTATGTGGGCAGTAGTGCTGACCTGGGCGTGGTGGTGTCTTCCTATTAGAGGCCAGCTGGTCTTTCACCAAAGCCTCCCACTCATCCGACTAAAACACCCCCCCACACCCGGGTCTCCCTCTCCCTGTCTTCCCTCTCCCTGTCTCCCTCTCCCTGTCTCCCTCTCCCTGTCTCCCTTTCCCTGTCTTCCCTCTCCCTGTCTCCCTCTCCCTGTCTTCCCCCTCCCTGTCTTCCCTCTCCCTGTCTCCCTCTCCCTGTCTTCCCTCTCCCTGTCTTCCCCCTCCCTGTCTTCCCTCTCCCTGTCTCCCTCTCCCTGTCTCCCTCTCACTGTCTTCTCTCCACATTGTCATGTCTTCTCCTGCAGCCCTACTGGAATGCGGAACACACACTGTGAGAGATAGGACAGGGTGCACAGGGAGGGCCTGCAAGGCCAGTGAACCAGGTTGCCCTGAAAGCAAAGCAAATACATCAAAACACACACACACACACACACACACACACCACACAACCCCTGCTTTGTGTATTCCGCTGTGTTCACATCTCGTCCGGTTTATCCCACCGTGTTTATATGAGCATTCCATCCAGTGCTGTCACAGCTATGTGAAATTAACTGTGATTCAAATGGGAATTATTGTCCCTCACAAGGGAATTATATGCACAGAACGTTTAAAATAGGCTACTCACACGATTCATGATACAGAATGATTTATTTGCTAAACAGCAACTGAATGTAGTCAGTGTAAGTAAGACCAAGAGCTATGGCTGCCATTCAAGAATGTGTTGATGAGAGTGGTCACACGATGTTTGTGTTGATGAGAGTGGTCACACGATGTTTGTGTTTATATTTGCTTTGTGTCTACAGTTTGAGTATTCAGCTCTCTCCACGTCTCCCTCAGTTTCCATTTCTCACGACAATCCAGGTTAAGCCACATACTGTCCTCCAAACGTGGACACGCTGTTTCAAGTTGAGTTCCACACCTTTTAAAACACATGGGGGCCATTTTGTAGATGCTTGTCTCAGTTTAGTCACACATCTGTTAGCTTCATCACACCACAGCACAGTAAAATTCCTTCACAGATTTGTGATTCGGTATGAAGGAGGCCTGAAATTCGGTGTGAAAAGAAACAATGAACAAACAAGCGCATAGAGTGTACAGGCACAACGTATAACAGACAACATGACATCAACCTCATAGACAACATGAAATCAACAACATATAACAGACAACATGAAATCACCCTGAGAGTGATGGAATTTTGTCAAAGTGAACCTTAAGGTCTACTGATTAGGGGCTTAGAGTGGGAAGGATGTTTAGTGTCTGTTATCAGTGGTGACAGAACATATATCAAAATTGGTAAAGGAAACAAATGACAATGTTTGCTATGTTTTGTCTTTAGTTTGCTGACCGTCACAAGGAAACCACTTTGTGGCAGCGGGGGGAGGGGGGAGGGGTGCCTTGAGCTGGTGTTACGTTTGACTGATGTCGTGGTTCAGTTTTGCCATGTGATCTGAAATGCTTCAGTCTTCTGGTCATTTGCAGTCCAGAGAATGTTCTTAGTGAGTGATGGCTGCTGAACAGATTACTGACCCTATGACCTGGAGAAAGATCTCGACTCCAACACTCCCTAATGAATCCTGTCATACGGTGAAGAGAGATGTGACATGAGTCAGCTCTTTTTCAGGTAATCATATTAATGAGTGACAAAAACATTGAAGCCCGGCTCAGATCGGAGTTACGTTTCTATCAGAGCTAATCTACACTCTGTGGATTACTCATGTTGACAAAGACCCTACAATCCTATCAACCCAGGAGAAAGACATTCTTTTGATCAATTCTATTTTTTATTATTTTGTCACTCTTCCAACTTTTAATTCCTTTCCATATTTACCCCCGATTTTACAAATGTAACTCTAATTGTTCCTCTATGTGTCTGTGGCCAGCCAACACACCACAGGAAGCAAACACAAGGAGATGAAAGGTAGACTGCCTGCTAATATGAACACAATGCTCCAGAACACGCTTTGGTTCATACAACTTCAGCTCTGTATACCTAGTTGGCTTTAATGTAATGAGCTGGTGATGACTAGTGGATTACTGCTTCAAACAAATGAAGGTCATTTCCTGGCAACCATCAGCCATCTCCTGGCAACACAGCATCACTGCTACCATTGCTATTGTGACCAGTCACATGGTATCATATTAAAATAGGAGATTGCATGAGCACAGTCTGTCTCATTAACTAATATCAAAACCAGTGCTCAACCACGTAGGACTGGTCATAAACCTTTAAGGTGATATTTGAGTGATTTTTGAAATAGGATCTTAGGATCAAATTTGAACCTCAGTAATATGCATATTGAGTCAGTTTTGTGAACATTTGTCTTCAGTCTGCACATCATGCAGCCAATAGCTAGTTGGTGGAACGCGAATGACAGATTCTCAGCAGAACAGCAGGGGGCACTGTCTGCAGGTGTGCTGCAGGTAAGCCTTATAACTTATAACTCCTCCAATCTCCTTCTGTCTCCCGACACTGGCCCCTTTCCTGGAGTCCAGTCCAGCCTCTCCAGTGCCACAGTTTAGTGCTCAGCTGTAGCTCAGGAACCCTGTGCAGTCAGCACTCTCTTATCAAGGACCGCCCACGCGTCCAGGCAAAACCCTCCAAAAACAACCCCATTTGGGGCCGTTTCCAAAACAACTGGCCGAGCAGCAGGGCGGGGCCAGCAGGGCGGGGCCAGCAGGGCGGGGCCAGCAGGAGCGGAGATCGACCACACAGCCTCTAAATCCTCTGCTGCCTGTGGTCTTAACAATGTTCTATCACTGCAGAGTGAGTCACAATGCTGTTTTCACTCCCACTCTATAGTTCCCTTCATCTCTGCATCCCTTCCATCTTTCTTTCTGAGCCCTCATTAAATATCAGTCCTCAGGTCTCCCCTTCTCACTCTAGCTCTCTCCTTCTCTCTCTCGTGCCTCCTTTTCACTGCCCTCTCCCCTTCTTCTCTTCCTCCCACGTTTTACACAATTTTATGACTTCCCTCCCCCTTTTCTTCTGAGCCTCTCTGGGGAGTTGGAGGGGCCAGAGCGCATGCTAGAAAATCCCCCACCCCTGTTCCTGACTCCCCCCCCCCGCCCCCCACCCCAAGGACCCGCCTCTGAGCCTGGGTCGATCAGCCAGGCTTCCTGTCTATCACCCTTCCTCTCATTCCTTCAGTGCCAATACCAGCTCCACCACACACAAACACACAGGCACACCCATACACACCCACCCACACACACACACACACACCTCCCAAGCCCTGTAATCAAGCAAGCACTGAACCGTACACAACCAAAGCCACGTGGCGTAATCCAAGCCCTCCTCACTTGTTTGTGCTGTACTAAATGAGAAATTCACATCGCCAAACTCGATCCAAGCGACAGGCTCCCATCAGGGATCATCTAAGAGGCGCTGCAGCCCTATCACAGGTCTCACTGACACAGCAGTGCGAGCCTATCAGAGGCCTCACAGAGACGCTAGTGTGGGCCTATCAGAGGCCACACAGACACAGCAGTGCGAACCTATCACAGGCCTCACAGAGACGGACGTGTGGGCCTATCAGAGGCCTCACAGACACAGCAGTGCGAGCCTATCACAGGCCTCACAGAGACAGATGAGCGTGGGCCTATCACAGGCCTCACAGAGATGGACGTGTGGGCCAATCACAAGCTTCACAGAGATGGACGTGTGGGCCTATCACAGACCTCACAGACACAGCACTGTGGGCCAATCACAGGCCTCACAGAGACAGCCGTGTGGGTTTTGGCATATGCTGAATAGACAAGCAGCTGAATTGTTCTTTTATTGCTGACTAAAGTTCAGCTGCTTAACTGAAGGGTGTGGCCCTTCCACAGCAGGTGCACACCGCCCCATCAATAATGCAGCACAGTGGAAATGAGAGGCCAACAGTACCGTGTCAATGGTAAACACAGGCTCTCTCAGCGCCGCCCTATCAGCACAAGCAAGCAAGTGCATGAACACTTTTCATGTCATTAATGACTGAAGAGGCTCAACATAAGCCACTGAGTGGGGCTAATGTGTTACTCGTGTAACCGTTGTCATCAGATGTGGCTGGTGTAGTATAAGATCACCTAGAACAGGTCGCAGGTCACATCTGATACATCAGTGAGACCAAATTTCAGTGAGACCAAATTACAGTTAATATTATTTTACCAGCCAGTTGAGAAGAATCAACACTGGTTATGTGCACAGTGATTGCCAACATAGTAATGGTAGTATTAGTATTGGTATTTTTATTGCTTTCTCCCACTGATATGCCTTTCTTGCCTCTTTCATTTAGTTGCTGGCTGGTGACATAAAGCCCAATGCCTAGACTAAACAGAATTCCACACATTTTGCTGAGGTCCTGAGAAACATGCACCCATGTTTCGCATTTTCTTTCTGTCTTTCACCATTTCTTTCTGTCTTTCACTGGAGTTCGTCCAGTTTTGGGGGAGTTAGGCAGTAGTTACATAATCAGGAATGAGGCGAGAGAGAAAGAGAATGAGAGATTTGAGAGCGAGAGAGAGATAAAGAGAGTTATTGGGTGATTAGTGTGGTGGTCTGAATTACCAGGTAGTAAATAATGAACAGTGATTGTGCATGAGAAAGAGAGCATGTGGAAGGATGAGAAAGAAAGAGTGGGAAGATGAGAAAGGGAGAGTAGGGAGAGAAACAAAGAGAATAAACATTAAAGGGCTGATAACATCAGGGTTTGGCAACACAAGGCGTATCTGCTGAGCAGCCCTATAATCTCTCTTTCTTTGTCTCTCTCTTTTTTCATCTCTCTCACTCTGCCTGAAGCAATAAAGCATGCTAGAGGGTCTTTAACGAGTCACGGGTCACATTTTACCTCAAGCGTCAAACTGCAAACTGATAGCCATCTTTAAAACGCCTTCTCCTTCTCCGTCTCAAAACTGCAATGGTCTTTAAAGAAGATATAGTATCAATGGGTGTTAAAGAAATTCAGAGAGGTGTTTTGATGTAGAACCTCTGCAGGACGAGCTTTGTCAGAGAGAGAGAGAGAGAGAGTGAGAGAGGAAGAGTGAATACAAAGTGAATAAAATCATTTAAGGAGGCAAAACCCTTTGGTGTGGACAGAGTTCAAATGTGGACAGAGCTCAGGTGAAGAACTGGACACACCTTATTTTCATCCAATGCCCCATTCGTCTTACTTCTCTATCTCGTTTTCTTCCTTCTCCCTCCCACTCTTCTCTCAGCCACCTTTATCCCACCTCCGGACTGCCCACAACATTCCAATCCCCTTCCATCATATCTGCTGCTCTTTCATACAGCCCCAGCTCTGCCCAGTCCACCACCCACTCACCCCAGACTCGCATGGATGCCCTCGCCATTACTACACAGCAGGGAGAGCCACACGCACGGACAGACAGACAGAACGCGGGCAGTTAAGCGTGTCCAGCAACATGAAAAAATCTAGGGAAAATCTTCGGCCGTGGGCACCTTCCCTTTACGGTGGCAAAGCGTGCTGGGAAAGACAACCGCAGCCCGTTTGCCAGAGGGCCACGCCCCAAATGCACACACCCAATCACAGCTCAGGGCGAGCCGCGGTGGAAGTGCAAACACTGGACCATTGTGCTATTGTGCAGGCTTCCATTAGCTTCCAGTGTACCGGAAATGGCTCGACTGGTGCCTGCAAGTGACACATTAAGATCTGATTCACTGTGTGGGAGCTTGTCTTTAAATACATTGTTTTGAGAACAACATCCCCCCCCCCCACCACCACCACCACCACCACCACCACCACCACCACCTCCACCACCCACCACCACCTCCACCACCCACCATCCCCTTTGCTTTGAAATTGTAATAAAACTCCAGGCACAGAAACTAGTCCATCCAGAAGCTCGGGGGCTTGTGTGGTCAGGTCCAGATATGCATGCCTTAGAGTCAATAGCTGTAGGCAGGTCTTCAGTAGAAAATGTGCGCCTGTCCTTAACATGGACTACACGTTCGTGCTCATGAATAAATCTGCTCGCCAGTCGTTTGCACAAGCACTCGTGACCTGAATTGTCTTTTAGCCTAGCGTAGCTGAACTAGCCTAAAACTGACTCCACCTCCCCACTCATAGTCAAATCTGCTCTGAACTTTGCTCACAAAAAAAAAAAAAAAAGGCATCCGAGAAATTAAAGAGACGCTGACTAGAAATATTTATTAACCTTCGTTTGCAGCGACTCCCTCGTGAGTTTTCCCTTTAAGAAGTCTCTCCCGAGGCGGCGGTTGCGTGTGTGTTCCTTGCGTACATCGCTCGCTCAGCATCGATTCATTTGCTCAGCCATGTGGACGGCACATGTGCATCTGCCTTCAGCTGGCAGCGCAGCAACAACCGAGAGGCCTAGTCTTCTCACCCAGAATGCATCTTACCTCCCGAGCTTTCTGGGACTCATCCATATAAGAAGCATCCGTACATGCTTTCTGGGTCTGTCTCTGCAGGCAAACACTGAAACCAAGCCTTTCAACGGGTAATTATTTCACATTATTTATGTATTACCAGGCTTTACAGAAATAACGACTGGTCTGTGAGTGTGTGTGTGTGTGTGTGTGTGGGGGGGTGGGCGTGTCTATGTGCACATGCAGGCTTTCCTTATAACAGTCAGCGCCTTGGAATGAACCGCAAATGAACCGGGTGTTGTGTACAAAACGCAAGCATAAGCAAATCTGCATAGGAGCAGATGAAAGAAGACAAGCAAAGCCATCTGGAGCTCCAGCTCCCGCAGTCTGGCACGTTTGGTGGGAATTCGTGGTCGTTTTGGTCTCTCAATCAAAGCAGGTGGGTCATTTAAACGGTACATGACATTTCTTTTTCTAGCGAATACCAGTCCGTCCCAGACTTGCCACAACCTGTGCCACTCTCTGTAGGAGCTCTGTCAACAGCCCGGCAAAAGAGTCCAACCAGTATGGACACACACACACACACACACACATACACACACACAAAGGTAAACAAATTGGCCTACACACCTCAATCCTTCAGGATACACCCTGTGGTTTACAAATGAAGGATCTTCTCAGGATCGTATTATACAGATGGAAATGCCTGCACTAGCCTGGACACACCCCCTCCTCTCAATGCGAAGACATTTTGATAAAAGTAGCAGAACTACAAACCAGAAATTAAAAAATAAATATTTTCTGTATGTAATAATATTATGCATATGAACTATAGATACACTTATTCTTCTAGGTAAGCACAGATCTGGTTTTAACTGGACCAAACAAACAAATGCATCCCTCATGAAAAGAAACAAAACAAAACAAAAACATTGTCCCAGCCATAAACAACCGAGAGGTTTAAGAGATAACTCAGTATTGGGGATTTTCCTTTGTTTCGTTTAATTTTTGGTGTTGTCACAGGACTGAATGACAATTGTTGCAGTACAAGACACTAAGATGGTGTAATCTAAGATGATGTCATCTAAGATGGGAGTGACCAAACTCTGTGATGCACTCAGAGCCATGACATCCCAAACACTTTGACCACCGCAAACTTTGACATAATTTAGAAAGACTGAGGCAGATGGCAGCTCTGATTAAGGATGGCGTTAGTGGTTTGTTGGCTGTAGGCTGCCTGTCATTCTTGCCTGAAGAAGACTGACTATGATGCAGGAATCTTTATTTATGTTGAGGAGAGGTGAGTCCCTGTGTGTCACAGGGCGTGTGGAGGAGTTCAGGTCAGCGGAAGGTGGGGTTAGAATGTCGACTGTTCTGCTCACTACACACGATCTAAGAGGCTGTTTTGTGGTTACAGATTTCTTTCAAGATACAGGCTTACACATTGATTTTGTGTGTGTGTGTGTGTGAGAGTGGTTGGTTGGGTGGGTGTGTGTATAAGATCCACACCTCATTTCATCACCCTGATGTACTTCTGCATGTCTTGTGTAATCTATCTCCCAAAATGAAAATGTCCGCTTACATCCATATGGGTGGAACAGCTACAGGCCATTTTGACCTTCATACATATACACCTCTATTTCCCCATAAAGGGTACAGAGTGAGTCAGATAATGTGTTATCATCTGAAGTGTATATATTTGAAACAGAGGGCAGCTCTAAAAGTTGTCATCATAATCACACCACTTACATATACAACCACTACACAAGAACTAAATCATAATGGGAATGCAAAAAGACTATGCAAGAACAAGCTTCTAAATCTGTAGGAATCTGGACTGCTCCACTTCTATTACACTGCTGTCACTGATCTGGTGTTAGCAGTAGGTGATTCACAAGAAAGGAATGTGTTGAGCAGGGCTGCAGAGAATACTGGGCTAAAGTACTGAATGAGCTGCAGAATCCAGTCCAGAGAATCCAGTCCAGAGAATCCAGTCCAGAGAACCCAGTCCTGAGAATCCAGTCCAGAGAACCCAGTCCTGAGAAATGAAATGATTGAGTCTGGGTGCAGCTGGATACAAGTGGCAGCCAGACAGCCACAAACACACATACACACACACATGTGCACACACACACACAGATGCAGACATACACACAAGCACACACGCATGTGCACACACTTGCTTTTAACATTACTCTCTCAAATTCACATACTGCACTCTTTGGTCTAGTCCTTCTGAGGTCTAAAATGACTGGGTACAGAAATAGCGGCTAGTTGTAGAAACTCTGAATCATGCATGAGGTTACAGGAAAACTGCAGCAGTGAAAAGTCTTTCCCGGGTTCTCATTTTCCATTTAATTTCAAACATATCCAACCAACAGGGAAAAGTAACAACTGAGGATGTTCAGTTTGAAGCTGAGGACCAGATGCAGCTGAGGACCAGAGGCAGCTGAGGGTCAGAGGCAGCTGAGGGTCAGAGGCAGCTGAGGACCAGAGGCAGCTGAGGGTCAGAGACAGCTGAGGATCAGAGGCAGCTGAGGATCAGAGGCAGCTGAGGACCTGAGGCAGCTGAGGGTCAGAGGCAGCTGAGGACCAGAGGCAGCTGAGGATCAGAGGCAGCTGAGGATCAGAGGCAGCTGAAGGTCAGAGACAGCTGAGGGTCAGAGACAGCTGAGGACCAGAGGCAGCTGAGGATCAGAGACAGCTGAGGACCAGAGGCAGCTGAGGGTCAGAGGTCTCTCTGTTAGAAGCCTTAAAACAGCCTGAAACATGCCTCCATGCTGCTTTTGCTCCCTTCAACTGAGACAGACTAAAAACTGAACAACTTGCATGTATAAGGGTTCGACTTTGAAAGCTTTTGGCTCCATTTCAAGTCGACAATTTCCGTAGCAATGAACACGTCATTTATCAACACATCAAACACAAACCTAAACAGAACAAACTGCAAACGTGACCTACGCCAAAACCCACATAGGCTGTTTTTTTTACACAACCCCAAAAGGAAACGTCTCAACATTTCTCCATCTTTTCTCCATCTTTTCTCTCGCCTTCCATTGGTGGAGTTTCCCCCGTTTGTTGACACGCACTGCCTGTCTGGAGGACCTGGGGAGGTGCTTCATGCCTTACGCTCTGTGGTTTTGTGCCCACGGTACGTGTCTGGCGTGTCTCAGCGGTCCTGTCTGTGAATCCAATTGTCTGGAAGCAGAAAAACAAGCGTTGGCTCTTTGATGCCGATACAAATGAGCTTATCAAAACATGAGCTACATGGTTATTAGGATGACATCTATTTTACGAGTGTCAAAGATTTATTTATGAGTATCAGTTATGTGAGCCTTTGAAAAGAATCCTAAGCTCTTAAACTGGAGGGTTATTATTTAATTGTTAATATTAAGGAATATTAGTCCCTAAGTGAAATAAGGTACAGGAGTGAGAAATGAAAGTCTGACCCCCCCCCCCCCCCCGCCCCTTCCACCATCCACCCACAGCCCCTGGCTAGTCTGGGTAGTTCTTTAGGATTATAAAATAGAAAAACATGACTGCCTGGATGTTTGTCGCAGTATAATATAGTATCATTCCTTGATCGAACACAAGTAAGCCAAGAATAGTTTATGTAGAATACATTAAAAAAATTTACACACACGCACAGACACACAGCTCCCACAATTTTGCATATATCTGCAAGGGTAAAGGCATGACATATGTTCCTCTTTATCCCTTGTGTCCATGGCAACTGCGCAAACTTTCCACCGCTGGCTGTCATGTGTCAGTGTGTGGCGTAGCAAAATTGTGTCTGTGTGTGTGTGTGATCTCGGGTAACCCTATTGCTATGGAAACTGTGGGTGTGGCTTGCTGCCCAGGAGACCATGGGGGAAGTTCTGTGGAGAGGCGCATAGCTTGGGACAGTGCAGTAAACTTTGTGAAATATTTCACAGTAAAGGCTGGATTCAGCACTCACACTGAAGAAAATGCTAGTTGTCCGTCAACAACAGGAACTTCAATGTTAAAGTCAGCCGTCATAGCTCAAGCAGTGTTACAGTGAACACCAGCCCTCATGGTTTTGATATGCAGACTGGACAGACAAACAAAGCAAACGTTTTGCGTGGTGAGTCATAGCATAATTGAAGGCAGGAAGACTCGGAAAGCTGCCTGACTGGTCTCACAGAATCGCAACACTGGCACCTACATTTCTGTTAGAAGCCTTATAGAAGGTTAACGTGAAAGGACTGGGTCCCATGATTATTCTTGTACTTTCTGGTGTTTGTGGGCATGTATGTGTGTGTGTGTGTGTGTGTGTGTGTGTGTGCATGCGTGCCAAGCAGCTGGTTTCACTGTGCCACTGTGACAGGGCATTTGAGATGAATCACAGTGCTAAGCCCCTAAATGAGGAAGCGGGTGAAAATGTGTCCAGGATCTGCGACCCGCTGATATAATGAGTCATAGCCAGACGGGTCCTTTTACTCCACTACAATGATGTTAATCCACAGCTCCACTGATGCTCAGACTGGACCATCCCATTCAGTTATGTTTAAATAAGATACACATCTGTGAACTGCTTTCCTCAAATCACACTCAGGCACACATACACAGATCCATACCTGAAAGGTGTGAATTAAAGTAGTATTTGGGTGGCTCACTGTGGACTGGAGAAATGCCTGATCTGGTTGTCATGCCGGTAAAATGAATGCATTCCTGAACTTCTTTCACATGACCACACCGATATCTAAACGAAGGTGGAATGGAGGAATGCTAGCACCAGATGCAACAGCTTTTATAGGTGATGCAACAGCGTGTATAGGTTACTAGGAAACAGACCACAGACTCATACACATGAGTAATTACAAAGCCATTTAGTTGTGTCTGCGCCCTGATCTTGAGATAAGATAGGAATGGCACAAAAATATCTTCTCTCTTGGACAATAGCAGGAGGCAAACACACCTGCCTTGTGGAGGTGTTGCTGGCATGGGACTGGAAGTAGCACTGGTGACAGGAACGGCCAAGGCAGGAGGATGTTGGAGGAGGTTCCTGGGGTTCCCCGACGTCTGCAGGTTTTACTACAGCAGCGGTTCCCCTCATCTCCATTTTCAAAGGACCGTCTAGTACACACTACACCAAAGCCCTCGGGCTGCAGACCAGGCACCTGCGTGCTCTCTGCACAAGGCATTTGCGCCTTCTCACCATCTGATCTTCAGGACTCACACAGCATACAGGCCATCCAGGCACAACCTTCACCATACTGCAACCAACATGAAAACACTGTTGGTCCACACTGCACTGGGACTGATGTCGGTTCCTGCTCTGTCTGGGCTCAGACCCTGCTGGGAAGTTAAACCCACAGTTTATTCCTCTACTGTCCTGGTCTCACTTTTCAATGACCTTTCTGACCAATGGTTACACCACTATACTAATCAAAGTCGACAGGATTTGTAAATTGAGCAGGTTCTTCAATGTCCAATAACCCCCACGTGTCTAGCACGTTTCGCGTGTCCCTATTCAGGGACTTGGAAGTGGACGTGGTTCACAGCAGGCTCTGTGAGGACTGTGCTGGCTATGCCCTAAACACGGCTGCTGGCTCACCAAACCCCAGGGCTCCTGTCAGACTTCCAGCACCACAGGGCTGATGGGTGGGGGTGCTGTCAAGTCCCGCTCACATGTCACCGGCATGTTGATCACCTCCTACCCAGATCTGCTCTTGCAACATTTCCTCATCAACTGTTATCAGGACATTGTAAAGTCTCTCATTCCATGCTCCTGAGCAGTGTCTATTTTATCTTTTACAGTTTAGTGATCCAGACGTAATGATTTATGGTGAATCATTTCAGCCTTCTCTGCACTGCCCTGTTCGGTGCTGTGTATTGAGTTTGGCCTGTTTCCTGGTTTAGGTTTGTATTTATGGTGACGTGTGACTGGTTCTTGGCCCTCTAGAAGTCTCATCTTGAGATTGTATCCTGTTTCCCAGAGTGGCCCATTACAATTACATTACCCTCCATAACACTACATGACATTACAATCTCTTGGTGTGACTGCTAACCACTTTTGGATGTAACTAAAAACTGGAAGCTGTTTTTAAAGCATGAATTCCACAGTAATTCCACAGTTAAGTGTTCCTAATTTCGAGGCACAATTTTTTTCCTTCACTGGGCAAAATGAGTCATGAGTTTTGGCCTCTACAGAAAGCCATTTTCATTTTATAGTGCTTTATTACATCTAAGCTCGAGAGCACAGAATGGTTGCCTTGTGTCACATGTTAACCTATATTATATAATGATTATGCATCGGTACATGAAATAGTTATGGTTTGAGAGAAAGCCTATAGGAAGAGAGAGTAAAAGAGAGCAGTGAGACAGAGAGAGAGAGAGAGAGAGGGAGAGAGAGAGGAAGAGAGAGAGGGAGAGAGAGAAGGAGAGAGAGGGAGAGAGATGGTGTGGTGGGTACATGTACTGGCTGCAGTGCTTCCGTTCTGTAGCTTGTCTTGTGTTCCTTGGCTTGCGGTTGGATCACACTCAAGTTGGATAAAGAAATGAGAACAGTTAGATTTTTATTTCTACAGGTTCCTGTTTCAAAAACAAAAGCCGGGATTCTGTAAAGGACCACAGGAAGAGAAGTCAAATTAAACAAGATGACTCACTAAGAATAAAGAGAAGAAATTCAGCAAAGTCATTTATTCTTCTTCTTATTATTACAGTGGTTAGAGTATTGAACACGAGGCAGTACAGATATTTAATAGTGCATGTGTGTGCAGTCAACTGTCTTTAAGCTGAAACATATGATCCAGCATAAACAGGAGCTAACCAGTTTATCATAGTTTACATCTAAGCAGAAACCATTTAACCCGTTTGGCGTGTGATCACGTCTTTCTCCAAATTGGCCCTTTGCATAACAATCCTGAGAGGACCACAGCAAACTCTACTGACCCCGCAACAATGCCTGCGTGTAACGCAATCTCAAAAAAGAAGGAGATCAGGCTTCTCTTGAGGAACAAGTAAAGGGAGTCCCTGGTCCGGCCTTATCTGCCCAGATACCGCCGTAGCTGACCCCCACAGCTGCACTCATGTGCTCATGCCTCCCCCACCTCATGGCCTGTGACGAGATACAATTTAAGACCTCAGGAGAAAATTATTTCCCTCTAATACACTGCTTGAAGTAGAGTAATAATTCAAAAACAAAACAGTATGTCTGAGTTGAGCCAAAATGGCGTTCCTCGCATCGTGTATGCTTTGTGAGTAACGCCTGTGTTGCTTAGAAGCTGTGAGTTTATCATGAACTGCACAAGCGCAGTTTTCTAAGCTGTACAACAGTGCTCAGCCCCTGTGATATCACTGCGCCGCTGATGTCGGCAAAGCCCATTGTTGTTAAAATGAATGTAAAACTGATCAGGTTTGTGAATCCTGCTGCAAGCCCGAGGCACAGCCTTTATCACCACAAAGGTTTGTCTTCTCACCAGAGCAGAAGCTACTCCATTCATTGCTGCTTATCTTCATAGGCTGTGATGTAAAGAGATCATGCACTATCCCGACAGTGCAATCATTGTAAATGGAAACGCATGCAATACTGCTTGTGATTTTTGTGATTTATAATACAGCAGATGCTATAAAGTGCAAGATATGTGTGCTGGTATGTGCAAACACAGCCCCACCTTCTACATATGTCAAGTTGAATGTGCTTGCATAACATTCAGCATTAAGAGCCAGGAAGCATCACATGCACACATATTTACAGAGGTAATTAATGCCATACCTTATTTGAATAGGCAAAACATTTTAGCCCATTTTGAGATGAGGCATTCACTTAGGTATCACAAGGATGTAATGCTCCCTGTTTTGCTGGCTACAGAGTATAGGATGCGTTTACAATTATCATTTACAATCTACCTCATTTAAGTTCATGTGATTGAAACAAATTGATCAAATCCACTTTTCTGAGTAAATGTTTCTTTATTTCTGCAGCTCTTTTGGTAATTATGGTTGTGTTAAAATGCTTTTAATACTTTCTACAGCTGGCCCATTTCAAGTACTGCAAAGTCTAATCCTGTTGGCTCTCTAATGTACACCTTCCTCAGACAATATGCCTTTCTACAATTTAAAATACATTTTTTGTGCAATTTTCCATGAAGTATATACATCCCCAGGCACCAGTGTTAAATTCTTGTTTTGCCCGACTTTCCACAGAAATTTTCCTGGTGGTTTGGATTGAAAAGGGCAGAAAAGAGGGCGGGTCCACCGAACCAGGTAATGATTAGAGGAAGAATGTAAGCCAGAGTGTGGAGTTTCAGTCCCGCCTCTGTTCCATTGTACACTGAGAGAACGAGCCAATCAGAACTATGCCATAGCTCCTCCCCCCGAGCAGCGCTGCTATACTAAGAGGGCCAGTCCTTTGCTCTGCCCATCTGCTCGGGTTTCCCCAGCTCACCAGACAAGTTTCCTGCTGCTGCTCTCTGCTCGGCTCACTCTCAGTCTTACTCTCAGCCACTCCAGGTCAGAAACTCCACAGGCAGAATGTCGCACAACAGAACCTACATGATGAAGTCCTCGTCCTCCGCGACGGCTCCTCGAAGCTTCAGCAGCCTCTCATACTCCGGCCCCACCGTCAGCCGGCATAGCTACACCGCCCGCAGCACCTACGGAGGGCTCAACCGAGGCCTTGGAGGTGGTCTGGGAAGCCAGGTCAGCTATGCTACCTCAGCCTCACCCCTCAGCATGGCAGGCAACATGGGTCAAATCATGCCAATCACAGCCGTGACCGTCAACTCGAGCCTCCTAGCCCCTCTCAACCTAGAGATCGACCCCAACATCCAGGCTGTCCGCACCCAGGAGAAAGAGCAGATCAAGACACTCAACAACCGCTTCGCCTCCTTCATCGATAAGGTGAGTGACTGTAGTATTTAATTCTCTGTCTGTTTGCATGGTACAATGTGTGTTACGGTGTGTTACAGTTTCGATGAAGGGTGGTGCAATTGATTGTATTCATTCACACAGAACTAGTGGAAAGCCTAATACACTTCTGATATGCTTCTTGAGTTTCTGTGGACAATGAGAGCAAATCAAAACAAGGAATTCAGTGAGACTTTCAGAGACATTTGGGATGGGTTTGTTTGGGGTAGAAGCCGCACACTTCCCATATTTGATTTAGATGGGCTTACAACGACTTCCTTGCTGTAGAGCCTATGCATGGTCAAGCTGGGAACAGGGTGTGTCTCTGGTCAGAATGAAAGAGAATAACTTGGTGGGGTAGTCGGCTCCGACTGAAGTCGGGTGTTCACACCCACAGCAGACGAACCTCCTGCATTTACACCTGTGTCTAAATAACTACCTATCTAAAGAATTACATTTAGTAATAGTGCCATGTTTAATGTAGTCTTCACTTCAGGATGGTATTGGCTCATTACAACCTCCTTAGAATGTAGTTAAGCTTTCTAAATGTAGTTTCTTACCACCAAGCAAAAAAAACTATTGTTCCTTGAACCTACAGGACCTGCTCTACAGAGTTAATATTTGATCAAGAGAAACGGTGTCATGTTCACTGAAGAGATTATGTAACAAACTCTCAAGGCAGTGATGACAAAGAATAATCGAGTTGTAATCATTCTGACTGCCCAACGTTGCACCTAGACGCTTTCCATGCGTTTTGTCTTGGCCTTATGGAAATAATCTGTTTTGCATTGCACCGAATATAATGAATGAATAAGCTTTGAATAAGGAAGACATCAAATAGCGCTTTATCTAGCTTAAATAAAGGCACCGTGGTTACTATCATTTGTAAAATCCATTATCACCTAATTCTAACTTTTCTAATCACCTCTCCAACATTCACACACACTCACGCACACAGACGCACACGCATTCATACACACACTTGCACACCTCTAACAGCCAATCTGAGAGCTGATCTCGGAGTCTCCCTTGTAATGTTATCCACTGTAAGCAAAATAGTATAACTGACCAATAGCACAAATAGCACCTACACCATCACTTTGTGTAAGTCAACTAAGCTTTGTCCTTACCTAACATACTGAACCACACCCCCCTAACTGTAACCACACCCCCACCCCCCACCCGCCGCCCCCAGGAATATCCTGCTGCTCTCGTCAGCTAGCCCCATCTCCCCCTTTCTGGACGCCTATCAGGATGCGCGTCACCATTTCCCTGGAAAGAAACACCGCTGTCCTACAGACTCATGCGTGCCGAACCTCAGCGGGCCAGCAGGGCTCCTGTGCTGCTCGCCGTCTCACGCCGTGCCTGTAGGCATCTGGTTGTGTTTCATTCGACCCAAAAGTCACAATGACCCCGTTCTTCCCTTGCCCACCCAGGTACGCTTCCTGGAGCAGCAGAACAAGATGCTGGAGACCAAATGGGGCCTCCTGCAGAGCCAGACCACTACCCGGTCCAACATCGACGCCATGTTTGAGGCCTACATCGCCAACCTGCGCAGGCAACTCGACAGCCTGGGCAATGACAAGATGAGGCTGGAAGCCGATCTGCACAACATGCAGGGCCTGGTGGAAGACTTCAAGAACAAGTGAGTCGATGGCAAACATTTGACCCCTTCCGCTGCTGGGCTGTGGTGGGTGGATCATGCCCAAGCTGTGTGTGTGCAGCCTCGTGTGGTGAAGTGCTCCCAGAATAAATGAGCTCCAAAAATGCACATAGAAGGAGAAACACATTTTGACTGGGGCTTTGGGAACACGTCCAGGTTGCCAGACTCATTTATGCAACAAGGGGGAAAAAAAACATGGCTGCATAAGGTTTCCTCTCCTGATGATATGAAAACATATGATGAACTCCCTAGTTTGCTAAATCCATTGTCTTACTTTTATTGGACAGGATTGACATCACTGTCCTGGTATGTCATGGATAATACCTGGTATGTCATGGATAATACAATGGGTGTTTGTCTAACTGCAAAAGCACAGCAACGCTGGCCTACAATCAGAATGAGTCACAGATGTAGACCACACCTTTTCTGCAGCTGCAGATAAATCTGATGTGCTTATTAACTATCAAGGCTTACATGGAGACATCAGATATTAAACCGAATCTCGGCCTGAAACCTGAGCCATGACATCCAGAGCTCTTTCCTCAAAGACACCGCTCTGCTTCCCCCTAGTGGTCGTATGCGTTATACCATAGGTTTGGTTCTCCTCTCAGTTGCCATAGGAGCAGCGTTTCTAGATCGTCTGCGTGTTATCAACTGCTCAACAGCAAAATAACGAGTTTGCTATTGTGCTGGAGCTTGACCTACGTCGGTGTTTACTGACGGCACTTTCTTTGCCTTCTTCAGGTACGAGGATGAGATCAACAAGCGTACAGAGGCCGAGAATGACTTTGTCCTCATCAAGAAGGTTAGAGCGGACGGCTCCCGCTGACACGTACACTCCCATTGTTTCCACACAGCTGCTGTTCAACTACAACTGCAATAATCCATTTTAATCTCTGGGGTTTTCCAGGATGTTGATGAGGCTTACATGAATAAGGTTGAGCTGGAGGCTAAACTGGAGAGCCTCACAGACGAGATCAACTTCCTCAGGCAGATCTACGAGGAGGTAACTCCATCGGTTCTTGCGTGTTGTCCGTCCAGTGTCTTTACATGCATCTAATACTTGATGAGTGCTCATTATTTGCCCCGCTTGACCCCTGTAGGAGATCCGTGAGCTGCAGTCTCAGATCAAGGATACGTCAGTGGTGGTGGAGATGGACAACAGCAGGAAGTTGGACATGGACGCCATCGTAGCTGAGGTCCGTGCTCAGTATGAGGACATCGCCAACCGCAGCCGTGCTGAGGCCGAGACGTGGTACAAGTCTAAGGTATGGCTAACGAACGTCTTCAGTGCCTCATGTCGAAAAAGAGGGCTACTGGTCATTTAAGACACTAGACCAAACCATCTAACCTTGAATTTCTTCTTCGCCCAGTATGAGGAGATGCAGACATCAGCCAACAGGTATGGAGATGACCTTAGATCAACCAAGACAGAGATCAGCGATCTCAACCGCATGATTCAGAGGCTGCAGTCCGAGATCGAGTCTGTTAAGGGCCAGGTAATCACACAGTGACATGGCCACATGTCCGCTTTTACTGGAAATACCTGCAAAAGATTTGGAAATGGCATCATGCAAAGGCCATTGCTCAGAGTGTCTTGTATCCCACCATAGCGTGCGAACCTGGAGAACCAGATTGCGGAGGCCGAGGAGCGCGGGGAGATGGCAGTGAGAGACGCCAGGGCTCGCATCAAGGATCTGGAAGACGCCCTTCAGAGAGCCAAGCAAGACATGGCACGCCAGATCAGGGAGTACCAGGACCTGATGAATGTCAAGCTGGCTCTGGACATCGAGATCGCCACCTACAGGAAACTCCTAGAAGGAGAGGAGGACAGGTGAGTCCATTAGTCACGTGATTTTGCAGGCATGTGACTTGACATTTTGTTTTCCCGACTTGTTGCAAGACCCAAGTTCTAACTGTGCATCTGTTATACCAACAGACTGGCAAGTGGAATCCAGGCCATCAACATCACAAAACAGAGCTGTAAGTCCTCTCCTCCTCGTCAACACCTGCTTAAAGCAACATATACATGTACAGCACATTAAAAGACAGACAGAAATGCGCTATACATCCTAATGCATCGTGTTTGTGCAACCCTAGCGAGCTACAGCTCCTTCCCTATGGAGAGCGCCAGCAGTGGCTACAGCAGCAATTACTCCAGCGGCTACTCCAGCGGCCTCTCCGGTGGCTACGGCGGCTATAGCGGTGGCTATGGCGACAGCAGCGTCGCCCAGACCAAGAAGAGCGTGGTCATCAAGATGATCGAAACCAAGGACGGCAAAGTGGTGTCCGAGTCTTCTGAGGTTGTCCAAGATTGAGCAGAGAGGACGAGGCCTCCGCTCACGTTCTCTAACCGCGTCTCCTTATCCATTCCTCACCCTGCCTGTAAACCAATAAGATGGTTAAAGTAACCAGTCGTGGAGCGATGCAGTCACATACCAGGCTGTAAAGCAATAAGGTCTTCACTCGGACCAAAGGATTTGCAAGGGACCAAGCAATCTTCTCACACTGTGCCTTACACTGTGCCTTATGTCCACGTTCTGCACTAAAATAAATGCTGTCAGCTCCTTTTACAAAACCTGTATCTTACACCATATAGGCCATCCAGTCTACGTCTGTGGGCTGGAGAGTGATCGACCTGCTACCAACATCTGCCACTCTTTGTGTCACCTTATCCAATGCACTGTGAGGGGTATACACAGTTTTGATTATGAAGGGTTATGTTTGTCTTAAAGAGCAGTGCTGTTTATGGCAGATCTAATGTCTTCCCATTGTATTTGGTCAGATGCAAAAGGAAATGTCCACACTGTACCACGAGGTGCTGTTTTTGCTACCAAAATAAAGTGTTTACTTAAAATGCATTCTATTTTCTGATTCTTACATTTAAACACACATTTAAACAATTGTCACTCCAATTAAAGACTTCTCTTCACTGTTCTTGAGTAGGCCATAGTTTAAGTGATTGGCTCAGCAAGCTTTCCAGTCCACATCTATGAGCTGGAAAATGGAAGCTTTGGCACTCCAACTTGGATGGTAATGAATGACTGTCAAACCAGGAAGAAGTAAGAGAGATTAGGCCACAGATCTCCTTTGCAGTCGGAGGCCAGACTCTCCTCGCTGAAGATCCAAGAATGGAATGTGGGAGTCATGGAGAACAGGGAGGAGACGGGGGAGTGGACTGACATGAACACTTACCGCAGAGAGTTTAACTGGTGAGCTGTCACCACATAACTTCAAATTTTCTCAAGGTCAAATATGGTGGTTTCTATGCCTACAATACTGGCGTTCCCAAGAAACTTCTCAAGTAAATGTCTCCGGACATTCCAGTCATTCTGAAGGCTGTGTTGGTTATTTGTCCTACAAAGATATTGTTTTCTTGACGTTCTGTGTTTAGTATCCTACACCAAACACACTGCAGGCACCTAATAACTTAGCAACTTACAACCAATCAATAGCAATCTCAGCAATTAACCAAATGCCATCTTGTGCTTCTAGACATTTGACTGATAAAAGAGTTGGGCTGGGTGGGACATTTCAGTTCAAGCAAATGATAACATGCTAAGCGTTATACAGATATATATGAAATAATCAGAAATGGAATCCTCCTTCATGCTAACTTCACTTTTTTAAATAAAAAGGGTAAACTCTCTAAACAAATATATAATATGTGGAAGATATGTCCTGTCAGGGCCCTGTGAGAGTTCTACATGATCATGTGCAGTACCTAACGTAAGATAATTAGCGCTTTGTGTGCTGTGGCCACAAGAGGGCAGCATCTCTGCACACAGTACATCCCACATATCTAAATAAGATTACTTTTATTTCCTCTGTTCACTTCTTCCTTTCCTGCCAACCCTCAACAAAAATGTACATTATACACTGTTACAAATCAAATGGAGGTTTGTTAAATTTAAATATAGCCCAGGACTGTAAATCACTGACAATCAAATGACACTCAAAGGTCACGGCTGCATTTAAAAGCCTTCCCACACATTCCTTTTCCTTTTGGACATCTGTATCTGTGGCGGTTTACAGCAGTACCTCCAAGATATTTTACACAGTATACACATGAGTCAGCACAGGTAACCAACACAGTTATACTTGCGGTCTCTGTCCTTGCTTATATATGACATATAAATAATATGTTAATAAAAAATAGCCCAAGTGTAGCTAGCATATGTGTATCATGTGCATAGATCACACACGTGGTGGTCTGAACAATGTCTGTGCTGGGTGTCCCAAGTACATTTGGCTGCTGTCACCTCTACATTTATTACTATTATTCCTCTCATCTGCTTTGAGAACGTTGAACTAACAAGCTGAAAGCAAACAAGGAGGCGACGCTGTGCATTAGGATTGGATCAGGACATGCAGAATATGCAAATGTCCTGTTTAAGAGGGTGAACAAATGATAGAGTTCACTTACATGGCATTTCTGTGATTATCCTACCCAAGATTTAGCTGCAACGGATAGAACTACAGGATATTTCCTTTCAGTTCAAAGAGCTAGTTTGCTTTCATTCACATATGCACTCACGCACACACACACACAGAGACACACTTGACCTTTGTGTTTAGCCCAGGAACAGGACGTTGAGGTCAGCCTCTGAAGGCCCATACACTAGTGGAGCTTCAGGGTATTGTACTCATCTGCTTCAACAGAAATATTTTCCCATAGACATCATGAAGGTTATGTTCTCTGAAGTAAAGTCACCTGCAGAGTCAAATTACTGGCAAAACATGCAGTGTACTAGACACCAAAGGTCATGTTTGTGCATTCAGCATTATGTTATTATATCATGTTTCTTTGAGATTCACAACATCACCAGCCAGTCCCAGTGAACATTCATAGAGACCATTTTGAACACTGGATAGCATGTATTACATCTATGTGCTGCAAACTTTCCTGTTCTGGTTGGCATCAGTGTTCAATAAAACGTGTGGTGTTATGCAGTTCTGTTGAAAAGACAAAATCAGTGTCGGAATCAAGAGTCAAGTCCAAGACTTTGCAGTAGTCAAGTACTGAGTATAGTAACTTCAAAATGGTAACAATACCTCTGCTAATAATAGCTGACACCACCATGCTTCACTTGCCAAGACAACAACATTCAGGTTCTTCTGTTTATTACAGGGATAGAGAACACTGTTTGGGAGCGCTGGGAGCAGGTCTGGAAGCACCAGAGCTTCACATCAGTGGAATGCCCGGTGGATGACTCTGGATTCATTTCAGGGAATGTGTTGCCGGATAGGTCCAAGTAGTCAAATAAAGCATCCTCCAACAAAGTCAATATTAGTCTCAAATATTTTTGCTCTGGTACTGGGAGCACTGGCAATGATGGGTTGGAAAGAAATGCAATAACGAGTCACAACGGATCACAGCGTAAAGCTTCACAAAAGCTAAACAGCCACAAAACCTGAAAAATTACCTAAAATCCTGCACCTGAAAAATGCGCAATGTTCATTACGTGTTCAATAAAAAAAGAAGCCACGTTTCTTTTGTTGATTCGTAGCCCTACTGCACAATTATTGCTTTATTATTCAAATCAAGAAACATGGCCTGTAATCAACCAATTGTGCAACTCAAAGCTAAAACGCTTATTTTCCACTAGATGGAGCTATACACCATAGATTATAACAGAGGCAGATACAGTGATGTCTTAATGGGGATGTCTTCCCTTGGGGAAGATTTTACACTGCAAACTTGAGAGAGGTGTTGCACTGCACCCTTGCATGTAGTACTTTGTGCATGATTCCTTTGCCAAGGAAGCAGTCCTGATTTTCCATTATAAAACTAAATGGGGTGGCAAGGCACCCATTAAGGGATCAGAGGCCATCATACAAAAATCTTCCAAATAGTTTTACATGTCAGGTTCTCGCTTGTGGTCTCTCAGTTCAGTGGTGTGTAGGTCACTGCAAGAGTTTGGCTCTATGGCTGGAGAACCATGATTGTGTGGAGTTTAAGGTATGATTTTGGTGGTTGCATTTTACCTCGAGGTAATGTGAAATTTAGCTCATAGTTTCAGCGGAGGATCAAACTCATTAACATCAAATACATTTTTTCATAATCTTTTTTTTCACATGTTTTCTAAGTGGGTCAATAATCCTGGAGGCTACTCACGGTGACTCAGTGTGTGACTCACAATGATTTTTTTCTCAAGTTTGTGTGTCGGATCACGTTATCTTTTGACATAAAATATTCTGACCACTAGGGGGCACTCTGTAGCGCTTTACAATTTTATAGTGATTTGGGGATGAAATTGTAAGAAAAATGTTTTTTGTAAGAAAAAATCTGTTTCAGTGGCGCTTAGAATGTGATCTGAATGAGGTGGCAGCTCAGATGCACAACTGGCCCTTCTAAAAACACAACATGTCTGTTTGAGGCAGCCTGCTGATGATTTACTCAGCAGTGTTTGGACCGTTGATTTGATTGATGCATGATCCAGCCTTTTTTAGATTCAGATCACAGATCACAGGCAGTTACTGTGGTATTTGCTAAACCTGAGACAAGCTTTTGTTTAAGCATGCTTACCAAAGAGGAAACTGTGGAACTGTGGTAGGTGTGATTGGCATGGTGAGCACAGACTAGCCTGCATGCTTCTCAGATAAATAGATATGCATTTTTACAAACATTTACAATCAGATAGAATTTCACAGTACTTTGTAATCTTTTAAGTTCCTACTCTGTCATACTTAATTCAGCTCATCTGGGAATTATTTGCAGCAGTATTTGCAGCAGGCTGAACGTCTGCATCAAAAGCTACAGTATTCCATAACATAAGCCACACCCAGGCCTCAAGCCCAAGTCCTACAGGAGGTACGCGCCTCCCCTGACCCCCACACCAATGAGCCAGGTCTCTGACAGAGCAGCCAGTGCGCCCAGTTTACCTTCCCAAGTCTCAGTCTCCAGCACATCACCCTTTCCTGCAGAGAGTGCTGGTCTCATCACAATACCTCAAAATGGGAATAGAAATCTTGACTCATCATTACAAGATATTACAAGATATGGAGTTATTTCGACGCCTTGATCACTCCTGTATTTTGGATTATTGATGTGTTGTATAATTTTTTGACATAATGGTTAATTCCTCACCATTTGCAAACCTCCAGGTTTCTTTGTTTCTTTATATGCTTCTAATTTTGTCAGACCAGATTGTCATGGACTGCTGCTTGTTTGAGGCCTGTGTGATATTGCTCATATTTGAAAGACAATGACTTTCATTAAATACTAAGAGCTGTTTTCTCCTTGTAAACGTCTGAGCATGTAGTGTTAGGAACTTGGTAATGATGAGTCAGGAGACCACGCTGCTCCTCAGATTCTCATTGTTTTACCAATGGAGAAACTTCACATTCATTTTTTTTCTTAGTTGGAAATGGTGCTAAGTTTATCATTGGGGGTCATTCCACCAACACTGGAGTCTGATCAAATGTAATAAGTGTAAGGGGGACAGACAGGCCTGGGAGGTCTCAGTTCATCACCTCCTCAACACCTACTCATCACCTCCTCAACACCTCCTCATCACTTACTGAAGACCTCCTCATCACCTCCTCAACACCTCCACATCACTTACTGAACACCTCCTCAACATCTTCTCATTACCACCTCATCACCTCCTCAACACCTCATCATCACCTCCTCACCTCCTCCTCAACTCATCACCTCCTCATCACCTCAACACCTCCTCATCACCTCCTCACCTCTTCCTCACCTCCGCATCACCTCAACACCTCCTCATCACCTCCTCAACACCTCCTGACCTTGGTGCCTGCTTTATATAGAGACCCAAGGTACAGAAAACATATATAAAACAGAATCAGAAACTATTACATAATAGAGCTAATATACGAGGGACAAGATATATACTTAATGAAACAAAGGGACTGTAGTATAGGCAGAGATAAGGAGAGGGAGGTAGATGAACAGAGGAGTAAAGGAACAATGTTCCAGAGAGGGGGCCTGCTAAAAAGCCTCACACTAAAAGCCTTATCCCCAAAAGACTGGTAGGAGATGAATGATAGAGATGTGAGCATAAAGGTACATTCATATAGAGAGCAGAATGGTAGGGAGGTGCCCATGCAAAGATTAAAAAAAAACCTTAAGAAGACTTTTTAGACTGTATTTTAGGCTGCATGTGAATGTGGACAGGAAGCCAGTGTAAGTATCTTTGAGGAGAAGTAATACTTTCCCATGCTCTGGTAAGAAGCTGAGTTCTGGACATACCAAAACTTCTTGAGCCCACAGGCAAGAGGCCCAGAGAGAAGATCAGTGCAGCAGTCTGGATTTAGTAAAAGCACGAACAAGGATGACAGTTACAGAGTGGGATGGAGATATGATATGATCATCAAATGACAGTGTGGAGTAAAAAATGACACTAAGGTTACTAACCTGGGTGATGGAGGACATAAAACATACCAATAGAAACAACCTGCTGTCTTTCTGTATCAAAATGTCATACCATGTCAGAGTTGCCAATGTCAAAGACGCCAGTCAAGTTCTCCAGCAGTACCATGACAGTCACACACAGCAGAAGGATCCAACAGAAGTATATCTAGGAAATCAGGAATAAGCTGTAACTAACAAATCAAACGTTACACACACACACGCACACACGCAAACACACACACACATGTAGTAGCACTTTGATAAGTGTAAGGCCTAAATAAGCTGATTTTAAGCGTACTTCTACAGATACATACTAATTTTATGCAAATATGTAATTCTATATGTCAAAACATGAAACTTTATGCCTTAGTGGTGTAACTGTTTGAGGCTTAGCCCTATCATTAGCAAGTTCACGGCTATGCATAGAAACGAATTAATGGATGTCACGTGACAGGGACATAAGGGCGTTTTCACGCTAGTTACAGGACCGCTGGCTCTGCAAGTTCGATACATTTGGTCAAGTGTGAAAGCTGTTTTCGAGTGCAGAACCGACCTCTGGATCTCCTGAAACCGTTGTTTTTGTGTTCGTCAAGCAGTTACTGTAATAAGCTCACAAAGTGACTGTAAGAAGCTCACCTTTGTGGAGCGAGAGCATGTACTGGAAGACATCTCGAAAGACATACTGGTATGCAAACCCCTTCTCACACCAGAGAACGGTTGTATGTGCTCCTGCACACTGAAAATACATGTTTGCGCTTTTCTTCACCACTTGAGTGTATCCAAGGAAAATAATAAAATAGATTAGTGACTAATATTTTGCAAACCTGCAAGCAGAAAAGTGACGTATGGAATTGAGCAATCGGTCCACGGTTCGGTTGGAATTTTTGTGTGTGAAAGCAAATCAGCGATAATGAGCTCCTCGCCCAAACGAGCCCAGAATCAGTCCTGGGTGCGGACTTAAATATTCGGGGCAAGGGTGAAAACGCCCTAGTTAGGAGCTAGCCATAACTGACTTGGAAACAAGTTAAAATCGCATTTGTAAACACCCAAAGCCTATATTTAAAGTCTACTTAAGTGTAGAGCTTCAAGTGCAATACTAATAACTACAGTAAGTAGTTTTCTTTTAGCACACTTTACATATATGTAAATGTTAGGGTGACTGAAAGGTGTCTTCTATGTATTAAAACTTAAAATGAAAATACGTAGGCTATATAAGTATACAAGGTGGATAATTCTTTGTAACCATTTCTGTTCATATGAACTTGAGTTATTATTATTATTGGGTAAGTCTTCTTTGACCAGGACAAATTGCACATGAACCAAATTCTGTTATTCCTTTACTGTGTTTTCATGCACTGTAGCCTATACGTAAATGCATCATGTATATATGCATTCCTGACACCTGATTTCAGTCACTAATTCAGTCACTAATTCATCCTCCAGTTGGTTGGAGGTTTAAAATAAATAATCTCTTTTTTTCACTTTTTATAGATGATTCATTTTAGGAGCCAGGTAATCTAGATCATTCTGATCATTCTGAAACTCACAATTTGACAGGAATTACAATATATAACTTTTTTAGCAGCGAGAGTCTCAGAGTAATAAGAGAAATTGTCCGGTCAGGTCTTGAAGAATGGAAATTTGCCTGACTAGGGTACCCTTTGACCTCTTCATTATGTCTGTTTGCATATTACGTGGGCCTGTTTTTTGGCGCAGCTGTGTATCATACATACTACTATGACACAGTCATGTCCCTTTGCGTTTTGATGCCTTTGGAATTTGTGGTTTTACTGCAAGCTTTTCAGCTTTCTTCACCTGGGCTCGATGTGTTTCCCATGCTAAAGTTGATTGGTATTGACAGCTAGCTTTACTCTGCTCTCCACGAGAGTCAAAAGTGCTGACGAGAGAGAGAGATTAATGCTGTGCCAAGAGCAACACTCCTATCTGCTGTCAGATGTGAACATACCAGAGGTCCCCTGAACCTGAAGTGTGACACATGCTGGGGGCTTTGCTATTGGAGGAACGGCACCAACACCAGTGGTGTGACATGTAAAGCTACAAGGATTTACAAACCATATGGTTTAATGGTGATAGGGAATTCTCACAATATGGTGGTGTAATCTGAGATGTAATTACACGTAGTAAAAACTGATGCGACTAGGTATTAGCATTCCATGGTGCCTTTCGGTTGCAAATCGATGAATAATTCTCATATTTCATTTCTTAAAATTGGTGCAAGTATTGAACCAACTTGGCAATTCACTGCAAAAGGAAGGGACTGTACAGAGAAGCAAAGGAACAGAACCCTACACTCCTAGTCTCATGAGACGCTTGCGGTATATTTCATGGTGCAATGTTTAGGCCTGCAGAGGTGAATGAACTTTGCTAGTGTAATTGTCAAACTTGCTCTGCATCCAAAAGACTGGTCACAACAATTATCCATTAATCTGAGAAACTCCAATTATTCATTAATCTGAGAAACACCTTACATCTTCTTAGGATTAGTAGGATTCCCTAATCAATTGGAGTGCATTCGTAATCTGATACATCCAAGTCAGGGAATTCATGTCACATTATCTTAGTGAGGAGGACAAGTTTAGTCTTGTTGCACAGTACACTTGTGAAGAGGCCTTTGATCAGTAACCAAGACACTGGCCCTTGAGTTTATGGATCTCAAGATTTTTAGTCTTTTGATTACCAAGTGGCTATTCCACCTTGTACCGTCACGCATATCCTTTGTGTCTTTTACAGAGATGCCGATTTTATTTGATTCATCTGGTCCCAACGTGCATAGCTTTAGCACCTTTCAGAGATAGCACTCAGACATAATTTTTTATGCTGTAGTTCTGTTATAATAGTTACAATACTACTATACTAGTAAATGTAATTCATTCACTTTCTAGAGAGCATTAGGTAAACTAAATTGGGTCGAAGTTTACTCTCACCATAAGCAAATGTTCTGTGAATGCACCAGGAGGCAAATCTTTCAAGTGCATCATTATAACATTCTTGCTGATCATCTAAACCCTCCTTCCTACGACCTCTGCAGAAAATTCATCCAAACGATCCAAACGGCTGGGCTTGCAGTGAAGTCTGGTCTGTATGTGTAATACTGACCAGACGTTTACATAATGGTCTTGAAGGGAAATGTATTAGTCCCTTATGAAAGAGATCATTGTTCTTCTTGTCAGCTTAAATGAGTCACACCACAAAGACAGAGGACACGTTTGACAAGCCAGTATAGAGGAGGTACTTGGCATTGCAATGCAGGCTGAGGCAAATCCTGCTTTAGACATGCACAGACACACACACCCACCCACACACACACACGTGCGCACGCACACATGCCCACACACACCCACACCCACACTTGCGTGCACACACACACACTCACTCACCCATGCGTGCACACACAAACGCACACACATCACCACTCATGCATACTCTCATATGCTAAACTAACCTTGTGTTTAGAGAGTTTTCCTACTTAGGAGGAGTATCTGTACCAACATGTCTGACTGCACACTCTTACACCAGGCATGACGGGCAGGTTAGAGCTACTCATGTTACCACTCACATAAATGCTAGGGCCACATGCCAGACACAGCACGATTTCCACTCTAGTATTTTTAGAATGTGAAATGTAATTTTTCTGTTTTATCATGCCTTCTTATATTATGCCACAACTACGTTTTTTATGCCCGTTCTGTGCGCTGCTGTTTGGCATGGGCGAATGTGCAGGACCAGTCCCAGTGCAGCGGAATTACTGCTCATCTTGTCTTTTTCCCTTCTTGATTAACAGCAGGAAATCCACATTGCTACTAGTTCTGCAAAGCATGTTGTGTGGTCATCTGTAGTCCATTAAAGTTCATACATGTGTACACATCTTAGAAGAGCTACATAAATAATGTCAGCTACAATTGTAATAATTGATTTGAAGTTTGCCAACATTATTTTCATTACCCTATGTAACATAGTATTATAGAGCCCAATCCCCGGTGATGTACTATGTCTTGGCATGTTTGATTGCATCCAGCTGAACACCGGTGGTTAATTCATGCAGGTTTAAATTCATCCCAGGAGAGTTTGCTTGTAGGTTATGTAATATCAAACAATATCAGGAGCAAATATCTGATCAAGCACAAAGCTGCATGCGCAATAGATGATTGATGAAGTGCAGAAGCATGTAAAGGAGGGCAGAGAGAGAATGAGGCATAGCACACTGAAACAGAGCTGCAGGAGAGCCTGTAGTCTCAACAGAACTGGCTACACAACCTTCTGACTGACACAACAGCCTGGGGATATGTGTGACAGATGTATTAGATTCCAGGAGAGGAGAGGGCGAGGGTGAAAGTGAATACGGCTGACTGATTAGTGTGGGACCAGGTGTCTAAATGAAAAGGTGCCACATTTTGAGAATTGTTCTTCGAGCCACCCAGTTAAACGTAAGTAGCAATCCCGTGAATTCAAGTGGTAATTCCTAGCAGCAGCTGTGTTGTTGAGAAAGGGAGAAAGGGCATATAACCCCTGTGCTAAAGTGGTCTTGCAAAAGGGACACCTGTAAATCCAGCAGGGTGGCATTAAAAATATTTTTAAAAACATTTCAGAGGCTACAAAAAAGTGTGTGTGTGTGTGGGGGGGTAAAGTAACAAATGCAGTTGGAGCCATGCATAGATTTTTTTTTTAATTAATGATTTTCTCCTGGAAATGTTGACTACAGAATATAATGCAACTTAATGACAATAAACACTCCCACGTTGTTAGGTCAGTTTTAGCAATGAGCCACATAGATGTCTCTGAGGTTTTACATTCATTATGCTAGGTGGAGCTGCATATCCCTGGCAGCTTTCCACAGCTTTCCATAAACCTAGTGCCAGTGCCCAAAAGGGCTGAGCTGCCTAGGGGGTGAAAACACTCTGATGAAGACTCCTGTCTGATGAAGACTCCTGGCTGACACACATTGGCTTGTTTCTGCTTTTGAGTCTTCATTAACCATCTGACCACATCCATACTGCTACTGCAAGCCGCTATAAACTTCATCCTTCAGGGGTTTAGACCTTTCCAAGCAGGTCCATCACAATATTTTTAAACAAAGGGAACACCAAATTTCCCTTATGCTTATACATTTAATTCATATGAGTACAAGGATTAAGACGGTTGGATCAGAATTAAACACTACATGTTTACATGGTACATTTAGAGCATCTGACAGCATGTAGGCCTTCTCGATTCTGTAAGTGTGAAGTGACATATAGCACTGGAAACATATATACATACTTAGCAGCGTGCTTCCTGGAAATCGAAGCCACAACCCTGGTGTTATTAACACCTTTCTCAACCTGTTGAGTTACAGGACAGTTACAGGACAGTTACAGGAGAGCTGTGTAAATGTACCAGTGAAAAAGACTGCAGGAACAAGCGATTCCAATGCTGATATCCACTCACCAAGGACTCCATTAAACACTTCACCTGCAAAGGAGGTTGTCAAATTAGCCTGATCAGTGTTTTATATGTTCTATGGATGTAGGGAGTGTTATGCATGTATTCTGGTTGCTGGAAGGGAATTCACACTGCAGTGCAACACATATATTGGCAGTGCGCCTCGTCTCTACATCTGTTACTCTGGAATGATTTTTGCATACACGAATATTATTATTCGTCATTAAGGCATTCTAATTTTCTTTACTAAAATTGTATCTGTGAAATTGTGTGGGAATGATCTGGGAATACCAAATTATTTCAAACAATTAAGACAAAAAGGGCTTTGTAAGAAAGCACAAAACAAGGCTTGAACGTCTTATTAGAGACGTTCCAATGCCAAGGACTGAACTTACTGCCTGTGGGGATTAAATAGGAAGGGGAATAAATAAAGTACAGGTGCTTGAGATAATCCAACACATGGGTGATTGATTAGGGGCGTGGCTGGGTGTCATGATTGATGTGAGTGATTTCTTGCTGTGTGATCTGTGACTGGATACCGGCCAGGGCGTGACAGCATGTTGTTATTATGGTCAATGTCAGAGGTTGCTCCTACTTAGATGTGGCAGATCTATCCTCATATTACATCTGTAAGCAATTATCATTGGAGAACGTACAATCCGCTCCATAACCATGCAAGAGTCTGTCTTTGTGTGTGTGTGTGTCTGCCTTCTGTGTCTGTATATGTGTGTGAGTGTTTGGATGATTTGCTTTGTAATCTCTTCAACAGTTGCTGGGTATTTTTTCTTGTTTTGTTTTTTTTTGGGGCATGTACGTCTTTCGTATTGATTGTAATGTACCATTTGCAGAATGGCTTGCGTTCCTATGTAGGTCTAAGGGAAGCTTCCCTCTCCTACAGCCCAACTACAGCCAATGTAATGTCAGCTCTGGAAACCCTGCAAGACAAAGTCAAAAAGTAAAGCAATAGAATAAAAAAGACATTTAAAACACTGTATGCGTTCGTTTATTTCCTATAATTAATATGTTCTGATTTACAGTTTGTGTAGGACCTTTTTGACATGTTCTGGCCACCACCCAGTCTGGAAGACACACACACCCATCCCCACCCCCAGCCACACCCACACCCACACCCACACCCATGGCAGATCTTCATATTTAAAATGTTGACATTTAAATCATAACATTCACTCCATGGTGTCCTAAAGTTCCATGAGTGCCAATCAGTATTTTTCTAAGAGCTTGCTTCATTGCTGCCATTGCAACAATAGGCAATGCAAGCAGATATGCCATTAATGTAATATATACTGTATATATGACTCATTATATATACTATATACTTATTATATACACTGTGTAAATTTAATATAAATAAGTTATATTGAATTAGTCAAAGTCCTTGAACTATAGTAAAACATTTATAGCTAATATAGATATAGTTTTAAAGACATCTACAGCTTTCTGCAGAAGGCAAGCAGCCATGTGAAGTCTTTCTAGGTTGAGGACAGCCTGTAAGATTTGATTTCACTCCCCATGGCATTACACCAGGCCCCTCAGCAATAAAACAGAGTGTGCTATTGTGCGCTTCTACCAGATAAAGACCAAGGGCCTTATTGTACGGTATGACTTAAGATGTTCAAAGACTGAATGAACTGAATGATCTGGCAGTACTGAATTTTAGATCTACTTGGCATTTCAGGTGCAGGCAGTGCCAGTCAGAACTGATATAGTTTGTCAGCCCTCTAGGGGGTGAAATCATGGCAGCAAGAACCACACTATGGATTTGTTTGTAACTCATTTCTGTCTATTTGTACATTCTACATCATACATTTGAATGATTATCAATTGAATATCTTAAATATAATAAAGTAGTCTGTTCACGCATTCGAGCATTCAGACATTGAAATAAGCCATTATAGGGTCTTTTTAAGTTTCTGACAAAAAAAATTAATTGACACATTGATGTAATGTAAAACATGAAAACTTCATGACTATTGATAGGAACACTCATGAAGGTGTTCTGTAGTATTTAAGATATTATGAATGTTTTATGTAGACACCATTTGTATAAAATGCTGTTACTGCTTGTTTTGGAAGCTTTTTTCCATGCAGATTTAAACACATACTCAGCTGGGACTCAGATCAGGTAACTGACTTCACAGGCCAAAATATGCTGCTTTTTAGAATTGAAAAGGCCTGGCATTTGGATGCCAGTTTGGATCTGAGCAGATAAGAAATCATCCTGTTTTTACTATCACATCATCAATAAAACTATTTGGATTGCAATCATACTTTAAATAAAACTGTCATAACATCATTAATAAAACACTTGAACCAGTTGCACTAGCAAGCATTCACGCCCATGCAAGGTTTAAGGATGATGTGATGAAAATCAACGGTTGCAGTCCTTGGCTGCTTGACTATTACCTTGGTACAAGAAAATGGATGAAGGTCTTATAATAATATTAATATCCAATATTACATTGTTACTACCGCTTTGTGTAGTTTATATGAGGACCAGGAAGTAGAACATATGTCATTATCGTAATGGTGGTTACCATAATAATGAATGTCCAATGTTGAGAGTACATTATGGAACACTGCTTTGTAATCTACACTAAAGGTCCTTCAAATCCTATAAAATCTATCAGACTGGCAGCATCTGTTCCTTCTGTGACTGAGATTATAAACCATATAGTCATGTGTACCTGTCATTTGATTCTGGCGGACATGTGCATTTTGTTGGCCATACAGAACAGCTCTGATACAATTTTATAAAGACACTTGTGCATCGGTCTTTTATTTTAGAATCGCTGTTGTCTTTATTATAGTTAATGAATTAAATGTTTTGTCTGCTCCTTTACCTAGGTTGGTTTGGCATCTGAGGGAAATATAAGGGAAATATGAGTATCATGTAACGTGCTGCAAAAAATTAACGGTATTTTGGCGACTAAACTTGCAGAAGTTAGATCTCTTGGAGGTGTCGTTAATGCCATTTATTCATGTGGGGCTGGTTCTACTTAAGCATTTCTGTCTTGTCTGGTTACCCAAGTACCATGAGTAAAACTCAATCTGCCTGAGTCTGTCACTAACTGAGAAATAGGAGAATATTTGAAGTTGCCACTGTGATGTGTCAGGCCACTAGATATCCTGCAACCTGTTCCCTTTGTTCTACTACAACGAAACCTTTGGCTAAAACCATGGCTCTGTCCCAAAACCTAGTGAGCTGCCCAAGTAGGCATTGTTTACATAAGCAGCTGGTTAAGTAGGCAGCATTCTAACCGACATCTATCCTCATAAGGAAAATTATTGAGACACCCTAATTAAAGACCAGTTTCATTACATCTTGTTCTCGCCCAATGTATGCGACCAGTGTTTATTCCCTCAGTTTGCTTCGGCGTTTCAGCACGATGGATTCTCCTCTTCCTGTATTTTTGCAATTTTAATTCTCGCGTTAGATAAGATGCTTGTGCTAAGAAGTTTGTTAGCTAGCTAGCTGACTATCCACAACAGTAGCTTGAGGCTTCAAACTTGCATAAATGCTAATCTTTCGATGTATAAAGCTGTATACAACTTAGATTGGTCACAAACTACACAGCAGAGAGAACGTACATTTGAAAACGACTTCGCAAGAAGCAAATGTTGTGCTTGTGTTGAATCATATGATTGCCTTAGCGGCTGAGGAACCATTCGGTGCTGAGTTAAATTTTAAGTTTAAGGTATCTCAGTAGGCAGCACATTTAAGGTATCTAAGAATTGGGACAGCCTACACTATGACGTAAACGCTGTTTATGTAGACAGCTCGCTAGGTTTTGGGACAGACCCCATGATTCAGTTTAATTCAATTTGAATAGTCATCCAGTCTGAGGGATTAAAACTTTAATTCCTTTGTGTTTAGCCATGTTCCTAGCCACTGCATACACTCACCCAAACTAGTTCACTCAAGTAAGACTGTTAAATTAAGCAAGATTGGAGTTTGTTCCGTCATACCCTCATAAAAATGCTTCTATGACAGAAAATAGGGTGTATCTTTGGGTTGAACCTACCCTCTTGGCTGTTACCTCTACCATGAATTTGAGTTCTCCATTCCGTCCTGACAGTCGATCCTGGTGATGATTTTGATCCTGCTGACTGTGTTCTTAGGGCCAGACAAAAATGCTCAAGATCTGCATACAATCTTTGCCCCCCTGCCTGCTGTACAGTGCTGTACAGTGTTCAGACATTCACACTTCTACAAATTGAAGTTAACATGGATGTGGGCAATGCTGCCCCCATATGATAGTGGTATTACTGTGCCTCTCTAGATAAAAAAATTAATAGATAAGCTAAAATGATAGATACTCTAAAAAACAAATGACTTTGCAAACCTTTGCAGTGATTACCATATAAGGTAAATGCATTGACGAAACATGATTCTTTCCCTTTACCAAAGATGCATTGATCAAATAGGGCTGCTGGCTCGTTCAGCTAACACGAGCTAACATCAACACGATCCAGCTTTTAATGAATATCGTTGTTTGTGTGGTTGGGATAGTGCTGTTTTGCAGTGTTTTGTTGTATACTTGGATGATGTTGTGGTGTTTAGTGACACTGTAATCCTGGTCCATATCATAGTGTTATGTGATCGTTTGGTCAAGCCGAACCTCATCATAACTCCGGTTTGATGTAAGTTGTGACAGTCATGGTAACATGTCTGGGAAAGGTGGTGGGGCAGGGGTGTGTTCAGAGGTTGCTATAAATGAGTTTTCTTATCTTTCAAAGAAAAAGGAAGTGAAGAGATTGCTGGACAGGCTAAGGTGCTATCATGCTTTCTGCAGAAAAATGTCTCAGTTTTAAAATCACTTTTTACAAGTTTGAGAGGGTTATAGGATGCCAACAAGCTATTGAGGCCTTGACGTCACTCCTTATACTAATGCCTATATCAGCCGCACCCAGGTCAGAACTGCACCCTAAACTTCAAATTAATAACAGTGTCAGTATGGTGCAGTTTCAACGCAGTTTTCTGACCAGTGTGTTCTTTCTCTAGGAAATTCAGTTCCTCCCAGTTGATTTTGTAATAGAGAAAGAAGTTTTGCCATTCTTTTGGGCTTTGCAAAATTTTGAGGTCTATGTGGGCTCTTCAAGTTGCCCGCTGGTGGTTTTAAACACACCACAACCACAATTTCCTCTACTTCTTACAAAGCCCAAACCAAAGGCTTACAAGGTGGTGTCTGGTTTTACAGGGGTAACAGCTGGAAGCTGTTGGAGAATGGAGAATATACCTGCTGCTACTCTGCCACATGTGCCCTAAGCATGAATGTCCTGGTTAGGGTCTTCAATCTTTGTTCTCTCTCTTCTTCACCTTAAAATGTACATAGGCATTTGGGCGCTGGTGTGAACTGGTGTTTGTGGAGCCTTGAAGAGGACCAGGTTAGGCACAGGGACAGAGAGGATTTGGCCTGACAAGGCAGGCTGGAGCTTTTGTGTTTAGTTTTGTTGTTTTATTTATTTTTTTGCTTCTTTATTGTAACATAGGTTGGTTCCATTACTTTTTAAGGCGTGTTGTATTGATGTGCCCTTGCTATCTGACTGTTTGTTACAGTGGGTGTGTCGGCAACATATTAAGGGCTTTATTGGCACCTCTAGATGGGAACTGTTGGGGGGGTCCAGCCTGGAGGACAGGTTTTGGAGCCTTACTGCAGCTTTTTTTTTTTGTTAATTTTGGGACTGCCAAACCCAACAGAAATGACAGCCACTCCCTACCACTAGTACAGCATGTAGTTACAAGGACAGAGCAAGCCAAAACTAGGTAACACAACGACAAACCAAATCACAAAGTGCATATCTCTATCTTCTTCTCCCTAAGTCTTCTCAGCTCTCTAGGGTGTGGCTTATAAGGGCTGGTCGGCTGGCCTGAAGATCTGGAATGGATTAAAATACAAAAATACTACATACACACAGCACATATATGCAGACAATTTAAACTGAGTTGCAGACTGAGTGCAGATGTACTTATAGAGGAAATGCAGACAATAGCAGAGTTTAGGTTTAAGTTCAGAAATATTTAAATTATTTGTTTTTATTGTTATTAAATTGCTGTATTTTATAAAGTGCAAGAAATCCAACAACACAAAATCAACATTATATGTCGGCCATCAGTCTCCCTGCTCTCTAGATATTACCATCAACATTAAAAAAAAGTCATACTGGTTGATCACTAGTCATGATGCTGAGTTATGTAATATATGTTATACAAAGTTGGAAAAAAGACCTTTATGCAAGCACAGTATGGAGCATACTGACATATTTATAACCTTTGGATATGCATACACCACATCCATCAAAATATGCTCTAGAGACTTGACCAGTATATTTTAAAAATTATAAAAAACTTTACAGGACGTTGTTACAACATTTCAAAACTAGGCATTAAAACTAGGCTCCAAAACTAGGCTTCATTCTTTCTTTTATGTATGCATGCGTGTGTGTGTGTTTGTGCGTACATGCACGTGTGCGTACATTCATATGTGTGTTTTTGTGTTTTTGTGTTTTTGTGTGCGTGTGTGTTTGTGCGTGTGTGTTTGTGCGTGTGTGCATGCATGTGTGTGTGTGTGCATGTGTGTGTGTGTGTGTGCGTGCATGTGTATGTGTTTTTCATGAGCTCCCTGTTGAACTGTGACCTTTGCCCTCAGCTGCATCAGCACTATCTTTGGTGCTGTTGTGCAACATGAGCGGCACGCTGCCTGGGCAGGATATTAGAACGGACTTGCCCAGGGTGGCCCTGGGAGCTGGAGGGAGTGGGGGACTGTACTTGGCTTGGCCCTCAGGGGACAGGCTGTCTGTTCTACACAGGTATCCCACAGAACTAGTCTCCTGTCAAACCTTTCAGTGCAGGTGCTTTTTTTCTGAAAATTGAGGGCCTTCCTGCTGCAATATATCAGACAGAGCTGTGGGCAAATGGTTGTGTGACTCTCTACTGCACAGGCTTGTATTTTCATGTATGTTCAAGTCACATTCAGGGTTTAAGGCTCAAGTTTCACTCAGTGTGGTTATACAGTAAACAGTCTGTCCTGCTATGCAAAATATATATGGATTTTTTATCAGGCTGAATTAGGTAATTACACACATGTGCTTTGCATGAAATATTCTGCATATTCTGCATACCCGATACTCTGTGCATTCCTTGCTGATATTTGGCTTCTGCAAAGAAAAGTGTAAATGTTGACCAATGAAAATTATGACTCTCAACCAGTTGGTTGTGGAGCTCCTCCCTGCTCAAACAAACCAACTTTAAACTCGTGCTTGTTAATTAGCTCATGAATTGTGCCAGAGGCTTTGGAGAAAATATGCAGGGCCCTGTAAGCCCTGAGGATTGGTAACCCCTCAGGGGCAGATTGACTGTGCATTTCTGACTCCTACTAACATAGATCTTGGGTATATCCAGCTGTCATTACTTTTTCATTTTACTAATACTACTTCATTCATATGGGCAAAGTCTTGGTGATTATTGGCTTCTAGATTTAAGGCAGGTAATCACTCACTGAATCTCTTTTGAGTAGTTTCCTACTGAGGATCTCACTACTGAACTTAACTGTCTTCACCTGTGCACTACTCCTAACATTATCACATAGTATGTGTGAACACATAGTACTTTTGTAAGTCGCTCTGGATAAGAGCGTCTGCTAAATGCCGTAAATGTAAATGTAAATTATCAGGAATCAGTGTTAGAAGTTACAGCCTGTTAATAAAGCACTGTGGAGGAATAAAATAATCACAATGGCCTGGCTGTAATTCAGTACCAACTTTAGCTGTGGTTTACATGAAACACTTCTCACATTTCAGACACGGCAAAAACACAAAGACATTTTGTGGTAAGTTGTGTGTAGTAGCTCTTGCATCATGAAATTTATAGTGATAGGATTCAATCGGAGCAATCTAATTCCTTATGTAAAACACCCTATTTAGTACAGTAGACTGAGCGACCATTCACTGCCTCTCTCTCTCACACACACAGTCGCACTCACACACACACTTCAGGGTGTGGCTTTAACACCCTTTCTTTCTGATCCAAGTGTGGCGGAGCCTGTGCAGATGCCCTGCAGATGCAACAGCAGCACAGCACAGAGTTGCCAAACAGAGAGAGAGAGAGAGAGAGAGAGAGAGCATGAACAAAAGCAGGGAAGAAAGACAAAAATACGAACAGAATGAAAGAAGCCTACTTTCAAAACCTCCTCAAGGAGCTCGATCAATCAAACACTGCATTAAAACACTCACAGTAAAACCAACATGACAGGCCCACACCTTCATTTAAGAAAGAGGATCTCTCAGACATGTTTGATTATAGTAAATCACGCTACACATAATGAACATTACAGGGTGGTGGAAGGTGGTTTGCCCTTTTCCTACAGGGCAAAGCTTGTGAAATGTACACTCTTTTCTATGTCAGGGTGAGTCTTTGAAGTACTTAATGAACTAAAATTAATTTTCCAAAGGTGGACAGCAGGTCTTGCAAGGTGGTAATGCAAGTGTTGATTTGACAGCTGACTATAATAGTTAAAATGATTGTAATGTAATATGTTTGGGAATTTGACTGATTGATTTGGGTGAAGCCACAAGCCCACAATAAAGAAACAACAAAGTGCAAAGAGCTGACCAAGTGCAGTCAGTACACAGTGTGTAGTACTTCCAATTGGAGTGCACTGTCAGAAAGAACCATATCAAATAAAAGCATAAGGTTCCCATAATTATTATTGTGTTTCTGATAATGGTCATGTATGGTACCATACCATCAATGTTGTAACTAGGATCTCATGGGCCCCATTAATTCCATGGGGTTCCAAAGAGTTCAGATCTATTAAGTTTCCCAACTTCAGGCTTCAAGTCTAAATTCTCTGGAATTTTCACTGGACAAAAAGACCAAACTATTAACCGCCTCCTGTCTTTTGAAGTAAGCGTCCAATTTAGGGAGCTTGTTTAATTCAGCCAGCTGCCCTGCTTTTGCGCTTAAATTTACTTAGCATCCTCACACGCAACCATGTGACTATAGTAAACACTCAAGATGGCGGGGATTTCATTGCAAGAGGCCTTTATTCGTTTGTTGACCATTTGGAAGGTGTGGCAGGGGAGAAGAGAGCAGCTCATCTGAGGCTAAGATAAGGAACGAACGGCCCGGAGCAAAGTCAATAAAGTCCGGGGTCACAGAAGGTAGGCAGAGTCCAGGGAGCAAGGGTGAGGCTGAAGGCTCGGGTCTGCACGGGAAATGAAAGAGTTTGGTAACCAGGAAGCTCAGCAGACAGCGGATTCGAGGAAGCGGAAGCTGGAGGTCTAAAAGAGAACCTGACAGGAAGACAGATGAGGATAATTTGTGATGGATTAACAATCCAGCGAGCTTGATCAGACCAGACGAGCTGTGTCCCCAGAGCTGGCAGGTCTAGGCGGGACTGGAAGGTTCCCTGATTGCGTAACGCATCAGTACATCACGGCATGCATAAAAAGGCAACGCCTCCTCTAATGTTAACCTAAATGTTTATGCTATATACTTTATTTGGATTGCAATAAATATCATATTAAGCTAACATTCTACTGGCCAAACAACAATCTTCTTTACTACTACATACAACATCCATATTTTTTGCTAAATGACATTTTTTTTGTATGTATTAATGAAAGTCTGTATTGGAACCACTTCCATGTTTTAGGCTGAAAGGACAGTTAGGAGTCCAATCGATGTGTGTGCCCTGCATCACAGGCCTCAGTGCAGTGAGGGTGAAGGAGGTGTTAGCACACCGGTGAAAAAAGGCACTTGCTGAAGGTGTTCTAGGATTGCACATAATGCAGCGGCTGGGCAGGACCCATAGCCTCTGACATCACCAGCATCTTCAGTGTGACCTCAGTGGGTCCAGGGTCACGCCTGTGACACACCTCGATCAGCTTGTTCCACAACATCCTGCAAGATGCTATTATTCCCCATACAGACCACAGACTAATAAATTGTCGACTGGCCAATTTGTGAACAAAAATATATCTTCTTTTTATGTATAGCATGTTCACATTATTCATCCAAATTCATCTGCTGTTCAAGATGGCACCCTGTTAGGGCTGTTAAATGGTAAATATATGCAAATTGAATTCTTTATCATGTAATATTTAAAGAGAGATGTAGTAGATGTATGAAGGTACATAATGCGATTCATCTGTCAATTCCTCGTTGTCACGCTTCAGTCTACACTACCACTGTGTCTCAACATGTCACATTTTTCAAGACATATCAAGATAAACATGTGTGTCAGTGGAAAATACATACAAAGAAAATGAAGTCAGCTTTTACAAAAGGCTGTGGCTTTGTATATTTAATTCAACATTCCTTTTGTTCTCTCTCATGAGAATTTGCCAACACCAACATGGACATATTTGGACCAGCAGTGAATTAAAAAAAAAGTTAAACATACTCTGACATGCACAGGAATTCCTGGCTTTTCTTTTGACGTTCTTATTACTGCACTGGTTCAGCCATTGTATGTTTGTACATAGCAAACAGGTTATAAAATGTTTTTAAAAATATAGACTGTTTTAGTATATTGTGCACATGCCATCATTAAGCACATTGTAAACAACTGTCATTTCCATTAATTATATAGTGTAGAAATGGTCTTGTCTGTGTGTACATTTAATAAATTTAGCTTTGCAATGTATTAATTTATTACCCTGCCAATCACCATAGATGTGCTCTTAACCCCTATCGACATCAGTGCTAATGTGTTTAAAAAATAGAGGCATTTTAAGTCAATTATTAAATGTCACATGAATAGAGCTTGAGAACTCAATGTGGTTTCATGTTATGATTTCAGAAAAGCTTAGCATTAAGAGAAGAGGCTGGCACAGGTCTGTGAGAACTCCCTGGAGGTGTGGCTGAAAATCCCTCAGGGGACAACAGTCAGATGACTTTAAGCATACATGTCCACGAGGTCGTATAACCACAGGCCAAAACAGAGGCCATGGCAGAATTTGCACAGTTTACCTGTACTTAACTTCAGCTGCCAGGACTTAAGGTGCTTTCTGCTAAGTATTTACACTGTAAGACATGTTTTTAGAATTGTACTTTGTTCTGATGTTCTCGGGTTCTGTTGCAATTCATATAGCAGCATATAGAGCTGGACGTACAGATCTAGCAGTTTTTATATAGTACATCGAAGTCACCTTCACTTCATTCTCAACACTGCCTGATAACACCCAGCCCAAATCCCATCCATTCAACAGAAATACACGCACACATGTGACCCGCTGAACATTTCAACAGCTTCTCTGCTCTGCTTAAGAATAAAAGCCACGGAGCTCATGCTGGAACAAGTGCAAGCGTTCAGCTCTTTGTGCCTGCCTGGGATTCACGAGATGGGCACAGAACAAACTCTGTCCGTGCAGCGAGGCGCTGAAGTGTGCCTGACAGGGGCTCCGGGGCGTTGGCGTCCAGCCGGCGACTGCATTTGATATCATAATGCTGAGCTGTTAGAGGGTTTTCTCGGATCGTATTATTTCGATCAGTCATCGCTAGGTTTGGAAGTCAGAGTGCAGAGCAAGAGGTGTGGGGTGGATATGGTACGAGGCCGTGGCTCTGGCGGGTGGGGTTCTTCTGCCCCCGGGGAAATAGGTGCGCGGCGGGTGGGAAGGGAGTCTTCGGCTCTGCCTTCCTAAAAACGTCAATGTGTCTGAACATGTATGGAGATCTCACATTGCAGTGAAAAATCTCCCCTCTGCTTCATGCCATTTCATAAGTGTGGCTACATAATCCCCACAGGCAGTGCCCAGGATATGTTTGGGAATTAATGGTGCTTTAGGTAGTGGCACAGAGTGGCACAGTGCAGTCCACTTCAGGCCACAAAGCTCAAATTTCGACACAGAAAAACTATATGCAATCATCTACAAACTTTTAATTTGAAACCCAGGATTCTAATTTCTTTTTGTCTGTGCTAGAACTGGCAGTGTCATCTGTAATCTGATCTAAATATGCTAATTATGGTTACCTCAAGGTCTGTTGCTTGTGAGTGATGTTGGGGAATGTTTTGGTTCAGGTGTTGTATCTCTCTTAATATAAAGGTGTTGTCACTTAGGGACAAATTCTGATACAGAATAAGCCTAGTCTTGGACCAAATTTTAATGTCAGTGGTAAACTGCCACCGTAAGTCTTTGTTTCATTTCATCTCATGTCTTGTCCCTTAATGCTGTCATGTTTCCTCCACTTGCCGTCAGGTCCAGTCGTGCACGTAGACATGCTTATGGAATGGTACTGCAAGTCATGTTACAACAATAACTGACACAAAGGCTAAATGTTTTTTTGCAAAGCCCAGTGCCAACATCAGTGCATTTTTTGAGCCGATACCAAAAGCCATGGTGTACACTCAGACCCTTCTAACCTTTCAGAGAAGGGGTAACAAAAGTGGATAGGAAAAATAATATGAATATATTTCATAAAGTAAAATAAAAATCCTTACATTAAGCCTTACTTACATACATTAATAATATATTCACATATTCACATATTTACATATTTATATATTCCTTACTTTTACTATAGGGAACATTTCCATCTGAGAATGGAACTGATCAAAAGTTAGTATGGCAGCAGAGACTAGCTGGCCTATAGCGTATCCGAAGTGGCTACGACATTACTAGTAAAACATCACTGCCGATGCACATGTTACCTTAGCAAGCTATCTTCAAAAAGCAACTACAAGAGAGATATTGTGACAAACCTCAGAGAAAAGCTTTGAAAAGGCTACCTGATGAGAATTTCATAATAATTTAATAAAGTCAGATAACTCTATCTATAAATGTTAGCCAAAAAGGAAAACCAAATTTAACTATGCAGTTTTAGTAAGCCAAACAACTGTGAGAGGTACGCCTGGTTAACAACTAGCCTACAGCATACATGCCACTTTTGTTTGATCTGTAGTTTCCTTCAAAGAAATGCTGAGGTGTTTTTTTGGAATCCGAACAATAATTTAACGTTGCATGTTAAAAAAAAAAAAAAGATAAAAATGTTTTTGGGTGTGGCAGGGCATGTAGAAGAGGTGCCCACTTTAAGCATTGCACACCACTGTTACACACATTAAGGTAGTTTTGCAGGGAGACATTTTTATTAGTCTCTCCCAGGTGGCATGGCATAGTTAACCATTCATGTACCCTCCACAATGCAAGTACATGTGTGACTTATGGGGTGATGTCTGTACAAACAATGTATATCCACCCATGTTCCTGAAAGTATTCCTCCTGCAGTCAGTTTGTCATGCAATTACGTACTGCTTTAAAAAATGCAATAGTTTTAAAGCATGTTTCATTTATTCCACTCTAACATTTAAATACTAGCTACTGCAGGAATGTACTTTTCAGTTCTAAGTTTTGTTTTTTGTAAAACACTCCAGGGGAAAACTGGTACTAAGGAACTTGCACAAGCTGTTTGACCTGTTTTTTTTTTTTGTTGTTGTTCTTTTTTTTCCAGAATGCTGAATTTGGTAGGCGTCAGTCTCACACACCACTCTGCACCTCGGGGGCAGTAAACAGCATGGGGAGCAGTAGCTGTGGAGCAGGAGTCTGGCAGCTCACAACACGAACTAGTGCCTCATTTGCCTTTAGGATAACACACTTCGTTCCACGCCAGAGTCAAATTTATGGCCCTATAATCCAACTTGTTCAAACTCATAAAAGGACTCTGTGGTCCTGTATATTGTTCGGATGTTTGTAGTGTGTAAGTCTTGGTCCTTGTAATGGATTGTATGTTGGTTTAGATATTCTAAACTTGTTCAGAGTTCAGCAAGAGAGTGAAAACTGGCTACAGTGTCCCTCATGCGTGAAGGTCATCAAACTCGTGAATAAGATCATTCAGATATAATGGATTTACTACTGCAAATGCTATTTTGCTTGTTTAATTGGTAAAGCAATGCCTACACAGAGAACACTCATCCACTGTAGCTGGCTTCATAAAAAAGAAAATTCAGTGTACACAAAAGATACACAAGCCTATACAAAAACTGCTTTGTCACAGTGACAATCTACTAAATAAGTAACATATATAACATATATTAATGACATATGTATGGCTGTGCTTTAAAAAAAATTACATCATTACAGTTAAAGTTTTCTGTGACTGTGATTTTGTTCTATCCTGGTGTTTTATTGGCCTGTTTATTACACTCCTGACTGGCTCTCAAGTTCTGCACTGCCACACCCTCTGTAGTTTCTGCAAAAAAATGTCACATAACAAGTTTTTCTATACTTTGTCAACCCGCAGGGCTTTGTGATAAGGTTAAACTCACCGCTCGTCAAGAGGATCATATGTAACACCTTAATGACCATCTTTAGATTTCAAAAGGGGTTTTGTAGAACCCTATTGACAGATTTGAAACGTTTTACCTGCTTTATGGGATCCCAGTTGTTGTTTTTTTTAAATAACTTTGCCTGACCAGGGCTAGAAAAGAAAGAAAGAAGAAAGATTTACAAAGAAATGAAAGAATAATAGGATGGTTGTTGCTGAATCCTGACACCTATGCACACAATCACACTACTCTCTGATGCTCTCCCATCCTTCTTATGAGCTCCATTTTGTAGCCTGAACAGTTCTTTACATAGAGGGTTTGTTAGAGACTCTTTAGAGTGTCTAAATATTCATAAACAAATTCTGGTTTAAAGGTTAATAAGATGTCTTGTTTTATTAACCATTTCTAGTTTTACCAAACATACAACAGGATTACTCAGATTCTGTGTATGGCTACCAGTGACATTTAAATGCAAACACAGGCCACTGAGAGATACAGAGGGTCAGACCTCGGTTGCTTATGATGACTCTGGAGCACCGTGGTGTGTAATGTGTTGACATATTTGCCTTATTCACTGTTCTGGTCCTCTGCTGCATGCATTTGTCTGCCTGCATCGAAGGACTTTGAGTTCACAGGCGTTAGCTGCGTTCCGTCGTTTCTGTTGGCGTTTCCTACGCCAACGAACGCTGGTGTCACATGCCTGCAAATGTCAACATCTCCTACTCTGCCGAGGCTCGTTGCTTTCTGCCACGCTCAGCCAGCAGGCGAGGCTCTGTGTGCTCAGTAGTAGGGAGGGCAGCCCTCCGCCAGTGGAACAGAGGTCTGTTTGTGTGGCTCCACGCAGGAGTCGCTGAAGGACAAAAGCTTTTATGATGAGATCCGGATGCGTGCACTGCAACCGTGTTGAAGCCCTTCATCAAATATTACCCTATTCAAAATACCTGCTTCCAGCCTGTTACTCCAAGCAGACATTGAGCGTAGTGACTCTTGGTCTCATGAAATATGCAAGTTACTGCACTTAACATTGTGAACCTTAGCAAGCATGGAACTGATCCGAGTCTATTAACTGCAAAAGAATGTGGAACAATCCTGCTTAAAAACTACCTCTCAATTTTGTGCATGAAAGGCTATGCATAGGGTATTTACCTGATAATTACGCATTTCATTGACCTGTTTTCCTTTCCAAACTTTCTCCAGGGTGCATGTGAGCAACAATGCCGAGACCAGCTCCCCTTACGGAACTCTCTCACTTACCCAACTTGATGGGCGGGTCCCTGCACAGGTGAGGTGGGGGGGGGGGGGGGGGATGTGCCTGAGGCTAGCTGGGAGGTCCAGGTTACTCCCTCTCTCCCTACATGTTTAAAAGGCTTCCTCTGCTGCAGAGGAGGCACGCAGAGGGACTCTCCTCTAAGTGAGCTCGCCTGTCTCCTGCCCTCTCTCTAATCGCGCCCTCCCTCGGCAAACCCTACCAACAGCCAGAAACATGAGTCAGGTCGGCTACAGTTCGGCTGGTGGCACCTTCAGGAAGGGCTTCAGCAGCCTCTCGACTTCTGCCGTGCCCATGAGGTCGAGGATCAGTGTACGTCAGTCTGGAGGTGGAGGTGGCAGTGGCTTCGGCTTCGGCCTCGGTGGCGGTGCTGGCTTCGGCGGGGGCGGCGGCGGGCGGCGGCGGCGGTGCCATCCGCAGCTCTTACAACTACAGCGTCAGCAGCATGGGAGGAGGAGGGTACGGCGGAGGAGCAGGTGGAGGTTACGGCGGAGGTTACGGTGGAGGTTATGGCGGAGGAGCAGGTGGAGGTCTTGGCGGAGGTCTTGGCGGAGGTCTTGGCGGAGGTTACGGTTTCGGAGGTGGCATGGGTGGTGGACCTGGGCCGCTCCCCATCACTGCTGTCACCATCAACCAAAGCCTTCTTCAACCTCTCAACCTAGAGATCGACCCCAACATCCAAACTGTCCGCACTCAGGAGAAAGAGCAGATCAAGACGCTCAACAACCGCTTCGCCTCCTTCATCGATAAGGTTTGGCTTTTCCTCTTTCACACCTTCAAAACAATATGAACATCTGAATTTACATGATTGCACAGAGATTCCCATTCCACTGAGATCTATTTGGATGACTGTGTGGTCTTGGTCTTGGCCATGCATTTCAGAGTGATTGTTATAGCTTTCACCTGAACACCACTACGCTCATTAAATATTTTGCAGCCATGTTGAAACCATGGATCCAACCAACTGCTTTAAACAGACTTAGATCAAGTCTTATGTTTATTCCTAGGTGTTTAAATAATACTCGTAGTGTTTATAAAGTCACAACACAGCACAAACATATGTTTTATCAGTTCACTCAAGTCAATAGATGTTCAGTGCTAGATTTCTTGCTCTGCATTACACTGTTCACAGCTGTTTGGTTGAGTGGTTTTCTTTGACAGCAAGAGTTCATATTGGTGTTTGAGCTTGGAAACTTTAGCCTAGGCAGATCCAGTGACAGCAGGTTCTATCCAAATAAGGGCATGGATCAAGTTAGCCATCTATTCCCATGGCAACTAAGTGTGTTTGTGTGTGTGTGTGTGTGTGTGTGTGTGTGTGTGTGTGTGTGTGTGTGCATTTTTGGGTGCTGAAATCAACAACGCTGAAGTCTTTCTGAAAGGGAGTGGTAGGGGTACATGTTGGTCAAGTAGCTCACAAACAATTACCCATGATCAATACTGGAGTGTTGTTTCCTCTTGGGAGCATTACGCTTCCAGCCACACCCTGTCTATGAAATGCTATGTTAGCTTTTCACAGTATGCTGCTGCACCTTGTTCACTCTTTTCTATAGTCCGGGCAAGATCCATTTCCATGACCATGGTCAGTGCATAGACTGACAGAGCTTTGTTAACAGAAGCATAAAGCCACTTAAGAAGAATACCCATATTATTATAACTTCTCGAGTTTAAAGACACTCTTTCTGCATCTGTGAACACCCAAAACCACTGTAATTGCATAGTAGGAATCCTAACCACACCCCAACTCCATCATAGCTGTTTAGGCCAGGCAATAGGCACCTAGAGGTCTTGCCAAAGTACTGTGTAAAATATGGTAGATAATGCCCAGAGAGCAAACACCAAGCATAGGCAACGTTAAAACATGTTGTAGAGGCATACGAAGTTAGTGTTCCATAACCTCTGGAAGGGAATGTGATAATCAGAGGACCACCTCTGCCTCTGGGCACAAATTATGATTTCCGGCCAGCAAGACCCAACAGATAAGATGCTTATGCTAATACATGTCCTAATCCATGACTTGTTCATAGCTGTTTAAAAGCAAGTACCAACATGCAATGGAATTATACCTCTGAGAATTATTAAACATCTAAGAATAGCATAGGTCTTTATAGAGATTGTTAGGAATGTTCTATGTAATATGAATGTTAACACAATAATAAACTATTTGTCAGGTTTTATCCTGATTCCAGCTGTTAATTTTTCCTGCAGGTACGTTTTCTGGAGCAACAGAACAAGATGCTGGAGACCAAGTGGAGTCTGCTTCAGGATCAGAAGTCCTCCACTACCAACATCGATGCCATGTTCGAGGCCTACATCGCTAACCTGCGCAGACAGCTGGATAACCTTGGGAATGAGAAGCTCAAGCTAGAGTCAGAACTAAAGAACATGCAGAGCCTGGTGGACGACTTCAAGAACAAGTGAGTCTCCCAGTCTGTACTATCCTGCGGGTTGTGAAATTGCATATGATAAATGTCTCTTTCCATGAGCTTCATATATGTCTCTAACAATGCAGATATGAGGATGAGATCAACAAGCGCACCGCTGTAGAGAATGAATTTGTTCTACTAAAGAAGGTTTGGCCACAGTGATCTTTTTTACACATTCCACAAATCTGTTGAATTACTCACCCCCAAAGGAAGCCTCTCATATTAAATAATACTTATTATTCATCAGGATGTTGATGGGGCCTACATGACCAAGATTGAGCTTGAAGCTAAGCTTGATGCCCTCCAGGATGAGATCAATTTCCTCAGGGCTATCTATGAGGAGGTGGGGATCTGATCGCAATACATTTACAGTGTGGCCAAAAGATGTATGCAGTGCCTGCATTCCCTTTACATATGCAGAGCTGGTTCTGCACCACTTCCTTATTGGATCCTTGAATTTTTCAGGAACTGCGTGAGCTTCAGGGACAGATCAAGGACACATCAGTTATTGTGGAAATGAACAACAGCCGCACTTTGGACATGGACGCCATTGTGGCTGAAGTCCGTGCTCAATATGAGGACATTGCCAACAAAAGCCGTGCTGACGCTGAGTCATGGTACAAACAGAAGGTAAGAAAATGATGTCTGCTAAAAAAAATAATATCTATATCTTATGATCGCTGGAGTTAACAGGGTGTTGCTTTCCTTGATCTCACCAGTTTGAGGAGATGCAGACATCTGCTGGCAGTTATGGCGACGACATTCGCAACACCAAGAGTGAGATTTCCGAGCTCAATCGCATGATCAGCCGACTCCAGAACGAAATCGAGGCTGTGAAGGGCCAGGTGAGATAACTGTAATGTAATTACTGTAATGTAATAATGGCCAGACAAGGCCAGACATTACATTTTTAGTCCTACTACTGGATGGAGATAGAAACTTGTTTTGGGATCTTTCATTTTGGTAGCGTGCAAACCTGGAGACCCAGATCGCAGACGCAGAGCAGCGAGGTGAGCAAGCAGTGGCAGAAGCCAAACTACGCATTAGGGAACTGGAAGAAGCCCTGCAGAAAGCCAAGCAGGACATGGCCCGGCAAGTACGTGAATATCAGGAGCTCATGAACGTCAAACTGGCCCTGGACATTGAGATCGCCACCTACAGGAAACTCCTGGAAGGAGAAGAGATCAGGTCAGTTCATTTTAGTATAAAAGTTGGAATGATTAAAGGTAAACAGTGTGTGTGTTCGTACTTTCCCATTTTTGTGTCTAAGCTCTGTGGTTTGCATTCACCAACAGGATTGCAGCAGGTGGAGCAACTGCAACCATCCACGTTCAGGAGAGTACAAGTGGAGGTGATAAGTTTAATATGCATTTCTTTGTTGTTCCTGGCATGATCTTACATTGTGCAGATTAATAGACCACTAACTCCATTCTTTTGGTGTTTTGCAGGTGGAGGATTCGGAGGTGGTTACGGAGGCGGTGGCGGCATGGGTGGTTTTGGCAGTGGTGGCGGCGGAGGCGGCTTTGGCTATGGATCGGGCGGTGGCATGGGCATGGGTGGGGGCGGTAGTATGGGCATGGGTGGAGGCGGTGGCGGCTTTGGTGGTGGCTCTAGCATGGGAGGAATGTCCCAGCGTACCAGCGTATCCAGTTTATCTATGCGTCGCTTATAAATCCACAATATTCTCCCAAACCCTCCACAGAAACCTCACCGCTTCCTGAATAACTGAATTACCTCCACTCAAATATTGCTCATTCTAATCCATCAGGACCCCTCACTTCCACATTACCTTTCTTCATCGTCTTTACACCATGCTGCATTTATTCATAGAGTATCTGCCACTCTGTATCAAATATGTTTACATGTGTTCAGCACATAGCACAGGATGTGGTGCTCAACAGATGCTCTGTGGTTATAGAGTGATGAGGTCTAGCATTTGGCCTTTGGGGTATTCAGCTCCCAGAAATGCTTCTGCAGAGTAATCTCTTACTCCAGCAGTCAAAAGTACAAGGCATGAAAAGGAGTTTTTGCACTACCCGATTGACTAGTTTCTGTTGCTCAGTATTAAGAAACAAACATTTGCAAAAATTTAGGCAAGCTAAACCAGCAGAAAAATTTGCCACAAAAAAGGTTTCTGAAATGTTTATAGTGCAACAAAGGCCACTAACAAGTACTGTTCTTTGCTTCCTGAATAATGGACTAAGTGGTGAGATGAAGAATTGTCACAGTGCCCTGTACTCTCAATTTCCCAAAGGCCAACTGGCACAACATGATTTATGTTATGTGGTCAAACATACCACTAAAAAACCTAAATAAAATGTGGATTCCTTTCATCTATTCTTGTCACTGTTGTCTATGGTTTGTGTCAACAAGAGTTCAGCAGGTAAGCCTTGGTGCTACGAGGCCACTTACCAAGCAGTGAATAAAGCACAAGCACCTAGCTAAAAGGAGATAACCAGTATACTTAGCCAAGATGAAAGGACATAATGCCATCAGCTGCTATCAACTCTGTATTACTGTTGAATGGATGAATGAAACACTTACTGGCAAAAGGTAAAACACTGGCTAAGCACCATTCAATTTAACACCAGCTAAGAACCATTCTGAGTTCTCATAGGATTTAAATCCAGGAGTCAGTTACCAGGCAAGTGGCTTGGTTACCATGACTGCCCAAAGAAGCTTTAATTAGTTGGGTTTTTGCCTACATCCACAAATTATTTTATATATGCCCTTGAAAAAAACAACTGTTTCATTGGAAAGAATTGTCAAAGTTAAGTTTAGATTATACTTCACAAGTGTGTATATTTTTTTCTAGTTATAGTGTGTATATATTTCCCAAAATTAACTTCTGGTGATGACTAAAATACAGCACACTTGTGTTCATTATCAATATCAACACAGTGTCATTTCAGTTTCTCATGGTGCAACTTTTACTTCATTCTTGTATGCTAATATCAATGAATCAGTAGCCCCTTTAAGGGCAGTAATGTACTGCCACTTAGTGGTGCAGTTCTGGAAATGTAGATAGACTTAAAACAAGTCTGCATATAGATTTCCATTAAAAAAGCACACAGTTGAATTAAATATTGCATATTGAATATAGATTTTAATTAATCACCTTAAAACCTTGACACAAATGTGAATTTTGAAAAAAAAAAAAGAATCCCTAAAACCCATTTCAACATCAAAAATGTTGACAAAGGTGCATTAGCTACTGGCTCAGAGCGAACATCAGGACCTCGTTCACTCATATCAAATACCATAAGCACTTTGTCCAAACAATGCAAAAAAAAGCATAGCTACTGAGTGAGAGCAAAACATTTGAGTCTCCTGAATGTTGTCATTTCTCAATCTTTGTTCATGGTAAATTTGAGAAGTTTGACAAATGTTCAGTAATTCCTAAGTTTACTTTTCCCTAAAAAGTTACTATATGGATTTTGGAAAAGGTTTTGACATACTAGTACACAGTAAAAGCAGAGATGAACTCACATCCACAAAGTAGAAAAGAAAGATACATCTTCAAGAAAGCTACTTAACTACAACACCTGCTATAGTTTCCCATCTGCTGGAGTCATTGGCCTTATCATCTTAAGTTAACACTAAAACAGTTCATGTCGCGCACTGGCACCACAGGATGTATTGGATTATGCATTCCTGTAGCTTTATGCTTGTAATTCGTTATTGCATTGCACTGCTGGTGTCAGGAGAGGCGTTATGTTGCAGTTTGTCTGGGATTGTCAGGGTCAAAAGTCATAATCTCCATATGAATAAGGCCTGTGAAAGATACAAAGACTGTTAAGGGGAGTCACTTTTATGGTACAGACAGTTATTTTAGGACAAATAAAACTGCATCAAGCAACAGGTGCCATTCCAAATGGGACAATGCAGAAAAATGTGTTTGTGGGTATGTGAGGATGTGTGTGTGTGTGCGTGTGTGTGTGTGTGCGTCCGTGTGTGTGTGTCCGTGTGTGTGTGTGTGTGTGTGTGTGCGCGTCCGTGTGTGTGCTCTTACTTTTCCACTCGCTGACAGCAAGCTCCAGGCTCTCAAATGAATCATCATAAGGTGGTGACTCAGGCTCATTTTCTGGGTCATGAAACTCAGAGAGGTAGGGGTGAGACAGGCCATCTTTAGCTGTGAGCCTGACCTCCGGATCAAGCATTAGAGTCTTCTCCAGCAGGTCCACGGCTTAACATACAAACATTTGACATGAGAAGGATCCACACCTATCTAAGTCCCTCTGAGACAAAGCTGTAAAGATCACACAGTCCTACCACTAGTTTAGCAGCAAATGGTGTGGTAGAGTAGTGTTTCTGACTTGTGTCCTGCAGAACTTATTTACTGCATATTTCAGCTCTAACTCACCTGAATCAATTCATCAACCATGCAGCCTTCATAAAGGTTGGAATAAAGACAGATTAATTTACAGAAGAGTACCCTATCTCAGCTACAGTGGTGAGTAAGTCATTCTACAATGGAATCTAAACCAGAGACAGAGACTCACCAAAAGAGTCCATGGTGGGGAAGACCTTTTTGAAGTCTTTCTTTTTCTGGGCTTGAAGAGACTGTACATATGATTTTGCCTGAAAGCACAATGTTTCACTGAGTTTCACAACATAAATCAGCAGAATAAACTACCACACTCATCTGATCACAGTCAGGTCCCGATTTCATATTTTAGTGGTATACAGTCTGCTTCAGATTCAGTCTTATAATCATAAAACACCCAACAAAGCACCCCAAAAACAGAAAATAATGGACAAAGTCCATGTAGCTTGATGCCAAGGACAGTGCTGCACGCTCCATTAGGTCTTATATTTCTTAATATCACTTCACTGGCAATTAGCTTGCTTACACTATGGGTTCTTGCTCATTTATGTTTTTATGTTTGCTATGTGATATGTGTAAATAATTCTTAACATGTTATTTAGCTAAACCTTTAACCCCACCTCCACATATCTGTATGCTAACATTAGTATGTTAGAAGTCTCCCAATACATGAAAATCATGGACATCTGCCACAGTCCATGAACATGGCATATTAGTAAGTGAATGGAGCATAATGGATTCCTACATCTTTGCTCTGCATTTTCTGCACCAGTGAGGAGTGCGGTGTCCCAGTCAGATGCAAGATCATGTTCAACTGGTCCATACCTATAGAAAATGTTTAAGGAATCTGTAGCTGCAAGAACCTACAGCAATCCAAGATATGGAACGAACATCAGCACTGCCATGCAAGGAGATCATCAACAGAGATGTGGAATGCAAAGAAAGGATACTGTCATTGCCTGGGAAAAGCACCTGCTGAGTGATCATCTCAGCCAGGATGCAGCCAGCAGACCATATGTCAACTGCAAACAGAACAGTTCATAGAACAGTTCATAGAACAGTTCGGTGCAAGGGCGGCACTGATCATCAACTTTACCTACGTGGAAAAGCGTGTGCTTAACAAGCTTCTAGTGACTACTTTATGCTTTCATTGTTTGAAATCAGTGAAGTCACTCAAGATGGAGAGCAATCGCAACACTGACCATGTGAGGAACTGAAAACTTAACTTTTGATGATGAAGGTGTCAAATAATTCATATTGACAGAAAAACTATAACGAAAAGATATACAGTACACACTTTAAACTATAACCTAAAGTTATTTAAAGGTGAAGTAAAATGAAGGCTTCAAAGGCCAAAGGTCACCTGTTTGAGTATAATGCATCCAGTTGAAGATGACCTCAGGGGCTCGATACCATCGTGTCACAACGTAGCCGGTCATCTCCATTTCAGCATGCCTCGCCAAACCAAAGTCCAAGATCTGTGTGTGTGTGTGTGTGTGTGTGTGTGCGCATATGATAATGACAGAGGGAAAGTGCAAGATAGAAAAAGAGAGAAAGAAGGAAATCAATAGTTTTACACCTTATTACATCATAGTCTGCTTCAACACAGTCTCACATCTAGAGCAGAAACCCAAGGAGAGGTAGAATCCAGAAGTCAGTAGTCAGGAGTGAAAACCATTAAAGGCACACTTATTGCACAGCAGCTTCCTATAGTGCTTGGGTTTTACCTTTAATTCACAGTTCTCATCAACAGCAAGGTTGCTTGGCTTCAGGTCCTGGCAAAAAAAGCACTGTGAGCAATTCTGAAAGTTGCGTAACATGAGAGCAATTTAAGTCTATTTATTCTTTATGCGTTGGTCCATTTATTGACATAATGTCATAATAAATTGTATGTTCTGATAATAACATGGAGCACTGACATTAATAATATTTTTTTGCAGTCAACCATTCCATACCATGGTTTGTTACATTAGTTTGATAAAAACCTTTATCATCTGGGAAATTGATTAGTTCGAGTAATTATTGCCTAGATTAATGCATGACGTGAAGTGATGGCAAAGACTGATAAATGTATGTCATGCAAAAGGTATTACATACCCGATGAATTATCCCAGCAGAATGTATATACTAGAGAGAAAAGTTTCAGTTAATGATTTCATGTAATTGCATGTCAATGTTATGAAAATGTAAAAAAATTGCTTTGGCAACAACAAGTTGAAACTAACACTTACTTTGAGCGACAAAGCAGTGTATCAGTGTTAAAAACAAGGGAGACAGCTCGTGAAAGCATAAATATCAAATATTCACATGTGGTGAAGTCAAAAGCAGACAAAAAGACTACGGTTGCAGACCTTGAGTCCGCGCAGGAGCTGGTAGAACAGATAGATGATAACTCTTTCTGTAAGCCTCCTCTTCTTCATTATGTGTCCTAGGTCCTGAGCTACTAAGGGCATCACCAAGTAGCTGTAAAGTGCACATGTACAAACACACACAAACACATAGTATGTGTGTGTGTGTGGTTGCAAAAGAAAGACAATTTTCAAGAAAAACTAGATCAGTTTAGACATAAACATATAACCCTGCAGTGTATACCAAAAAGAAAAATGTTAAAGATTTTAATAGGTTTTTGTTATTTAATATAAGTAGAACAGTTTGTTCTATAGCCTGCACACACACACACACACACACATTTTGTCAACTATTTAACTTGTCATGACAAGCAGAGAATTTCTGCAACGGAGGGCATTCTGCTCATCTTTCTACTTACAAAGTCTGGAATTTCTCCAGCGCGGAGTCAGGGGTGAAAACATTCAGAAGGCAAATCACCTTTGGGAACAAAGACACACTGGGTTTGATTTACCATCTAATTCAATATACAACATTACTTAGCTTGTATAAAAACAGGAACAGAGTCAGTGGTTAAGAACTTACAGATTTATTATTGTCCAGTGATGGTGGTACAACACAGATAACATGGGTTTCTAACTAATCAACCTACGTTTTGACACTAACAATCAGGCCAAATCTTAAAATACTCCAAAAATATATAGAAATACTATAGAAATTACTACAGAAATAGGCAGGGAAGGCCAGGCCGTACCACAACAATGCATGCATGACAGAATCTACTTCTTCAATTGGTTGCTCTTGTTTCTAATTCCAACATGAAGACAGAGAGGCATGAGCCAAATGGGTTATTTGGCCAACACAAAAACAGGTTCAGAGGATCATGTTCACAGCTTTTACAAGGCGCGTTTCCACCAGCTCTGGTTTGCAAGGCTTCTTCTGAATTCACTGTATTTGTTGGCAGGTTAAATGGTCCAGTAGAAAGCTCTTTGCATTTATATAGACCTTAGTCTAAATGCACAGAGTGGGTGCTTTGGTTTCATGTATAACAACACTTTTAATTAATTACACGTCTGATATACATCTCAGAGCTTACGTGTAATTACAAAGTTAGTACGCAATTATTAGTTATTTAGATCCTGATCGGTTTTGTCTTGGCTTTAGTGTGCGACTCACGTTTTCATGCTGGATGTGACGTAGTAGTCGGAGTTCTCTGTATGCGCGTTTTGCGTGGATCAGTGACTGGAATGGCCTGTACAACTTCTTAATGGCCACCTTCTCCTTGGTCTTCTGGTCAATGGCGGAGCTGCACAAGTTAGAGTTAGATTGTTTCAGTGAGGGAGTGAGTGTTGTCACCTGAGGCAGAGGTAATTCATCGCTATTACATTTTAATATGTTGGTTAAGTACATCTTTGACTGCAAGTGAACAGGTATAAAAAGCCAACAGAGTCCATACAAAGGCTAGGCCGACAACTCCCACTGTCCAGTGGTATACTCTGAATTCATCAAGATCATGCTAGCTGCCTTTGTTCCTTTTATGTCTTATCTTCAAACCTGCTGAAACTTGCACTGTCCTGAGGTATGCCACGCGACTTATTCGCTTATTTATTTTCGCTGAACCCAACCCGGGAATAACACTTTTATGATTCCGTTTAAACATTTGAGAAAATCCCTGTTTACCGGCAAGAACACGCCAGGGGAATCATGAACAGTAAACATAGCCGAAGGCCATGGTATTTGCGGTATTCGTGTTGTGCGAACATTATTTCCAAAATGTTCAATATGTAGGTTAGTTTGTATGAGGCGAATGAAAATAATATATACACACAACCAGTACAAATAGGTTGCTTAGTTTTAAAAATAGTCTTTATACATGTTTTTTATTTGAAGTTTATAGACCTCTTACCATACTGTACCATACGCGCCAGAGCCGATGGAATTTAACGTCGCATATCGATCCGGAATGTCCCATGTAGTTTTCTGGATCTCCAGTCTGTGAAAGCCAGCTTTCAGGGGAGAGGCCATGGCGCTGTCCACGTTACTACCGTTCTCCACTGTCAAGACGGATTAGGTTAGCCTTGTCTCAGGAGAGCTAGAAACTCAGGTGAAGGAAAGTGGAGGGAAGAAACGCCCACCCCGGAACGCACCTTAGAGCTGTCACGTGGTTAAATGCGTTTTCCTCTGCTCTGGCCGCACGCATGGAATGAATTTCCACATACATAATTATATTTGTCCGGTTTTGGCCCATTATTGTAATTAACTGAATCATGTCGATTCGCAGCAGTGATTGAGTGCTTTGGGGGGATTTTGTTTATCTGTTCTTTGCTCACACACTAACTTTCCTGTCTGTCTTAATCGATGGATGCAATCAATAGTTACTAAACCCACTACTGCCGTTAGCCAGTAAACGAAACAGAACACGCGTTGTGAAATGCATGGGTTCTTATGCATTTGACTTTAAAACCTCACTGTGTTCTCTTGGGCCTATAGGTGCTGCGTGTTCTTCACATTCAGGTGTCATTCCAAATTCCGCTAGAGTTTGAGGATTCTCATTCCATTGGCTTCTGTGTGTAAAAGCCTTAGAAATCCTTCAAGAGTAGCAGCAACAGCTACAGGTCAAAGTAAAGTGTGGAAAGTTGGCCTCAGCATATCATACGAGTTAAAAACTGTAGCCTATACATTCCACCAGCCGGGTGCCACCTTCAGCATAACGTTTCATGGGGACACATTGCATTAGGGCCTAGCAACCTATGTTCAGATAGTTCTAAACCAGTAGTATTATACATTTATTATACATTAAAGCTGCAGTTGGAATGCCTGAGAAGAGCAAGGCATCTGTCTCTGCAGGTCGGAGTAGTGGGCATTTCGAAATGTTTCTAGATGTATTGAAAGAACAGTAGATGTGACCAAAATGTGGGCATGTTGACAGTATCCTGACAGTAAGTGGAACTACGCGCATAACTTCCTTCGTGATTTCTGTTAAGAATCCCATGTTAAGCAGCCAATGAGCAGCCAAAAGCAGGTTCTTAAAATGACATATTTAACACTGCAAATCGCAATTACCTCTTGACTACTTAGTCAGCATGGTACTAGTTACCCAGGCAAGCTGGTACCCCTTCGACAGTATTAGTGAGCTGATCTTCCCTCTAGCGCCCTTTGTAAAAACAGCTTACATCACAAGGACTAATAAATAGGATGATTTCCTCCCTCGACTGTATAAGATAACATAATGTAATGATCATACTGCCCTGTCCTAAACTGGACGGCAGCTGGGAGGACCTTGCAATGTTCTGGAACGGGTTGGGGAAGTGGTCTATAGGGTGCAGTTGCCCCCTGGAGGCAGGAAATTAGTCCAGCACAGACAGAAAGGCTCCCTATATAGGACCCTATATTCTCTTCCCCCTTTCTGGGGATGGGTGGACAGTTTTTGCCATCTATTGTATTTGCCATCAGGGCTGAATCAAGGCATTCTGGGGCCCTGGGCTAACTCAAATGTGGACCCTTACCGCATCTTATGTACACACCTACGCTTTCCAATGAAAGACAAATTCTATCTATGGGACCTACATTAGAATACCTTTTTATCAACACCTTTCATCAAAAGCACCCCCTAAACCATACAACCACAACTAACAGACACATTTTGTACAACAAATTTAAAAGTCTATATCATTTTAAGGTATGGAGAGGTATGGTTATAGCAGGTTATAATCAGCCCAACTAGGGCCATACATTTTCAGTTTGTTGTAGTCAAAAGTTATAATATATAAGAGTAAAGGATGATGATGCAAAACATAAAATAAAGTGGACATTTGCATCATTTGAGGTTGTAAGCAAGAAGAAAATCTGTCTCACCCTCTGCAGACATACTGTCCCCGAGCAGTCTACAAAGAAATTAACAGAAGGTGAATAAACCAGCCATTTCTCTCTCCACCTTCTTGCAAGTTCAAGGTAATGCTTGAATAAAGATCCTGATATTTGTATACTCTCTCTCTCTCATGCTGTAAAAGGTACATCTTAAATTTTGACATAATTTTATTATTTTGAAAAAATAAGCTCACCCAGTATGACTGGGTCACCAAATGCAGCATTTGTTGAAAATGCAACCTGGATTTTAGTTTCTACAGCATGACCTCTAGGCAGGTGAATTAAATGATTATGATCACTGTGGGCGGAGGCTTCCGGTCCCTGCCACTCAACCAATGAACAGACTCGATCGTAAACACGACTCAGCTCTGGCCCGTTTTGCTGACACTGTGGTTAGAACTGTTGTAAAGCCATACATACAAGGAACATTCTAAAAGCAGTTTAGAATTCAGCACATATTATAATTTCCAACCTATTTCAGTTTGGGAAGTAAAAAGTGTTATCTGTCTCATGTACTACTGTCAGAAAGATTTTAGAAAATGTATCACAAAAAGTCTACTGCAGCTTTAACCATCCATATTGAATGTCATCTCATGTTAAACTGCTATATAGGCCTATGATATACCATATGCAATTCCAGTTGTAGATAGGCATAGGGCATTCATCAAGGTTACACTACAAGGTTATACCACAATCATCTGAAAAAAATGTGAAACAACTAACTTATAGTGTACATCAATAGGCCAGCATCACTGCTGCTATTAAAATTAGATATTGTGTTACTGATTTTATATACTGACATTTCTGTTCAGCTAGATAAGATACACAGCTAGCTAGCTACTGATGGCCAACCCAACCGGTCTTCCAATTGTAGTGCAGCAATTTCACAATTTGTTTAGCAGGTTACTTTGTACAGGAGTTCTAGGGCATTCCCATAAAACATGCTAGCTAATCAGAAAGTGATCACGAAATCCACTGTGATGCTCATTACACTCATATGCAAAATACATCTGATAACAAAACAATAATGTAGCTAGCTGTAACATGGTTAGTAAGTTAGATTACCAGTCGCAATTCTAACACTTCCCTGTTCAGGTAGGCTATGGATGATTCCACTCTCTGCTCTTTGGTGACTAGCATTACACAGACACCAGTACACTAACTCTGACAGCAGTGGACTAGCATTACACAGACACCAGTACACTAACTCTGACAGCAGTGGACTAGCATTACACAGACACCAGTACACTAACTCTGACAGCAGTGGACTAGCATTACACAGACACCAGTACACTAACTCTGACAGCAGTGGACCAGAATTACAGATTAACTTCAAACTTTTGCATTGCCCTGAAAAAATATTTTCAGTCCAAACATAAGTAGGCTTTATGATGCTTGTTGCATGAGCCAGTAATTATCCAATTAAAGCTTTCCCACACTCACATCTTGCCTTTGAGGCTGGAAAAATCACAGACATCTTCTTTTGTTTTGTTAGCTGGCATTCAGTTTCTTCCCTGCTACAAGCACAACATGTAATCTAAACTTGTTTTAAAAGCCTTGAAAAGCAGGCGAATGCCAGCCAGCATATGCACACACAGTTAACAGACAATAGTACTATAGATTAAACTATAGATAACTATAATGAAAATGGTTTACAGACAGCCTAAGATAGGTTATGGGTGGGAGGCATAAACTGTATTTTAAGAAATTATGATGTCAGTGTGTGACGGCAGCAACCACACCTGGTCTTGAATTAAACATGTGACAGAGACCTCCACTCTCTGAAGGAGAGGGTAATCGGTGGGTAATCAGTCGGTGAGTTAATGTTTGCTCTGGCTGCTGGCTCTGGTCTGGTGGTCAAGGCACACATTTGCCGCCTGGTATTGTGAGGCCATCTTGAGCATGTCCATGGTTAAAGGAATTCCCTCTGCTGTGACACTATGGTGTGAAGCACAGTGTGAACTCATGCTGAGGGACAAGGCTGTGACCCTGGATGAAGGTTGGATGCGTCAGGGACACATGGAGTGTGTGAAACGTAGGGGTGTGCTCCTCCAGGGAGAGGGAAGGGTGACGGACACCGTCAAGGAGAGGGCAGCGTGAGAGGAAGGTAAATAAGTGTGTTCTGGCTGCTATGGCCACATGTTTACTGCTTGGTACCTTAGTACAGAGAAAGGTTGGATGAAGACATTCTCACAGTTTTTGAAAACCCACAGTGGGGACCTGTAGCAAGCAGACAAACAAACAGGTATAAAATGATAAAAAGTCTCTCACATGCAAGCTAAATATTAAAATCTCAGGTAAACTAGATTTCGGAGCACTCCAATTGGTATGAGCTAAAAAGAGTTAGGGCATGAGTTTACTTTGTAGGTGTGGAGTAGACTACCCATGATGCAAGTGCCGAAATGTTTAGGGATTGGCTGTGTTTTTATGATGTGCACACTGGGGTAAAGGATTGGTTGTTTTTTTATGATGTGTACAGAAAGGTGTAGAGGGATTGGCTATGTTTTCATGAATGTGTTTGTGTGTTCTTTCTCTGAAATGTTCCACAAAACACACACAGTCATTCAGACACTCCCCTGCACATCTCACACCCACTGGCTGTGCAGCCCTGAACACTCTGTCTCCCTGTTTTTTATATATAAAGCTAAGAAGCAAACACACTAAAGTGCCCTGTTGAGTCTTACAGGAAAGACTGAGCCAAGCATTTATCAGTACGATTCTTAGTCCCTGCTTACTCAATCCAGCAACTGCGCTCCATTAATATTTGCAAATTCCCGTTGTGTGTGTGTGTGCGTGTGTGTGTGTAGGCCTTTTCTACAAAGGACTCAACTCACCAGCCTAAAAGTGTAAGAAATATATATTTTAGGTAACCTATTAATAAAACGTTTAAATCCATTTTTATTTATATTTAGTCCAGGATAAGAGAATGTAATGCAAGTCATGGTTTAGTTGTCATTGTCGTAACGGCTGCAGTCTCACAAACCCAGCCCTTTTCCGTCACTGACCGCCGGGTCGCAGTAGCGGACAATAACAGCAGTGTGCCCGAGGACTGAGGACCGCTTCTCCCGTTATTCGCTTCAAGCATGCCACTTCTGAGAGGGGACGATAGACCGCAGACCTGGGACTTTTCTTGTACCTAAACACAGACAAGCAAACAAATATTCTGGTGAACTCGAGGTAGTCTCACAGCAATTGAGTAATAGCAACAGCAGTAAGAACAACAGCACACGTGCGCCTCGAGCCAACAATAACCATAACTCGAACGCTTGGATTCTCTCCCTCTTGGTCAAGTTGAGTGAAGGGTTGTTCCTTTTGGATGTCGGTCTTCCCAGTTGACAATAGTGAGGATTAACGAGGAATAGCGGTTGCAAGCCACTTGGCGGAGAAAGAGTGCTGTATTTACGCAAAATATTGAGCAAAAGTTCTGCACAATGTAGAGGTAAGCATGTTTTTGTTAAATGTATATCGATTTAATTTTCGCTTAGTTGTGTTCGTAAAATAGGCATCTGTGTTAAGGGGGGAAAGTCACACTGAAAGCATAATATTGGCGGTCTTTACCAATCTATAAGAAAATTGATGCTTTGGGGCGTTCCTCCTGCCCTGACTTCACATATTGGTTGAGGGCGCTCTTTGCAAATATTTTACAAACAATCTAGAAAATTGAAATATTTCTTATGGTTTTATTTGCATGGTTAATTACGTCATCAAAGTGTGTGTTGGTGTGTGTTATCAACAAAGAACTGTATTTACTACAGGTCTAATTTCTAATGAAATCATATTAACAGCTGGCTAATTAACTAGCAAAACAGCCTATTCTGTAGTATGGATTTGAAGGTGGTTGCTTTGTGATCCAGGATATTCATCTTGGTGAAGACACAAGGTATTGGTTGGACACATTTTTGAAACTCTACCTGTAACATTTATGATTGAATCCTGAGATATATATAATCTTATACAGATAATAATCTTGTAGTTCTAATTCAGATATAATCTTTTAACACAAAGTTTCCTAATTGTAGTGAAGTACACAAGGTTTACATAGAAACAGAGTGACAGTTTCCAAGGATTTTCTCTGAAATATAGTACAACCACTACACTTTTTAATATATATATATATATATATATATATATATATATATATATATATATATATATATATATATATATATATATTAAAGAATTAAAGATTTGTCAACTTTACTCACTGGTAGTCCTAACTCAGGAGGCAACTCTACACCTATTTCCGTAACTGATGGAGTACTTTATTGCTCAGCACTGTCACTTTGAAATGGAGTGCTTCCACCCATCAGTTTCAAATGAAATGGATATATGTGCTCAGCTGCACTGGCCGTCAATGTCAGTGTGTGGCTGGTGCCATTTGCTCGTCTGACTTCAAATGGAATTTATTTTCGAAGCCCAAACACCTCCCACATTTCTGTCTGCCCAGCATTATTTTGGGATTGTGTGGTAGGCTGTAGGAAAGATCAGAGAGGGGACCAGTAGGTGAGACTTGGATTATATCGTGTCTATGTGCCAAAAACAAATGACACATGTCTGCGTATTATTGACACGATACAATCATTTGTTCACAATTCCCATCTTGAATTCTTACTGTGAGATTAGCTAAATATAAAGTTTTTGTGTGTGTTGCATTTGCTGTACATAATTTAAGATTTAAAGACTCGTTTCAACATTCTTTACTAGGGAATGATTATGTTTGCATTATGCTTCCATGTTTGTGGAATGCAGCAACCCACAAACCAGACTGATACTAGTACTTGAGTTAACACTATCATATGGACATTGCAATATAAACAGAGAGTAAACATAAGCCTTAGTTTAGACGGCTTGGTAGTAATAGCCGTTTTCAATCAGGTTCTTGCTTTCTTTTAGGATAATCAAACCATGTATTCATGGAGAGCTTGTGTACACATAACCTCACCCAAAAGGGATGTTTAAGGTTCACTTTATTTTAATAGATATAGCTAATATGTTTATGTATAAAAGTCAGTCATTTCTATTTTGTTTGTGTATTTGGCATTGTAAAAAAATTGCAATAAAATATCATATTCACTATAACTAAACCTGAAAAGAAAACTGGAAATTTGAAAAGCCTTTATCGCCATGAGCTATGAGGCATGCTAGTGAGTAATGCTCACATGAAGTTTTCATTAATTTATGAAGATTGTGTAATGATCTGTCAAAATGTTTGCAAACATGAGAACAAAGATTAGTAGTGTCACACTGTCCAAACTTTAGCCGGATTTCTCTTTGTTGGACTTTCAAACATTTAGTAGATCTCAAAAAAATGCATCTCCAATATTTTCTCCTTCCTTTCTGAATACAGATGGGCCAGGAAACGACCATCTGCTCTCTGTGCTGTGGAGCTGTGAGATCAGATTAGACTCGTCACCTCCTGGTCTTGGGCAGTGCACGGAGTGGCTTTTCAAGGCTGCCTGGGGCTTTGACTGTGACACTGAACATTCGGGCAGGGTTAACAGGTGGTGCTAGCTGATACAAACTGTTGGACTTCTCTTTTTTGTTCTTTTTTGGTATTATTTCTTAAATCTATGCCTGGTTCTCTAAGGCATAGACATATGTACAAATATGTACTTGAATTAATTCGTCCTTGTACCAAACATGCCCCTTAGCAGTACTGTGCATTACAGGATATGTTTTAAAAGGCTGTTGAGAGGATGAAGGTTCATCCAGTGAAGGTGGTGCTGCCTGTTACAGACTGCTGTGCTCTGAAAGTGATGGTTGTGAAATATTGTAGTTTAGGTGGGGTTTTTGTTTGAATTAACTTCTGGTGTTCATTTGTGGAAATCCTGCTAACTGCAGCTGTTCTGGTGTGTGTTTGTGCATGTGTGTGTGTGGGTGTGTGACCAGGAAGCACAGGACATGGGTCATACAAGCAAATTGAGAACATACATCTGTTGCAATTTAGGGATCAGATGTAAAACACTGCACTGGCTTCATATTTATTGCATTTTTATCTGACATCAAACCACTTCTTTTGCGGTTAAGCGTGTGCTGTGAGATTAGACCGTTAGCAGGAGTCTGCTCCCTAGTGAATAATGATCTGTGGAAAAGCCTGAAACTCTTATGGCTTAGCGGCTGATGCCTGACTGTTGCTGCCCAGTGAAAACTGATTTCCCAACGTGTGGGGTTGTCCATGGCAGAAGACCTTCACACACTGCTAGTTGCCATGAGGACGGGTACAGGATCCAAGTCCTTCAGTGTTTGGCAAACAGATGAAAGCTTGCAAGGGGGAATTCCATTGGTCAGGCGAGTGCAGGTGGAATGGCGAGACGTGAACCTATGTGGAATGAATTTCAGTAGTCACAGTTTGATTTGTGACCAGATGAATTTACAATGTCTTATGTCAGTGTTCAACCCCCACATTTTCCCCCACATTTTGTTGTGTTAAGTTGCCACATTGTCAGTTGTGATTTTCACCCCAATCGAAATTTGTCCTTCGCATTTACCCATCTGTGCAGTTAGAACACATACACACACACACTAGTGATTACTAGGGGACTGTGGTGCACACGTGCCCAGAGCAGTGGGCAGCCTTAGCCTAGGGGTTAAGTGCCTTGCTCAAGAGCACCTCAGTCATGGAATAAAAATTAACTTGATTGGGCTGTTTACAATTTAACAGACAAATTTCTTATCAATTGTACTTAATATTATAATACAATAAAATACAATAAATAATAATAATATATATATATATATATATATATATATATATATATATATATATATATATATATATATATATATATATATATATAATTGTGATACAAAAGGTTATTTAACCAAAAAACACCCATCTGAACATCTCCTGATTAATACTTGATCTGGGTCACTCAAATACACTGATGTTCTATATAGGTTGGGTAGCATACCTACAAAGAACTTCTGTCTCTTGCAAACTGGAAAAGACTTTCTTCAAGGATTGTTCTGTCTTTGGTTCCATCCATCTCCATACCTCCAACTGTGACCAGTTTCCCAGTCCATGCAAATGAAAAACATCCCAAAATCATAATGCTCCCACTATAATGCTTCACTGTAGGGGGTATAGTTGAAACCGTGTTTCACTGTACGGAGGGTGTTCTCAGGCTGAAGAGCAGTGTTGGGTTAAGCCATACAGAGTGCACTCCAACAACTCCAGAAAGTTCGATTTTGTTTCTCACCAACCAGACTACCTTTCTCCAAAAGTCTGCTGAGTCTCCAACATGCTCCAAACTTGTTTCCAAATGGCTGTTTTTCAAGACCGATTTTCTTTTCTTCTTTCCTGTGTTCTATAAAACCAGAAGTTTTGTAGAGTATCTGGGAAATAGCTCATCTTTTCCCATCACAGCCACAGACGATTCCAGATCTTTGATAGCAACCTTTGACCTCTTGGTTGCTTCTGATTACTGCCGTCCTTAATTGGCCGTTGATTTTTGATGGATGGCCTTATCTAGACAGAGCTGTGGTTGCACCGTATTCATATTTAATGGTGGTCTGTAGAATGTGCACACTTTTTCCGATCTATTTATATTTTGCCCTGGAATGTTTCGATAGTTCCTTGGTCTTCATTTTGTTTGTGTGTGTGTGCTCACAAACTCTGGAACCTTCCAGGAAAAGGTGTATTTATATGACACTTGCACAAGGTGGACTTTATTCGAATTATTCAGAGACTTCTGATGTAAAACTATTTAGGTGTTTTGACAGCAATAAAGGTGAATACTTAGTTTGAATATTTATGCAATCCTATTTTGTGTGTGTGTGTAAATTTGCAAACAATATTGACTCCTCACACTGGAATATTCTAAACTTTTATAGACAATGTGAAGATTCATGACATAATTCCAATTAAGTTCAGTTCTAGGGAATATCACAAAAATTGTGAAAAGTTCAAGTAGTAGAAAACTTGTGTAAGGCTATGTGCTATGCATGCCCCAGCAAGATTTTTATTTTTATTATGGCTGTATGCAACTGTATGCAGTTTTTTTAATAAGACATGGTGACACTAACCAGTGTCATTTTGAACAAAATGAATGAAACCTATTAATTCACATGTAAACAGAATTGGCCAGAATAATGTTCCGTTAATGATTAATAAGGTATACATGGTAAACCTTAAACTGCACCTTTACTTAAATGGCTGATACATGATTGCAACATCTACATGCTGTAGTATGAGACGACCTGGGTTCATCGGGATGAGTGAAAAGAATCCCCCCAGGGGTCACATGTGTGAAGGCCATGCATATTTCTCCTTTATTCCATAAGGAGGGAGGGTCGCCCCAGACCCGAAACCCCCTAGGACCACCCAGCTCCACATGCTGCACCATTTGGCTTACGGGGTTATACCATTGCCAATTCCTAATCCCACCCCAAGGATTCATTTTGCTGGGTTATTCTTTAAATGTTCATGGCTTAGTCATTATATAGTCCAGTCACAAAGTTGTAGTCTACCTCTGTCACTCATTTCTTAGTCTTAGTCATTTCCAGTGTCCAGTGTCTCTCTTCAGGCCCAACAGAACCATAACAATGCATGTCCTTTACGGCCTCTCCAGAAATAACCAATTTACTTTGCTGATAAGTAGCTTCCTGTAAACTCAGACTATGGGTTTAATACATACTCGGCTGACAATCATGGATTAGCACTGTTGTTAGCTGGCATTTCATGGGCTTACCTGAATCTGTAACTCTTTCCATGTCACTGAATGTGCTGGCTTGTACAGTGTGTGGTGTTGGTATGAGTCACTGGGGTAAAAGGTGCATTCTTCACTCCTTGTGAACAGGTGTGACACTGTAAGCGAACTGTGTGAAAACAGCCCTCCTCCCACTGCCAGTGTGTGGTCTATGCAAATAGGCATGCACAATTACATTTACATTTACGGCATTTAGCAGACGCCCTTATCCAGAGCGACACAATTACACATGCACACACACACACACACACACACAAACACACATATGTATTTTAGGTCCTCTAAGTGTTATGTCATACTAAGTGGGGAGAGCTGCATGGCTAAACATGTTAAAGCAAGGGGTTCATATGTCTCCTGGTGTGTAAGAGAACCCAGAACCTGTCCATCTTACTAAATCTGATACATCTTGATATTGCCTACAAACTCCCCACACATTCCAAACGTAATCCAAATGAGCAGATCTTCATGTAGTTATCTTATCTGGTTGTTTTTTGTGCCTTCAAGTGTCATTCTTTGTAATTCATTATTGGCCTTAGATTTCAAATCTATTCTCCATTCTCTGTGCTCATATGTGTCCTGTCACACCGAGGTGAAATTTGACCCTTTGCCATGGTGCCACTTGTCTCTTGGCCTGTCTGGACAATGCCAACTATTTGAAATATGTCTCTTCATATACACAGAGCAGGGCGTGTGTCACAGAGCTGAGAGCAGAGGCCTTCAGCCTGACTGGGAACAGCTGCGCCTGATCTCCTTAGGCTCCAGTTCACTGGCCAACAGGTTACTGAGTCACTAGAGGGGGCGTGACCTGTGGTCATGAATTGCTCACCATATTGGCCACATCATGGACCAACACGCACAAGCCCGCTGAGACGATTTGCTGTTAATGTCACAACACCAAAACGTCAGCGTGCAAGCAGAACCTCTTGGTTTTAACAGAGCAGACTGAGATGATGCGGTTAAGACTGATTGATAGATCAGGGAGACTTAATGCTTCACTCAGTGAGATTAAGAGGATTAGACATAACTAGAAAAGGGCAAAAAGTGGAGGGGCAACGGCCTCTCTGCTTGTGTGTATCTGATGAGTGTGAAGGAGGTGTAAACAATGATGATCTTCCTTTCTCTCTGTTGAGAGGACTGGTGTCCAAGGCAGAAGCCTTGTAACTACATTTGAAGGAGTTCCCCCACCTTGCTGTGATATTGACCTCATTGATTTTGTTCATCTTAGATGGTCTTTCACAGCCTCTTACCAAATAAGGTTAGCTTAGCCTCTCCACATCTCCATACAGTGGTGTCTCCATGAAGTTGTAGAGTGAGGCCTAACTGCATTGTAGGACCATTAGCACTCTGACATATCATATTATACTGCAGCTCATGCCAATAATGGATTTCACATGTACAGTGACCAACACTCACTATCATCACATCTGCAAAGCATGCACCACACGCTTCATAGTCCGGAAGTAATCTGACATTGACAAATTTTTTATCCTTTTAAAATGAAATATTGACTCAAGATAAAATGCAGTCCAACTGGCTCTACTTTAAGGGTGTGTACATCTACACGAAGTATGTGGGAAAAACTGGCCCTTTTATACATCGTCCTCCACTTTTACAAATGGACAGTTTGCCAGCTGTGTGGATTATTTCCAAGACAGGAGAGCTAACAAAAGCCCTCAGAGCTCTTCTGCCCACAGAGAGACAGTTGTGATCCAGGGAAGTAAAATAAGATGAAGGACAGTGTGTCGAATGTCCACATAGATGTGCATAACTTCAGAGGCACCATTGCATGATGCAAACCGTTGGTAATCCTCAACAGTAACTTAAAACGACGTTAAAGTTTATGCAGTTCTGAGACAAAGTTTAGCCCGCACCCAAAGAGGAAAGTGAACCGCTGCTGATGTAAGCTATGCCACCTCATCAGTGAAACGAGGCGACTTGGGCATGTGTGGCCTGCCAGAATTGTGCACCTGCCTGCCTGCCTGGTGGTAGCAGCAGGACTCTGAGGTGCAGAGAAGCTAACGCCTCAGAACTCCCTGGGCGGAGCTTCGGATGACAGCGGGATGAGGAGCTGCATCGCACCGCCAAAGCAGCTAAGGAAAAATCAGCCACATGAAGAATCAAGGCCCTGGTCAAATGCCCAAGCCCAACCACGACGAGCAGGTGTCCCAATTACTGAGTGCGCAGGTGGAGGTGGGAGGGTGGAGAGAGGATGGAGGTGGGAAGCCTCCAGACATAGAAGGAATGAAAGATGGCTGCGGTACAAGCCTTGCAGACATGGAAGACACCTAGGAAGATACCCAGCATCTTGACTGCAAATCATCCATTTTAAAGGAATGGCTGTCCAAAAGATGTCTTGTGGCTGTGTCGAATTAATCACCTTAGATTAACTGTAAAAGACATCTCAAGCACTGGTATCCCATCATCACTAATGTCTACACCTAAACTAACCAGTCATATCTCATTCCTGTTGGCACTTGCAGTCTGTCCAGTGTGCTACAGCTGATCGTGCCCAGACTGCTCAAGCCACAACATTGCATTTCATGTTGCAATTCAGAATATCATTATGGGACAGTGTGCTCAAGTATCAGGCCGGAAGCTAGTTTTAGTCATCTACAAATGGAACCTCTGGAATAGTGATAGCAATCTAATCTCTCAGTTATTTAAACCATACTATGCTATGTTATAACTACACAGGTTCTTATGCAGTGATGGACAGTAACGAAGTAAATGTAATTCATTACTGTACTCTTTTTTTTTTTTTACTTTACTCAAGTATTTCCGTTTTTGTAACTTTTACTTTAACTTCACTACATTTAAAAGTCAGATATTTTACTTTTTACTCCACTACATTGTGCAAAATCTGTCGTTCCTTCAGGCTTCATGTGTTAAAAATGTAACGTCAAAACAAAAGAAGCACGAGGGACGCGCAACCAATCAGGGTTCGGTTCAACGGCAAGGATGCAGCGTAAAGTTTAGGGAGAACATGTCCCTACATATAAATGGCAAAGAAACTAACTCGCTATAAACCATGGCCTCATCTGACTGAAATAGCCGAAAAAAAATGGACTCATTCGTCAAGTGCCTTCTCTGCCTGTCTCAGTCCCATAAGATTTGTTCTTATAAGAATTCCTCACCCAGTCTAAGGAAACACGTAGAGGTAAGATATTTTCATGGGTCTACAGGTCATTTACTTTAGTGAGAAATATAACAATATCTTGTAGCAAACCGTTTCTTTGTGTATGTTAAAATAAGTCCGACAGTAGCATTGTATACACGGTTAGTTATCTAACTAGCTAGCTAATTATGCTATTGCTAGTACACAACCGAAAACCGTAGTAACGCACTCGGCTTGTAGCTAACTAAGTTAGCTAGCTAGTTATTTGTTTTACAATAGTTCATAGTATTTGGAGCTTCCAGCTAACTAAATGCGTTGATATTGTGAAATAATAAACATTCGAACATAGCACTTTACATTAGAAAACAAGTTCTATTTTGACATGCAGAGCATGGTGCTAAATATTAGAGCCTTAACTTTCAATACTTAAGTACATTTGAAGGCCAATACGTTTGTACTTTAACTCAAGTAGAGGACTAAAGGGAGGACTTCTACGTGTACTGGAGTAACTTTTTACCATGGGTATCTGTACTTTAACTCAAGTACGTGGTTAGTGGACTTCTTCCACCACTGTTCTTATGTAATGCAAGAATGAAGTGCTAATGTCAGAATAATGGACTGAAGTGTTAGCATATGCGGACATGTCATTAGAGTTAAGCAGGGCCTGTGCGAATCTCGGTATTATAGCTGTAAAACCTCAGTTGGATACATCCATTTTACTTCAGCGTGAAGTGAATAAACTGCTAACCAGAGGCGTCCACAAAACGTCTCCTTGTGCCCCTTAGTACTGTTGATGTGTGATGGATAAAGAGCACAAGTGTCATAGTGAAAGCTTGTTAAACATTACACACGGAAAACAAGGCTGACCAGCAGGAGAACCTAGAGTTGTTGGAAAACTGTTCCTGAGCTCTGTTTGTTTATTTTTAGGCCTGGCTCCTCCCCTCCTTTTGCATGAACTAGTTCCATTATACTCGCATCCTGTCATTACTGTCTCCTACCCAGAGAATATGGTTGAAATGTCAGAATGATCCATGCTACTTCTTTCGCTTTTAAATTTAGAGTGTGACGCCTGTGGGTCTATGAGAGCGAGTAAAAACCCTATGAGGTCAGAAGTCCTGTAACATCCCTACACCACTAAATCAGATGTACGACTAAATCAGATGAACACACACGTAGCATGGTGTTTTCCCAGACTGCCCTGTGCCACGCTGTATCACTCTTTTCAGTCCAGATGTACAGTACAGGGTTGGCTGTGCGTAGCATGTAGACAGTTCATGACGTAGGTTCTTACACAGGGATCCAAGTGTATGTTTGTGTGCTGCTTGTGCCCCTTCACATGACCCCTTGCCTGGGAAACTGGGTCTAGGAACAGAACACCTGACCCCGTACGCTTGCCATAACAGCGGGATGATAGGCGAACCTCGGCTCACAGCAACAGACAGAGCCATATAACGAGAGCACATCCTGTAAGCGAGAACACAGCCGGCACGTTTACTCTTCACGGACATTTGCGGCGGCTTTCGAACAGGACGGCGGAACAAATTCCAACCGCGCCAGCAAACTGCCCTGACGGCGATCGGCGGCATGGAGATCGACCGTGAGACGAGCGCTGATGCCGTCGGTCGTCAAGACGGCCGCGGTGAGGCCCCCTTATTAAAACTCCCAGAGCCTCTTGCTAAAGCCGTCAGATCTCCGTTCGGGGCCAAGCTGTAGCCCACCGGCTGGGCTCTGTGGGGGGCGGCTGCTAAGCTGGCCTGCTCGGGTGAAGCTGCGGCCGGGACTTTGCTGCCAGGGCCGGGTTTGGCCAGCTGTGACGAGCTCTTTGTTTTTAGCTTGCCAGACACCCGTGCTGAGGCTTTACGCCGGGATTCTTCTCCACACACTCGTCTCGCAGCGCGGCTAACAGGGATGAAAGCAGTGGCACTTCATTAATGTTTCATATGTTTGGTGTTCGAAAACCGCATCCAAATTTATTTCTACGGCGCTTTTTACAACACACTTTTTTACAAAGCAGCTTTACAAATGTGGCCAGATAGGGTCCAGATTCCTGATCAGCTGACATACATATCTGATGTTTCCAAGTCATATGTTTACTGAAATATATGGCTGTGCTATAATGGTCAAAGGATTACTAGTGTGAAAGTAAACCGTCCTTGATTTCAAGCCTGGATTAGACTTCTGCCTACATGTTATGCTGTCCATATAAAATTATGTTTATTCGAAATATTTATTCAGGATTTTGTGTGTGTGTGTGTGTGTGTGGAAACCTGTGACTGAGTCAAATACACCTTTATCTAGAGCTGAATTGCAACGGTTGTATTTTTCCTATTTTGCTTTTTGTATAAAGAGGAAATGAGGAGGGAGTATTAAACTCCAGTAAATACCCCCCACTGTACAGTTCAGCCCCATTCAGCAGAGGCACTTTGTCCTGAACTGTTCCTTTCAGTGATGTCAAAATCCATATTCATGTGTTCTGGATGTTCTGTGGAAGCCACAGCCCCATCGTCATGGCATCAGTTTGCTAACCTCAAATAACCAAATATTCCATCATTGGTATTTTACTAGTGATTAATAAAATACTTCTTGCATTCATAATTTAAACATGTATCGATGTTATTTGAAATAACATAAAACATTGTATGTTCCCAGTGGCCCTGTATGTAAATGGAATTCTGTGGTAGGATTTATCATTTTTGATGCACTTTTACTTTTGAGGTTGAAGATCCCAGGAGCTCATGAGTCCAGTATCTTTCGTTGCCGTGGCACTGAAGATGCTAGACTAACTGGGTCATGTTGAAGAATAAAGGCTTGAAGGGAAGAAGGGAGAGGCCTCCTCCCCTCGTTAGGGCATCCGCTCGTTCAGATGCAGCGCACATCTCCAGCCCGGCTTCCTCTCCCCCTTTTCACTGAAGGCGCGGGGAGGGGCTGCTGGAAGCGTGACCACAGGCAGCGGGGGAGGATAGGAGTCTCCACTCCTCGCCTGGCGACCCCACGGCACCCCGTTGCGGAATGGTAAACGGCGTGCTACATTAAAGGCGCCCAAAATCCAAAGAAATTGGGGTTATTCACAAAGCAATTAGCGGCTCGTCGCTCAAACGCGGCAGTGGACAAAACGCGCTCGTTTCGTGCGCCCTCCGGCCAGGAAATCTCCGGCCGGGGCTTGAGATTTTCTGTGGGATGCTTCTGTAGTAAAGAGTGGCTTAAGTGTGCCGCTGGATGTCTTGGTTGGGAATCAGGCTTAATCAAAGAGCCTGCTGATAAAGGCTTTGGGTTGGCCAGGTCTCAGAGGAGAGTGCTGAGTCTGCCCTACGATGTGTTCTTTATCAGGCGGGTCTGGGCAGCAGAGATAGACTCCAGAGACTCAGGAGTGTGTCTCTGTGCCCGTCGACTACTGGGGTTTGGCCCGGGAGTGACTCCACTCATATTAATCATTAATGTGGTTCCCAGGTGTTGGGCCTGTTAACCGCCTGGCACTGACCGTGGGGGTTTCTCCCTTGCGCTCCCTCCCCCTTTCCTGCTCTTCCCCCTCTCTCACCCCACTCTCTTCCTCTAATCTCCCGGGACCACTCGAGCAGGCTGAAGAGTTAAGACCACGCGTGTTCCCACTCCATCCCTGATTTTGGAAAGATTGCTTCAATTAAGCAAACGGCAGGGTTCCTATTTTTGGAAGCCTTGACTTCTCTCTCTGCCTCTCTCTCTCTTTCCCTCCATCTGCCTTTCCCTCCCTCTGTCTTTCTCTCTAAGACAAGACCATGCATAATCAAATGTGCTAAGATGTTTAGCAGCGTGCTAAAAATACTGATTTTGTAACATGGACAAGGGCATAAACAGTGCAACCAACTCGACAAGGTGTAACTTTACCTAAACGTCAATCTAATATGGACGTGTTGTGTAGGATGACAGCAAGAGAAAGATAAAAAAGAGAAAGCAGAAGGAGCTGGAGACTGACAGTGTGTTGGCAAAACGAGGTAGATTGACATTTTGAGCATTTTCAGCTTGTTCTCCAGATCTGCTGCGTGGGTGTGACAGGCGGACGCACGTGCCCGGGTCTGCCCCTTTGTCTCGGCTGCCGAGGGCAGATGCGGCGTGGTGGACAGCACTGCCGAGAGCCCTCTCAGAGAGGAGGCATCTGTTCAGCCATTCAGAGATCCCCCTCCCATACACACATGCACACACACACCCTCTTCCCACCTCCCCTGCGCGCTGTCTTTCAGCCAGAGCGGAACTCGTCACCTCTTCAAGTCGCCATCTCCTTTTATTCTCCTGCCGTGGATTGCGAGCAGGAAACAAACAGACAGATGTCTTGTTTCGGACCACCTGCAGAGCTCCACCCACTCATTAGGGCCGCCCCTCCTCCGGAGTGCGCGGGGACCCGTGGCCATGCCCACTGTCAGTCCACGCCAGTACCTCTTCAGCTTTGGCAAGCATCGATCGACAACGATTTCCTGTCAGCAGTGGCGAGGGGCTCGAAGATTGATCACTCGCAATTGTCTGTGCGTAGGTTAAGGGTGCTGGGGCATGTGTGTGAGTGTGCAGATGTGTTGGTGCACTTCGGCCCATGCGGGTGGGTGGGTGTTGGAAGAAGAAAGGAGAAGGGGGTTTATGAAGTGCTTGATGGTTGATGCCCTCCTACTCCTGAAGCCACAGCTCTGATCCTTCATTCTCCTCATGCTTGGCTTGCCGCTGAGGACAATGCGTAGCTCTCGTGGTAGCCTATTGTCTTTCAAATGAAGTTGTCCATCTTCCAAAAGTGGAACAGAAGGTTCTGAAAGCTCTCCTCTGCCAGTGACCAAAAAATCTCTTCAGAAGGAGGTTGCTGGTTCGCACGATCGTTATGACAATTAGAAGTTCACTGTCTTCACTGACCTCGACCCCTGTCACTGTTGACTCAGAGATTTGTCTCAGCCATGGACCTTCATGATTCTATACACTTGTAAATATCAAATTTTCGACCTTACCATACATTACTATTCACTCATCTGGAGAGTCTTTCATAAAGCAGCATCGATTAGTCCGTCTGTCCTGGGCACTGTGTAAATCTGAAGACAGTGGTCATCTATATGACAGCAGCTGTTTCATGTTCCCTGTTGTGTCCACTTCTCACCTCAAGGCCAAAATCAGCAGAAAAACCTTTAATGATTGATGAACGAGTCGACATATAAGCATTCAAAAGTGTTTTTCACAGTGATCTACAGCTCATAGACACTATGGCCCCTTTGTGTTGTGGAAATTAGAAGAGCTGACACAGATGCTATCTGCCCTGGTCCTTATTTATTTGGCTGCTTGCTAAGAAGAAGAAGAAGAAAAAGCTCACCAAGGTAAACATTTCATGCTGGAACGTGCTGACGGTGCAGCCATTTTAAGCTGATTTGGGATTGTCCTGTAAACAATGGAGGTGTTCGATTTGGCAGAGGCTTCTGTTCAAATCGAGGAAAGTAGTGAATAAATCAGGGGGATCAGTTGTGTGTCATGGCTGATGACAAGCTACTGGAAGCCATTACTTCTGCATGGATCCACTGGCAGCACATAAACAGCAGATAAAAGCTGGAGGCCTTGTGTGACATGCTCACGTTGGCCCCTTCGCTGTATTGCTGCCGAGTGCATTTTGATTCAGATTAAGGGCATAATCATAGTGAAGCATGAGCGCTCTGAGTCATGGTCGCTTGGGGACCGATAGATGTCTGTGGCTGTTGTGGAGAGGAAGCGTATTTCATAAGCCTGTGTTACTGCCAAACCTCATTTGAACCTCAAGAATGCATCTTCAGGCACCTGTGAATGAACTACCGTCTATTACATCACCTCTCATAACGTGATCATCTCTACTGCCTTCTTCAGTCCAAACTTGCTGTCATCACACAAACATTCCCTCTGTTACACATACACATCTAGAGACAGATGCACGCACACCCACACACAGAAAGTTCTTCACTGCCATGCTAATATTTGGTTTTAACAGCCATCGCACCCCTGTAGCGTCTGTAAGGAGAGCTGCCGTGTCTGTGAAAGGTTCCTCACAAGCCTTTCCCTGTGAGACTGCCAAAGGTGGCAGGGGGTTAAGTTCCAAACGAGTTCAGCTCTCGCACGTTTGGCTCTGTAGCATAGCTACGCAGTTGCTAAAGGCTTCATGAGACGTAAATAAAGTGACCACTTTGCGGAGCGCAGGGAGTATTATGCACATAAACAAGAGGGCGGTGGGTTACCTCAGATTAGCAATCTCATACACGCTCTTTCAGAAGGTGTCATCTTTAGCAATGTCAGATAAAATGGCCATGGAAAAAATGGTGGAAATTGGATTGTCTCCTGAATTCCCTTCCCATGTTACAGCCTCATAACAGAATTTTCCCCAAAAGGGATTTTGCTAATCTGCACTTGGACTTGTTTAGAGGACGTGCTTTCACCTAAGCAGGTTACAGCGACCTGGACTCACTCTGTAGTAAACTCTCGGTAGGCTACCTACTGTATTCACGATACGCTGATGTACTGAAGCAAACAGCTGGTGGGGCTCGTGAGGTATGTGAGCGTAGAGAGTTAGCTGCCCTGTTGGGGGACGAGTGCCCATGTTAGTCACGGGGGGTTGTAGTGGCGCTGTGGTCATTTCAGGGGCGATCTAATAGCCTCTTCTAAGTGGGATCGTGCATCCATGAAGCCTCTCTCATCCTCGGACCACGGGGGTGTCGTCAAGACAACCACGAGCCACAAAGAGCCTTCTCAGTCCCATTCAGAGGGCAGAGAGAGAGGGGCTTTTGTGCTGGGACTCAGGGCTGTGGGTGGGAGGTAATGTATGCGTTTAGTGTGCAAACAGAATGAGTGAACGGGCATGCGATCGTCGCTGTGCTTTCACGGCGCGCTCCGTGTCCCGAAGGCCGCGCACAGAGATCGACTTTGTGACCAGTGCCGCTCTACCTACATGACGGCGAAGAGGTGGAGATGGCTAGAGGGATATGAGCGTTTCCGTGCCCACCAGCGGACACCCACAGAGAGGGCCATGAGCTTCGTGTTGTTGTTGTTTCTTGTTTTCATGTGCTGCCCACTTCGTTGCCTAGAGTGGGATTTAGGAACTTCAAATGGCTCTTTGTAGTACTGATATAAGAAATCACAGGTTATTGTGGTGAGCTCCATCACTTCAGTAGCCCAATTTTTCACATTAACTGAAATATCTATTTAAAAATATCTATTTAATGTTATAAGCTACATTTGATCTTGTTAACTACATTTTCTGAGCTGAAACATTTAACAAATAATAAATGAATTAATAAATACAGCTGGATTAGGCCCTGACCCCCAGAAATGGAAAAAAACATAGAACATACATGCATATTACCTCAGTGGGACTTTATCATTCTCCATTCAGCAAGGCCCATCGCACTAGCCAGTCTGCAGTTTGTTGCATTGCAGCCCTCAGCATACCAGAGCTGGGTACCTGATTACTGTAAACCTCTTGAACCTGAGGAATCTGGCCTGGTGCCTCCAGAGCTGTACTGACCTCTGCATTTGCGCCAGAGTTAGTAGGTGAACTTCTACCATTCAGCCAGTCAAAGTCGATCTTGTTATTCTTTCTCATCAGAAATGTGTTGAATGGGGTATAAAATGTAGTCTCTCCAGAACATTGTACTACATTTGACATATAACAACAGCAGTCAACAATGCCAGTGCGTTCAGTGCAAGCAGACAGGACATGCAATAAATAGATGCCATGTACTGTACTCACACCTATTCATAAATTATGTAAATCTCTATAATATATGCTATAGAGTGGCTAGTATCAGTCCCTTGGCTAGTATCAGTCCCTTGGAACATTCTCTGGGTGGAACCTCTGTCCACTGGCCAGGCTTTTTCACAGTACGCAACTGGGTGAGATCCAACAGGCTATGTGTGATTTGACAAGGCGTCATTACACTAAGACTAAATATAGTTACTACTGTGCATTACATGCAGCTGCCAACCCAAGTGTCATTTAATTCAACAGAAGGCGATTCAGACGTCACGTTTAGAAGCACACTGGCAGGAGCAAATGCAAGATGAGAAAAAATACATTGAGACATTCGAACTGCATATGACTGCGCATATCTCGAAGCACATTTAAACCAATCCTTTTTTCCCCCCTACAGTTTACAGTTTATGAGTGATATAAGCAAATTATGCTGACATTACACATAGTGGTAGATGTCTGATATGAGGACATTCCGTCTGTAACTCTTCACTAATTAAGTGATGCTTTTGAGACTGTAAACTGGAGTTAGTCTAATAGGCTAATAAACCTGTAGGCACATCTGGGGCCATGCTTAACACCTCACTGAGCTGGCTGACAGTGAGGGGTCGGAGTCTGAGAGTGGGTGCTGCATAATTAAAGGCTGGGCTCACGTGCCGTCTGCAGGCCTCCTGTGGGTGCGTCTGGGCGCTGGCCCGCCCCGGGGCTGAGCTTGTCTGGGTTGAGGACCCATGGGAAGGGGCCAAAATGGCTGCCAAGCCTCAGAGGCAGGTGTGTCTCTCTTTCGCCGAGGAGGCGTTTGAGGCTATCACGTTATTCTGCGGAGCCTTTGGTGGTCGGTCAGAAGAAAGCCCCTGCTTGTCAAGGGAGTCGCGTCGGCCTGCCGAAATGCGTTTTAGCAGTAAAGGCCATGAAAAATTAATGATTCAATGCAATATTTAGATCCGCGGGGGGGGAGGGGGCTTTTCAAAGTGACATACATTGTGTCACTCAGTGTTTAGCATGTGCCTTATTAAACTTTTCATTTTAAACAATATGTCAAAACTGTGTCAAAACTGTCTGTCATTCAGAAATCATTTCTCGACATGCTGTCGCCGTGATATTATTTTGTTCGATGCATACACAGTGGAAAAAAGAAGAAGATAGTGATAAAAAAGAATCAATAAAATGAAAGGAGGTATACCAGAGACCCCTGCCACCTACCGCAACCCTGCAAAGTCATTCTACCATCATCACAGATACAGATCCTTAATATACCTGCCAAATAAAAGCAACTGGGCTCAGTGACGATAAGAATATTAACAACAGTGGTAGTAATAACAGTAGTTATAGTGATCTTCTAATCCAGTATACATAAAGTTCACCTTTTCCACATAATAACGAGCTGCCAGACAGAAGTAAATTCCTGCACCGTCACCTCTTATAGTGTAAAGGATTTTATCGTAAAGGTAAATAGTGCTTCCTATCTTTAATCCAGTGATTAAACTGAGGCGGAGACTTATCTTTCCATTTAGAGCACATCGTCTTGCCAGGAAAGTTGTGAAATCTATCAAACCTTTGGCCCAAGTGTTTATACGGACATCCTGTTATGTCCAAATATCGCTACAAGTGGAGAGGCCTCAGTGAAGGTGTCCAAAACGTCTGAGAGGAAAGACGATATTGATTCCCAGACGGAAGTTCGTTCATGACATGACGAGTAACCTGTCGTGACATGACGGCGATTTTCTGTCCTGCTAGGTCTGTTTTGCACCTGACACACATGATGTCAGAATTTTACTTTAGAGTTTTACTTTAAATAAGTGTAAACAGTGGACAGTCTTGAACTGTATCACAAAATGTCTTTGGACTGAAGAGGACTTTATTCTGCGTAATACAGTCTGCGGAATGTATTCTGCATATTTCCATGTTTCCCCAAATATCTGTATATCCTCCTCCATTGGTTTAAATACATTTATAATTGCAAGATTTTCTGAATTAAGCATACTTGGCCAGTGATATTTTGAGAGTTTGGGCTCATTTCAAGAATAACATCCTGAAGAGATTTAGATGGTAATGTGGAAAATTGGGAGTAATGTGATGATGTAGGAATATTACAAATTTCACTGAGCTGTTCAAATGATGCAAAAGTATCACCCATAAAGATCCATAAAGAAATCTTTTATTGTATGGAACCCCTTGTTTGCCCTGTCAACCACTGTGCAAGTGATCTGTGCACAGGCGCATGTACTGAGGGTTCTTTAAGACAGAAAACTTGTCTAAACTGATTTAAAGGACCATCTCACAACAGGATTAGATATGCAGGTATAGACACAGGCATGTGAACACCTGAACAGAGGGAGGCAAGACATGAAAAAAGATTGTGCAGTTCTATTCATTTTTTTCTTCATTGAATTTCTCCCTTAAGAGATTTGGTCATCCTCTTTTTTGACAAGCGTCCAGTACTCATTGGAGGTCCGTGAGTCGACAGGCATGAATAACAACACACAGAGGACACAACACTCAGGGCTTTGTTACCTTAGCCAAGATTCCATACAGACTTGTCATGTCTGCCTTTCAGATTACTGACAATGAACCAAAGAAAAATGCAGACGGTCGCCCGTCGTGTAATTAACGTGCATGTAACATTATGACTCGTGCGCAGCGTGGATGTAATATTGTGACACATGACCTTGCAGCTCCACTGGTTAGTGTATTCACTCACTAATAGGTATTTAGGAACTTTATTTGGTGAAACATGCCATTTGACAGATGCCATTGTGTACCGGTGGTATGCTGATTCGTAATGCAGTGCATTAAAAGCCAAGAATTGCATTCTGGGGGTTTCAGCATATGGCAGAGTTCAGGTTGGTTACTGATGCCCTTTGCCCTGTAAGCACTAGGCCAGGGTGCCATCCCATGGCCCACTCGCACACTCCTGGTTTCCGTGCAAACTTGGCAGAGTGCCCTGGGAGAGATGGGCCCAGAGGCCAGAGGACACCCCTGTGTGCATACATCTGTGTTCCCCCACCCCACATTGGCCTGTCAGAGCTCAGCCTTGATAGGTGGGCCTATTTATAGCGGTCAGGGTCCGGCTGTCAGGAGAAATTCTTCTGGTTGCGGGAAGTGGGGCACTGGTTGTGGATGCCTAGGACAGCCTGAGAACTCTGGGGTGAGATGCTGTTTATGGCTACGGCCCATCTGGGACGTGACTGGCCTAATACAACTGGACATACTGTATTTACTGCCCTGACAGCAACCGCGATGCTAAATCTGCTTCATCTCGCTGGCACCACGTTTTGTCTGTGTCAGAGTCTTGGAAGTATGTGAACTAGGGTTGTGCCGATGGACTATATCATCGTCCATCGTCATTTATGACCCACCATCGCGATGGATGGTAACCATTGCGATGCCACGCCCACTTTTTTGTTTTTCCACAAACATGCACTGACCTTCTTTAGGTCTCCTTCACCTAAAATGTCTATTAATTTTAAACATTTCATGTTATTCACGCAAATAGAATAAGCCTGCTCGTTGTGCGTCAGGAAACTTGCTCATTGTCAACCGAAGTATGACGTTCAACTTCAGCGAAAGCATTAATTTTGCAGTGCAAAGGCTACAAAATAAAATTGACACGAAGGTGTTTGTAAACACGTTTATTAAAAGTTGAACAACATGGTAGGTTGCCTGTTGAAATGAAATGCGCCCCAACGATATCATCGTCCATCGCAATGTTTCACTGTAAACATCGTCATCTGCCAATTAAGGAGATATCGCCCAACCCTAATGTGAACTGATTGTTTAGTGATAAAAAGAACGTTCAAAAATTGTACCTAATCCACTACTCCTACATGTTCTTATATGAAGTTGTTTCTTCGCCACTCGTTGTCCTCAAACTGTTTAAATTTTACACATTTTATACACATTCTGTTACCATTTCTGTTGGATTAATGACTTGATGACAAATGCAGTTGTCCCTCTGGAGAATGTACTTAAAACGCCTGACTTAGAAAGGCCATTTGTAGCATGTGGTATGATGAGTATGCGTAAATACACCTCTCTGACTGTAGTGTCTGTCCAAGTGCCCTATACAAAACCTCTCTTTCTCTCTCCTACTCTCTCTCTCCTCTCCTTTCTTTCTCTTTCAGTTAGTCTCTCTTTTCCTTTCTGTTTCTATGACCCCTCTATCTGTTTTTCAATCTCTCTTTCTGCTGTTTTAATGCCTTTCCCTTTCTGTTTCCCTTTCTGTACATCCCTTCATAATTGTAAGGATTAAGAAGCTGCCACACAATATTTGCATTATAAAATGTTAGGGCTTCAGACCGTGCCTCTGCATTAGCTTGAACCGGCCAACACATCATAGGCTAATCGGCTCCGGCCCGCCTCCCCATGACATCAATTTGATGCCTGAAAAGTCATCTTTTTCCACAGCGTGAACTGGGTTTGGACGCTCCCGCTGCCCGGTGAATGGTGGCTTTGTCCCCCGGGGAGGATAAATAGGTTTCTTAATCACCCCGAGTGGCAACTTCTCGTGTCCGTTGTCAGGCCCAATGAGGCGTGACAGCGATACATTCTGCTGAGGGCCATAAAAATGTGGGGTCAGTGCCAGCGTTTCGGTCGGGGACGGCGGGGTCAGTCTCCCGTCCTCGCCCGCCGCGGGTAGAAGCCCCCCAGCCAGCTTAGCCTCACTCCGCCGGCCCCGGCGTCCGTGCCCTCGGGAATGCTTCCAGACAATGCTCGCCTTTCAGACTTGGCCCATTCAGCCAGACAGGCGGAAGGCTTTATGCTCAGGCAAGGTTTGAAGTACTTGTCATTCCTGAAGGGGAACCTTTGCTCCTTCTAGGTTCCTGGTTTTCGGATTCTGCTGTGATGGATCCGCGGAAAGTAGGACTGGATCTGGAGCACCGTCTGTGGTGCTGAACCTGCAACACATCTGCCTGTCTGTGAGAATAAAGAATCATTGGCGCGTGGTGTGCACTTACTTCCCAACTGCTCACTCTCTTTTTCTGTACTGATTCTGGTGGTAGAAGATTCTTGTTTTTAAAGCATTTGTTTTCACGCCTTTCAAGAAGTATCACATCGGCACCTTCGTCTTTTGTCATCGTGTGTTTTTGTTGGAAGAATGATTCACCAAAGCGTTGAAAATGTGATGAGGAAGGATTTCCTCACCCGATTAAAATGGAGGCAGTCCATCCAGCATTTTTATTTTTATTCTGATGCCAGAGAATACCATCGATTCCCAAAACATGCATGATAAAAATGCGTCAAGTATAAGGCGGGGCGGATGGATGGCTATGCTAATATTTTACTGGCTGAGAGGAGCAGTGACCCTGCTTTCACTTTCCAGCCCACGTCTGAGGGTCAATGACATTCCTTACAATGAGGCCCACTTTCTCCATCTTGCACTATGTGTGTATGTGTGTGTGTGTGTGTGTGTGTGTGTGTGTGTGTGTGTGTATGAAGGGAGGCTGTGTCTGAGATCGGATGATAGTATTTCTTTCAGTCTGAACGAACTGACTAAAGTTCATGGAAGAAAGCAAGGGGCAGACAGTGGGCGGGACAGAGAGTGAGGACGAGAGTGAGAGAAATAGTTGGGGAATGTCTACATTTAAAAATGGCGAAAACGAGAAGGAAAAGGATAAAAAATCCTTTCAGTTGATCTCTTGACTGGTCGATTTCCCTTATTAAGAGATAAGACAGGTCGAGCAGGGCACTCCAGTACGCCGCCATTCATTAGATCCTATCGATGGAAAGCAGGAAAACGAGTACAGACTGGCATAGGAAGACAGCAGGACCCTCCAGAGTGCAGAGCCCAGCACAGGCTGATCCTGAGTTACAGTGCTGGAATTTGACTGGGGGCAGTGAAGCTCTGCTCAACCCTTTGTTTAGGTTTAAACAGCATGTTTCTCCCACAGGGTCCATGGATGTGCACTGTACTGTTTGACAAAGAGGACGGAAACCACCCAAACGTACTGTTTCTGGCAAATGGTAGGGATATTTTAAAGAAATGATCAAGTTTAGTAAAAAATAAATAAACAGTAATTATTATTATTTGGCCACTGTGTGTGTGTGTGTGTGTGTGTGCATTCTACAACATGCATGTATGCTAGCAGGACTTCCATTCTTGCATACAAAAGTTGCTTGTGCTGGTGCTATCCATGCTCCTTTTTGCTCTCTGTGTTCAGTGTGTTTGCAGTGCAACTTGGGATGCGTCTCTTCTTCATCCTGCTCCTCCCCCTCCTCCTGGGCAACCCGGCCACGCCACGGGCTGGCCACCCCTATCCCCGCTTCTCCTCCAACGACACCGTGTTCCAGCACCTAGCCCTGCACCCTGACCCTGGCGTGGGCACGCTGTACGTGGGGGCGCGCGACCGCCTCTACCAGCTGGCCGGTCTGGACAGCCTGCGCCTGGAGGTGGAAGAGCACACGGGCCTGGTGAGGGACAGCAAGGAGTGCCTGCCCCCCGTCACCCTGGACAGCTGCCCGCAGGCCCGGCTGGTCAGCAACTACAACAAGCTGCTGCTAGTGGAGCCCTCCTCCCTGCAGCTGGTCACGTGTGGCAGTGCTCACCAGGGCACCTGCCAGAAACGCAGCCTCGCCAACGTGAGCCACGTGCTGTTCTCCGCCGCCAGGCCCGTGGACACGCAGTACGTAGCCGCCAACGACCCGGCTGTCTCCACCATCGGGATCGTGGTGAGGCCGCGGAACGGGGCTCCGCCCCTCCTCTATGTTGGGCGCGGGTACACGAGCAGCCACCCGCCAATCTCCACTCGCCAGCTGTTGGCCGAGCCCGTCTTCTCCTATGAGGAGATGGCCAAGCTCGCCGTGGCGGGCCGCCTCTCGGAGTACGACCACAATTTCGTAGCTGCCTTCACGCGCCGCAACCATGTCTACTTCTTGTTCTACAGGCGGGACCTCAAAGCTGCTTCTCGGGAATACAAATCGTACGTTGCGCGGGTGTGTCTGGATGATCAGGCTTATTACTCCTACGTGGAAGTTCCACTAGCGTGTCATTCCAGCTCCACTGGGAAAAACTACAACCTCCTCCAGGGTGCGCAGGTTGGCGGGGAGGACTCGGACGATGGGCAGGTCCTGATGGGGGTCTTTTCCACGCCCCTGAACGCAGCCAGTAGGCCGAGCGATGAGTCGGCACTTTGCGTTTTCCCCCTGGACGAAATGGACCACCACATAGATGCCACGCGAAACCTGTGCTACACGCAGCATGGCCAGAGCGCGGGCAGCAGGGTGGCATACATTGAGTACGAGGTCAAATCCAGCTGCGCTAACCTGCCCATGGTGAGTATGAGGTCAAATCCAGCAACGCTAACATGCCCATGGTGAGTAGGAGGTCAAATCCAGCAACGCTAACATGCCCATGGTGAGCCCATGACCATGGAAACCTGTCCTGACCACTTCCTCCTGGGGCTTATTATAAAAAAATGTTGGCATATGTATATTTGTACATATACAGTATCTATATGTATATATGTCCTACTTTGACAGATGTTCTTATCCAGACCAACGTACAAAAGAACTTGACCCACCACAATAGATTTTTTAGGGCAGGTGAGATCGTGTAATTGTGTCGTTTTTAAGAGTAGGAGGGAATCAGCCGTGTTGTTTAAGATCGACTAGCCTACATTATATGACATGCTGCCTTAGCCTGTCAGGGTTTCCTAAACGATGTTTATGCTGACTGAGGAGGAGTGAACAAGGCTGCTCGGCCAATCACAGATCTCCAGCGAGGAGGCCCATTCCCATTGGTGCCTTACTGTCTCCTCAGCCCAGCACTGTTTCCAGCTGGCCAGTCAGAGATCCGGCCTGCGGTGCTTTTGCCGAGGTCGTTAAGGATCAATAATCCCACTAGTCTAAGATACACTAATGAAAGCTGCTGGGAGAGGGGGGAGGGGGGAGGGGGGAGGGAGATCTCATAAATGAAGGTTTTGAATGACACGAACTGGAAGCCAAAACCAAGGAATGTACATGAGCACTCTGACATCACAGATGGGAAAATCCCAAGAATTAAACACCCACACACATGCACAAAATCAAGCAAATTATAGTATTATCGTAGATTATCTTCATATTTAGGAACAGGTAAAACCACATGATGGGCAGAATAACATCCCAGTCCATGTAGCGTTGGTCTTTTTTCTTCAAACTGGATTTTAGCGTCTCAAACAAAGGAACCAACTTGGCTTAGTAATAGATTAATCTCATCTTATTTAAATCTTCTTAATTGAGCTAAGAGGATTTTGATGACTCAGATAATAACTCAGATGTTTACAGTACAAGAACAATGACCAAGAGATGAACCAGCCCAGCATGACATGGCACGGGCAGGTAGCTATGGTGCAGGTAACTATGGTGCAGGTAGATAAGTTGCGGGTAGCTATGGTGCAGGTAGCTATGGTGCAGGTAGCTATGGTGCGGGTAGCTATGGTGCAGGTAGCTATGGTGCGGGTAGCTATGGTGCAGGTAGCTATGGTGCAGGTAGCAATGGTGCAGGTAGATAAGTTGCAAGTAGCCTAGGTGCAGGTAGCTATGGTGCAGGTAACTATGGTGCAGGTAGATAAGTTGCGGGTAGCTATGGTGCAGGTAGCTATGGTGTAGGTAGCTATGGTGCAGGTAGATAAATTGCGGGTAGCTATGGTGCAGGTAGATAAGTTGCAAGTAGCCTAGGTGCAGGTAGCTATGGTGCAGGTAGCTATGGTGCGGGTAGATAAGTTGCGGGTAGCTATGGTGCAGGTAGCTATGGTGCGGGTAGATACGTTGCGGGTAGATACGTTGCGGGTAGCTATGGTGCGGGTAGCTATGGTGCGGGTAGCTATGGTGCAGGTAGCAATGGTGCGGGTAGCTATGGTGCAGGTAGCTATGGTGCGGGTAGCTATGGTGCGGGTAGCTATGGTGCGGGTAGCTATGGTGCAGGTAGATAAGTTGCGGGTAGCTATGGTGCAGGTAGCTATGGTGCGGGTAGATAAGTTGCGGGTAGCTATGGTGCAGGTAGCTATGGTGCAGGTAGCTATGGTGCGGGTAGCTATGGTGCAGGTAGCTATGGTGCGGGTAGATAAGTTGCGGGTAGCTATGGTGCGGGTAGCTATGGTGCAGGTAGCTATGGTGCGGGTAGCTATGGTGCGGGTAGCTATGGTGCAGGTAGCTATGGTGCGGGTAGCTATGGTGCGGGTAGCTATGGTGCAGGTAGCTATGGTGCGGGTAGCTATGGTGCGGGTAGCTATGGTGCGGGTAGCTATGGTGCAGGTAGCTATGGTGCGGGTAGCTATGGTGCAGGCTGAGCAGGATCTCTGTGTTCAGTGCACTTGCAGTACAATGTGGGCAGGAAATATGTTTCTCTGTTCCTAGGACACACTCAACGCCTACCCATGTGGCTCAGACCACACACCCAGTCCAATGGCCAGCCGGGACCCAGTGGAAGCCGAGGCGGTATTGGACAGTCCATCTGCTCGTCTCACGGCCGTGGCGGTCAGCGTGAGGGAGGGCCACTCCATTGCTTTTCTGGGAGACTCCAAAGGAAACCTGCACAAGGTAACTGATGGTGCTACTTTGAGAAGATACAAGACAGCTATCCAACTCCTCGCTGGCCAAAGCCATATTGATAGTGTCTGTTATAATGCTATGGTTTGTTCGACTTCCCGTATGTTCGTTGCTACCTGTTTGTTCACAGTCTAGCCTGAATGCCAGCCTTACACACAAGCTCGCACAACATCAATGTGCTCACCATGCATCTGATCAAGACTATGACTTCACATGTAATTGGAGAGCCGATGAATTCAGTGGCCTTGATTTTCTGGCTTTTCAGATCATAGAAGGAACTGCTACGGCCAGGCTGTATGATCCGTCCTGTTTGAGGCTTAGGTAATAAACTTAACCGCAGGTAGCGTCTTCCATCAGACGGCTTTGTGTCAGTATGCGGTGTTACCCATGCAGTTAATTCTCCTCTAATCCCTGGGTCAGCCTTAGATCAAAGGCATTTGTTCAGCTAAGCGGAAGTCTCCTATTATACCCAGCTTTATATTATCACAATAGGACAAATTCCATGGTCAACACCCTAACGCATGCACATACACACAGTAAACAATCCTCACTCAGTGCCCCCAAGCCATGCACAAACACGCCCATATCTTAGTCAGTTTTGCGTTGTAAGAGTGCGTGATTTTGGCCGTGGGGCTGCGGTCTCTGGCAGCCGGTCGATGGTAATGTGGTTAAGGCTGTCTGAGCCGAGCGGGCACAGCCCTGCACAGCCCTGTGCAGCTCCCGGCCAGAGGTGTCCGGCACTCACAGCCGTGTCACCTGCTTGACTGATGGGATTCTCCGGCTGGGTAATCTCATTTCCTGAAATCTAGTCCGATGGTGATGGGATTCGGGAGGCATTAGGCACCTTTCACGGATGTATTCTGTTGCTGCTCACCTCTCTTTCCTCCAGACCCGAGATGTGTGTTCTTCTCCACAGGCAACAGTGTCCACAGATGCGTTTTGTAGAGCTGTCAAAGATTTTATGATACATTCAATGCGTTTGTTTTTGTTTGTATTTGTGCATGTGTGTTTGTTGTTTGTTTCTGGCATTGTGGGACAGGTACATCCATTTGAGAGCTCGGCCGTTCGGGCGTACTTCCCGTACGTGACTGTGTGCACTGTTGTGTGTGCCACACCCCAGGTGTTCCTGGGGAGATCCGGGGAGGTGAAGAGCTACGCCAGCATTCCCATTCAGTCAGGCTCCCCTATTAACAGAGACCTGCTTCTGGACTCCTCCCAGAGACACCTCTACATCATGACCAGCAATACCGTGAGTGCTTCAACCCATCACTGCATGAGGAAATGGCTTCAGAGAACTTAGAAATGGATTAGATGTATAAGATATATAGCACTGTATATTTAACCTGTCACTCCCACATACACCAGAATAAGTGGAGAAAGAATTATGCTTTTTTGTTATGCATGTGTATGTGTGTGTGTCTCTAATATGTCTCTGATAATGTATGCAGGTAGAGAAAAGACCTGTGGCAGAGTGTGAGAGACATACAGATTGTCAGTCTTGTCTTGAGGCACGAGATCCTTACTGTGGTTGGTGTGTCCTTGAGGGCAAGTGAGTGTCATTCCAAGCATCAATTTCATCAATAGGTTTTACAAGACTTTTATTATGGTACTCTTAGATTCAGAAGCTGGTCTAGTTTCTTTCTCGTTCTCCCCACCTTTTCTTTATGCTCATTCCTCCATTTTGTTTATCACCCTCACAGGTGTGGCGTGCGTTCTGACTGTAGGTGGGGCTCATTGGATGGCCATTGGCTGTGGAGTTTTAACGAGGAGCATAAATGTTTAAGGGTGCAGTCACTGAGCCAATCCAATATCAGCCTGGGAGCGCAGAAGAACGTAGGCACAACAATCAACACTAAATATTATCAATGATCATAAATATTAAAATAGCATGAATCTAACACATTAAAAAATCATCCAGCTTTGAAATGTCAAAATAAAATGGCAGTTGAATTTGAATTGCATTGGATGTGAAGGACCCACTGTGTCCTCCCAGGTGGAGCTGGAGGTGCCTGGCCTGCCCAGCCTGTCTGGGGGGGACACCTACTCCTGTTTTTTTGAGGGGACACAGAGTGCGGCTACTGTCAACGGCACGACGGTCACCTGCTCCACGCCTCCCGCCCACAGGGCACCTCCAGTACCTCCAGGACACGGTAAAGCATTTCAGTATTGTTGCATTGACAAAGCCGGTGGATTCATTCCCCACCTACAACACCAGGACTGTGTTGAAAGAGCTGTGTAGCTGTATGGAGCTGACAGATGTATGTCTGTGGTTATGGCTGATTTACATGTCATTATTTCTGCATTATTTGCATATAAATGATTTCTCTATATTAAAGACCAGTTCTAAATAGAAAAGCACTTGGGAGTTTCTACCATGGAGCCTTGTTTCCAGACTGTGCTGAAATTAGGTCATCATTATTAAACGACTTGTATTGACAGTCTTATAATGAGGCCCAGTGCAGTTGTTTCTAAGTACAGGGTGTCTCAATAGTAATGGAGCATCCATATAAATGAACACGGTTTAGCAGAGGGTTATGCAGTTTCAGACACGAGCTATAGGGGAAAGTGTTAGGTCATGTGACACATCATACTGATGGAGAATGTCACCAGAAAAACAGTGGTGTGCTTCAGGCCAGTGTAACTTTATTCGTTCTCATGTTAAATCATTGATTTTATGTGACACCAGAAAATGTACCATAAGAGCTACCACATATGTTTGATGTGCTGTCCACAATGTGTGTGTGTTAAAACTATCCTTTTCCAATTAGTGCCAAGGATCACACACACACACACACATAAAAAATGTATTCCTAATCGGTGGTTAAACGGCGCTTTACAAAAAAGGCTTATTTCTCTTTCAGAGGGAAATCGTGAATATTTAGTGTGCATTATGACAGGTGCCGCGGGGGTGGGGGTTGGGGGGGTTGGGGGTCTTGACTCCCCGTGACAAAAGGGAAACAAAAGGGGCCAGAACGTAGGGGTGTAGCGTCAGCCATAGTTCTCCAGACATTTACGAACGTAGCAGAGCAGACGGAACAAGGGCCAGGTGAAGGCAGCCAGCTGGGACCGGGGAAGAAATGTGGCTGCTCTTTCTGCGTGATATTAAATGACTTCCTGAGGCCGAAATGTCTGTCTGCAGTGAATGCTGGATGTTCAGCTTTTACTAGTTGTCTGTCTCTCGCGACAGATTCCGTGTCCGTCACACTGTCTCTACGCTTCCGGACTGTTACCGTGGCGATGCAGGAATTCACCTTCTTTGACTGCTCTCTTGTACAACAGCTGTCGGGCACCATGCCGTAAGTCCCCCAGTCACACACATCACACACGCGCAGCGTCCTGCGTTTGCTCCATGCGCTCATCATCTTGCTCCTAGCATTATTAGTCTTTTGACCTTTTCATACAAGTTCACTTGTTTAAGATCCCTTCCAATTTGAAACCATAAAGTTATGAATTCGAAGAAATCATCACCAACACTGTATGCTAAACTACAGTCCCCCCTCCCAACTGCTCTCTCACCTGTGAACGAACCACACGGCAACCATCCTGGACACCAGGTTACCAGAACACAGAACACACACGTCTCCCGCATGTTTGAGCTTCACCGCCATAATCAGGTGTGAAAATATTAGCACTACAAATAACGCTTGTAGTATAACTGTTTTCAGGGAAAATAGCAGGATAAAAATTATTTGCTTAGTATGTTCTAAAAACCAGCCCCCCTTGCCTTAGGTAGCTATGAGTTTATTAGAGAAATGTCTCTCTTAAGATGTTTTAGTTTTTCAGTTATTTCATTTTCTTTTTTGTAAATCAACTCCCTTTCATAAGTTCCTTTCGAATGAGTATTATCTAACCTGTAGTTAGATCAATCATTAACAATCATTTCCCCATGGTGGATGGTGTCCGTACCTAACTGTCAATAATTTAAACACATATCACTACATAAACAATATTTACTGTGTCGCTTGCAAATGTTGAAATGATTTAAAAAATTATCTTTAAAATAATGTTTAAAAAAATTGAAGCAACGCTTGTAGAGGCCTGTGCATTAACTGTATCTGTATGTAGAAGTTACTTTCACCTATTCCATTACAAAGAAGCGACAGATGCCTCTTACATTCCTCCTGAAAGCGAGCTGCCTCGTCTCTGCCCCTCCTCCCCTCCCCCGGAGCCAGAGCTCCCACCAGGGCTTTTCATCCCGCTCACATTCATTCAGTCGGGGCGGCGGGAGCCTGGAGAGTCGTGCTCTTGGAATCGCACCACGTAAAGCCAGCTGGGTCTATACGGGTCGGGCTTTGGTGAAACTGGCCCGGATGGCTCTTTCGCTGCCTTGAATCACTAGTAGGGACTCCAGTAATTATTTTCTGCACTCGGTTAACTTTTTGTGTTTTTCTCGTTCCCTCTTTTGCTGGCACAGATGCACAGGTTGCGTGAGCAGTCGCTGGAGGTGTAACTGGTGCATCCATCAGCACATGTGCACACACAAGACCACATGTGATCAAGGAGTGGTCATATACAACCAGCACGTAAGTTCACGTGACAAGGCTCAAGGAATGAGCTCTGATGTGGTAAAGGTGGCAGTCTGTAAACTTTATTGAAGGTTCCAGAATCACTTTGCAAACAGTGTTAGAAGCGCAGTGGAGCAGATCAGGCCCCAGGCAGAGTTGGACAGTTCTACTAATTTGTGTTTGCTTGCTGTTAAAGAACGACTAGCTGCAGTCATGTTCATTTTTTGCATGTTGTAGTGTGTCAGTGTTGTCTTGTCAACGTTTTGTCCATAATATCAATTGTCTTATTCAGAATTTCTGTCTGTCTATAATGCCTTGTTCGTCTTTGCGTATATGTCACTAATTTCATCATAATTTTCCTATTGTCCTCTCCCTCTCCTCATCCTGACTGTATGACCACAAGTTCCAACCACCAACCTCTACTTCCCAAACAACCCATGTCATTAATAAGTTCACGTCAGCCACTCCTATACATTCTACCATGGCGCCAACCAAATCCTCCATAACAAGTGAGACCATATCCGTGACCACTCCTCCTGTGGCACCTCCCACCACTTCAGAGCCCACAACGGCCCTTCCCCCAGCTGTCGAAACCACACCCCCCCTCGGCACCCCGCCCACCACCCTGCGGCAGACCACGCCTTCCTCAGCCCAGCAGGCTCCGATCACAGCAGCGGGGGCTCTCCTTAACGACAGCATAGCAGATGGAGAGAAGGCACATGTAGCTTCGCTGTCAACTCCGGCTCCTGGTGGCACTGGTGAACCGCCCCATAGAGAGTCAGCCGTACAGTCGATCACGGTTGCCAGCCCGGCAGCCCCCGCTGAGGGCGTGGCCATGGCGGGACCGTCGGGCGAATTACCCCCCTCCCCCTCTGTCGCTGTGGTAACTCTTGGGTCTGGGGAGGCAGCCCTAGAGGCAGGGCTGCCAGCGTCCTCAGACTTTGCTCCGTCCGGAGACAGCGAGGCAGGTCGCGTCTCGGCCGATTTTCCTCGCGATCCCGACACGGACTACCAGTCCGACTCGGACGACTTTTTACTCGCGGTGAGTCCGGTTCCTTTGGCTGGCTGCACAAGCCAAAACAATTTAAACAACCCAATAATTCTAAAAACAACATGCTAATGTCCATTAGTTTGGATACATATTGTTAAACAAATGACATAAAGCTAGGCTCTATCTTAAGGCTCTATCTTAAGAACTAACATTGACGTGTTGTTTGAGGCTCATCCAGAGGAATCAAATAGCCAAGCATGTGTTCACTTAATCTCAGGAATGTTTTTTTAAGTGTGTTTTTTTAAATTCTCCCTGTTTCTATGTCCTCTTGTCCCCGTTGAAAACTCTTCATCCTACAACCTAAAAAAGCAGACCAGGCTTTCGATAGGGATTGGAGCAGAGGTGACTTCTACACTGTAGGAGGGTGGGAATCTAAAACCACTCCCTCTCCATCATGGTTCCCATCTTGTGGGCATGTACATGGATAAGAAGGAGGGGTAGATTTTCAGGCGTGGTCTCTCTCCCGAACGTCATGTTGTTCCATAACTCCATCAGCCATTTGTAGCAATCACTGAAAGTTTTTCAAGCCGAAAGTAATTTGCCTTGCAGTCATGGGCGTGGTAGTGGTAGGGAGAGGGGCCCATAAAAATCCTGATTTTTTTTTCGGCATTTATAGGGGCCCACTGACATTGAGAGTGTACAGGGCCCAGAATGTGCTGCTACGCCCCTGCTTACAGTGCTTAGGCTTAGTGAACCAGCTTGAAACAGACAGTCATATGTAAATGAAACATTTTGTATTTATACATTTATTCTTGATCATATATCCCTGAAAGCAGGGATTTAAGTCATAAAAGGTTGGAGGATGGACCTGTGTGCATGTGTGTACGCAGGGTGATGAAGATTTACTGGTGAGTGGGGGGTCCTATGCTTGTCCCTGTGTGGAAAGTGTTCAAGGTTCCTCCCTCCTACCTATAAACGTCGAGAGGAAGATCACTCTGGTAGGACGCAATCTGCATCTGTACCAGGTAAAACATGAACTCCAAACGTGCGGTCACACAGCATCGCTGTTTACGCCATTTATCCTCAAGGACAAATGAATGCAAGTTAACGAAAATTAAATGGACCTTTTTTAATCCAAATGTTCAACTGTTTGACAAAAGACTAGAACTCTAAGGGGCTACCAAAAAGGGAATACAAAAGGGAATGGATATACAGTACATGTCTAACTGGAGTCGTTTAAAGACTTCAGTGCAATGTAATGGTTAGAACACACAGCATATCATGCTGACTAAACACAGCGGCTTTTCAGATATTTGACACCAATAAGATTCTGTCTCAAAATAATTCTGAATATTGCATCAGAGCAAAAGTGACTAACTGTGTCTTTATTGTAACAAATAATTCAAGACAAAATTATATTTACACAAATTTTCATTTAACCTAAATGCTGTCAACCCAGATATTTTGTGTCTGACATTGTGACAATTAGTATTGCATTTGAGCTATGAAGCTAACGTAGCTAGCAAGAATTGGGAGTATAATTACGTTTATTATTTTTTCAATTAAACTATTATGTTAAAAAGCATGCTCAGTTCACATTACCAGGTTAAAGTGGATCTATATTATCATCCACATTAACATCCAGCTTTCCAGTATGATTTAACCATCAAACGAATGTGATTCCAGTTAACCAAGGTGGCTTCGCCCATAACATTACAGCTATTAGCTGTTAGATATTACGTGGAAGCATTGCCTTCAGAGTGGCTATATCTCTGTGTGTGTGTGTGTGTGTGTGTGTGTGCACTCAGGATGTGGAGCTGGATTATGAGTGTGTTTTGGCCATTGAGGGCAGGTCAGTGGTGGTTGCAGCATTTGTGGAGGCAGATGACTCCATCTTCTACGTCACCTGCCAGCTCCACCAGGTCTTCTGCAGCTCTCCAACACAAATATTACTCATATTACTCACATAAAGACTGCTGATAGTTTACTGAATAAACTTGTCTTATATACAACTACATGCAATTTATATTCAACTATTCTCATTCTATTTGTATGTGTGTATGTGTGTGTGTGTGTGTGTGTGTGTTTCAGTACTCCTACTTTGCGGATGTGGATGAATACAATGCTACAGTCTCTGTGAGGACACGAGGCTCCTTCGAGATGGACCGTCCTCACGACTTGTATGGTAAAAGAAAAGCCTAACGTCCCATTAGCCAGCACCTGTCACCCATTGTGTCTTAAAGCCCAGCCCAGATGTTCTTGACAATCGGAGCATGTTTCCAGGGCGACGTTCAGTGTTTGTATTAAGCTGCGCGTGTGTTTCACAGTGAGGCTGTACAACTGCTCAGTGGGCCGTACCGACTGCAGCCGCTGCTACACGGCCGAGCCGCTCTACGAGTGTGCCTGGTGCGAGGGGCCACACTCCCACTGCACCTACCGCCACTCCTGCACCGCCCGCATCCAGCAGACCTGCCCTGCACCCCACATCCACCTGGTGTGTGTGTGTGTGTGTGTGTTTATCTTGTGTCTTCAGTTATTTTTCTCCCAGACATTCTCCAGGTCTCCCTGACAGTGTTATCTTTGTGTGGTAGATAGAGCCTCTGTCTGGTCCAGTAGAGGGTGGGACTCTGATCACCATTTCTGGATCAAACCTTGGACAGAGGGCAGAGGACATCCAGCACTCCGTCATCGTGGCTGGGGCTCCTTGCACGGTCATCCCTGGGCGATACGAGATCTCCTCCAGGTAAACCCAAACGTCTAGTAGCCCCAAATGCTGTTTGGCCAGCAAGTAAATACAATGTCGAGACACGTCCACGTACTGTGTGTCCAGCATCGTGTGTGAGACCACGGTAAGCGGAGCTGAGAGAAGAGGACAGGTGTCTGTGGAGGTTAAAGGAGGAGGAACAGGGCAGTCGGCACAGCACTTCCGCTACCAGGTAAACATCACCTCGTCCTGCCCCGGCAGGTTTAGCCTCGTGCACAAATGACTGGACAGATTTATGGTGCTTTACAGATTAACCAGGCTGGTGTTGAATACCGAATCTCGGTTTCCCTAGACTGTTGTGTACTAGTTGGGTCTAGCTTTTAGACCTTCTGTTTGATGTGTGTGTTTGAATGTTCTCAGGACCCTGTGTTGCTGAGCATGTCCCCACTAAAAGGCCCAAAGTCAGGAGGCACTTTACTCACCATTGTGGGGCGGGGCCTGATGACAGGCCAGGCTAGTGAAATCAGAGTTCTGATTGGTGGAGTTCCCTGTCTCATGTGAGTAAGATGTTCAAAGCTCCTAGAAGTGTAAGCTAAATATTTCACCCAGAACACCTTTCTACAACTCCCTAATTGAGAAATAAAGGATAGGTTTGCTATTTATGTATATATTATTAAAAAGATGAAGTTGAGAACCCATTAAGAACCACTCCTTACCAGACCCTCTGTGCTGAAATACATTCCAGTGGAGCGATTGTTTAAGCCTTCAAAAACAAAGATATCTTCACAAAATGTTCAAAGCTCACAGTCCAGCCACATGAGTGTTTTATGTTTATGTAGAACATGCTCTGAATAGCACTAGGCTTTAATATAGCAGAAGGCTTTAATAACATATTGGATTATTGGAGTTATGTACAATTACGATGGCATCTCAAATCTCCTTGCAAACTTCAGCACAAATAAAAGTAATAAAGCCTGACTGAAAGCAGCGTTTGCTACTTTTCCTTTTTCAGAAGAACATCTAAAGTGTTTCTTGTTTTAAAAGAAGGAGATTTATTTGGGGCTTGAAGACTTAAACGTTCATCCCCCTGGAATGTGTTTAAGCCCACAGAGAAAGTGAGGAAGAGCAGAATGGTGCTCAGTACTGAACGTTACTGGTCATGCACAAAGGGAAAGCGCTTGTTATTACTTGTTTTAACATGTATTTTAACAGATATAAATATATATAAATTAAACATGCTTTAATAATTACAATTACAATCTGTACCTTATTTGTCATATTATTTTTTCATCATTCTTTTAGCAACAGGTCAGTCTGTAAAGTTACTAGTGACTGCTTTCTGTTAGGTGTAGTCACTAGGGTGAATATGACCATGGAGAGTTACGGTATTGTTGTTTACAGCTCTCCTAAACGGGAAGATGAACAAATTGAATGTGTGACTGGCGGTAGTAACAGAACAGGAGAACATGGAGTTACTGTACAGTTTGGAAGAGCAGCGCGCCATCTAAAGGCAGCCCTGTATCACTACACCCCAGACCCCAACATCACCAATGCAACTCCTTCGAAAAGTTTCTTCAGGTATGTTCTTATTTCAATATTCCTAATAAACACAAAAAAAACGTAATTTGCCCAAACAAAGCAGCACCTTTGACATTTGACCTTAGTCTGTCAACTCCTCATTGGCTAGGTACTCTGAACAGTGAATCATGTTACAGCAATATGTAGAGTGATTATTTACTTAATGGCTTCACCTAATAGGTTTGCTGAGGATGTGTATGATTCTGGATTTTAACCAAAGGGCAAACATTTGTTGGACACTTTCAATATACATTCATACCAACAATGTACTTGTAAATACTGTTTATTCAAAGACTTACAAATGCAGACTTTTTTCTTACACAAATCGTCTAGAAATTGGCATAATTGTGCAGAGAATGAGAGAAATTACCATCAGCCAGTTGACTCCTGAGTACACAGAATTAACCGATACAGGATCGGTGGCCTACACACTCAGCAATAGAGCAGGTGTACCCAATACCTTGGCATGTCTGTGTATATATAAAGCAAACTTGCAGACCTAAACAAAGGGCCCAATATGTTTAAAACATCTTTACAGCAGTGGTGTGCAGGATATGAAATGGACTTGACACTGCAGGACTGAAGTATAATGTTTGAATCACTTATATTTGAATCTATACTGTGGCCAGATTAGGCTATTCTGCAGGCAGGAGGGAATTGTAGCCAGAACTTGATAGTTCCCCTAATAAAGTGTCCACTGCATCTGCAGAATAATCCGTGTGTATATTCCTCCCTGCATGGACCCAAACTGGATTTTTAAGTTCCATCTCTCATCACTCAGTGGGGGTCGCGTAATTCGAGTTTATGGACAGAACCTGGACGTCGTCCAAGAGCCCCGCATCCGTGTAACCCTGAGTCCCCTGGAACCACCCTTCCAAGGGAGGAAGAGGAGGAAAAGGAAGAGCGAGGGACGCTCAGGGAGAGAGGGCAGGATCCAGCCTCTCAAAAGGCAGCGGCGGATAGTTCCAGAAACCGGCTGTCCTGAAGAGAGCCTCTGTGATGTCAAGCAGGTAGGCCAAAGGAGCATGCGTGTGTGTGTGTGTGTGTGTGTGTGTGTGTGTATGAGTGTGTGTGCATGCATACATATGGACTACAGTATGCTCCACCCACGGGTGCGGTGTATTTGAAGGGTTTCCGGCGTGTATTACAGACAGAGGAGCGCTGCATCATGAACACGTCCACCCTGCTCCTATGTCCCACTCCCTCGCTGGGCCCTGAGGCTCGCCATGCCACCATCACCGTCCACTTCCTGCTGGACAACCTCAGCTTCCACTTTGAGAAAGTCGGCGGCAGGCCATTCGTCTATGAGCCGAACCCCATCCTCCACTCGCTCAACAGAGGCGACCCAAGCAAGCCCTATCGCCACAAACCCGGCAGTATCATAGCCGTGGAGGTAACGCACCACTTTCCACCTTAACAAACCACAATATGACATGTTACACTGCTCATAACAACACGAAATTGCTTTGACATTAGGTGTCATCACTCTTGTTAAATGTTTCATGGCATTTGAAAAGCTAAAAATATATTTCTAATTTCTAATCAGTGCAATTTACTCTTGGCTGAGATAGAGGTGAATACTTTGTTGTTGACGTAGGGGGAGAATTTGGACTTGGCCATTTTTAAGGAGGAGGTGTTAGCCCTGATTGGAGACGGGGTGTGTGCCGTGAAGACCCTCACGAGGAACCACCTTTACTGTGAGCCCCCTTCCCAGCAGCCCTCTGTGTCCGCCAGCAAGAAGCGGGAAGGCGTGGATGCTCTGCCCCAATTCACAGTGAGTCCCTGGAGTCCTGAACTGGTTTCTCTTCATTCATTGGAATGTCCACTGAAATAAATGCAGTGTCACTCAGTTCAATCACACTGATATGCAGTCCACAGCTGGTTTCTGCAGTAGCCCTCATGAGCCAATATGGTACTAGTATGATCAAAAATCCTTCAGGTCATGTTTCAAATGTTAAGTACATGCTCTGTGTGTGTGTGTGTGTGTGTGTGTGTGTATGTAGGTACGGATGGGGAATCTGAACTTCTCTCTGGGCAGAGTGCAGTATGACACCCATGGCCAACCCATGTTCCCTCTGGAAGCTCAGGTGGGCGTGGGAGTCGGTGCGTCGGTCGTGGCTCTTATCGTGCTGGTCATCGTGCTCATATACAGGTACAGCGTACATTTCCAACCAACAAGGCCATTCTCCCTCTAGTCACTTATCACGCTTCCCGCGAACGTTACTTTCACGTACGTTTCTATGTGTGGCATGTATGATGGACAGGAGGAAGAGCAAACAGGCCCTGAGGGATTACAAGAAGGTTCAGATTCAGCTGGAGAACCTGGAGACCAGTGTGCGAGATCGATGCAAGAAGGAGTTCACAGGTCTGCTATTCTGACAAGTACTCTCCACATTTTCCCCTTAAAAGATCACAGAAGCCATTTCATAACTCTGTGTCCTGTTGTAGACTTGATGACCGAGATGATGGACATGTCTAGTGACCTGGTGGGTTCATGGATTCCATTCCTGGACTACCGCACCTACGCAGACAGGATTTTCTTTCCAGGCCACCGGGAGTCGCCACTGAGGCGAGACTTGGACGTGCCTGCCTGTCGCCGGGCAACAGTGGAGCAGGGCCTCGTTCAGCTCTCCAACTTGCTCAACAGCAAGCTTTTCCTCACCAAGGTAACCTCCTCTCCAAGCAACACACACGTGCAGAGAGAAAGGCCTATTTGCCCCACATGTAGCAGACTGCAACCGAATGCTCTTGCCAACCGTTTGCAGTTCATCCACACTCTGGAGGGCCAGAGGACGTTTTCTCCACGGGATCGTGCCTATGTGGCCTCCCTCCTCACGGTGGCGCTACATGGGAAACTGGAGTATTTCACTGACATCCTGAAAACCCTGCTGGGTCACCTGGTGGAGCAGTACACCAGCAAGAACCCCAAGCTTATGCTGCGCAGGTCAATTCTCAACCACCACCTAGGATAGTACCATTAACAAACAAGCTTGTAGTGACAATCTGGCTAACAATGATTCAAAGCTATTGTTACAAATTAACCTCCAATTGCTATTCATTCACTGTACAAGCCAGCTTTGATTGAACTGTGTGTGTCCTTTTTTCTGTCAATCTTTGGAATAATCCATCATTCAGCAAATTTGGTCCTCAAAACTTCCTCTCACTTAGCAACATTCAGTAAAACCTCCTCCATCTCATTTCATCTCCTCTGCTGTTGCAGGACCGAGTCGGTAGTGGAGAAGCTGTTGACCAACTGGATGAGCATCTGCCTCTACTCTTTCCTCCGCGTGAGCCCCAAACCTTCAATTCCTGTGTGCTCGTCTTAATGTGCCGCCAGTCGCGTGCAATTCATGTCCACAACCAAAACCGGCAGGTTTAGTTACTAATGGGATCACTAAAGATTCTAACATCTTTGCCCTAAATTGTTCTGGCAACATGCCCTAACAAAAGGACCGATTTCATAAGCTAAAGACGATAATAGTTTTTGTGAATTTATATTCAGCCCTATCCATATGTGCGGTGTCGTCTGCAACGCAGGACTCGGCAGGTGAATCTCTCTACATGCTGTTCCGAGCCATAAAGCACCAGGTGGACAAAGGCCCTGTAGACGCTGTGTCTGGGAAGGCCAAATACACACTCAACGACAGCCGGCTCCTGCGCGAGGACGTAGAATATCACACACTGGTGAGAGACGTGTCTGTAAAGGACGTGGTGCCAAACGCTGCCGTGCGTCTGTCGCTGCATGCCTCTCATGGCTTCTCTTTACTGTGTGTCAGTACAGGAGCTCATCTCATGGAATGATTTCATGTAAATCAGATTACCAAAGTGTGTAATCACAGTCGTTGATAAAGAATTCTTGTTGACAGCAAATGGCATCTAAATATCTCAAAGCCTTGTCATTTAATCAGTGCTTTAGAATTAGCGGCAGACCACAAGGTCTTTTCCTGTGTATTCCAAATATGTTTTGATTATATGTATTTGATTTGATCTACAGACACTAAATGTACTGGTAACCAGTGGGGGCGCTAATGAGTCTCAAACAGTTCCTGCCAAGGTTCTGGACTGTGACACCATCACACAGGTGAAGGAAAAGATCCTGGAGCAGACGTGGAAAGGCACATCTTACTCTCAGAGACCCTCCACAGACTCAGTGCATTTGGGTAAGAGCAGAGATGTGGAGTCTCCCATGAATACAAAAGCTCATTCATAAGCCTTATGTACTGTAGCTGTGTTTACTATGCCTAGAAACACAGTGGCATTGTAGCTAATGATTAATCAGAGTTAGAGATTCCAACAGCATGTCATGATGTCCATTAATTCTAGCTGTCGAGTCTTATATATATATATATACAGGGAAAATTAATAATTTATTAATGATGATGAATTAATTCTCTACTCAAAGTCACTAGTTCAATAACATGAATATGTCATCTAGGCTGCATAGCAGATGAGCGGAAGGAGTTAGCTGCTCCAGTTTTGAAATATGAACATAAAATTATTGATACCATCTGGTAATGTAAGGGAAGGCTTGTCCTAAGAACTCATTGGGCTCGACCGTGTCAAACCATTTGTATGGCACTGAGATGGTCAGTTTCTGTAGCCTTGCTGGCTTGGCCCTGTGCAGGCAGTGAAGGCCAATAACAATGAAGTTAGAGTCCCCGACGCTTTTCCAGGTAGGCCTTCCAGAACCAGGAGGTATCAGGGCTCATGTGGCCTGTTCCTGTTCTTTGATGAAGGTTCTAGAATGATTCATCGTCAGCTGCACGATAAAATTTCACTCCCAATCAACAAAACAAGGCGGGTTTGCATGATACAAGCAGTGATGGGCGAATTCCAATGAACAAAAACTAAAGATAAGAAATGAAGCAATCTAACAAAAAGTAAAGTAATACAAAACTAAGTCAGTTTTAACCTCTTAGCAAGAGGCTATTGGCTTCATTTAAAAAAAAAAAAAAGGTTCATGTACTGACATCTTCACTAACAGACTAGGGGTCTAACAACCCCTCCCCCCTCCCCAAGGCACCTTATCCCTAAATCTCTTTCATCAGTTGGTTGTCCTGGTATGATTTTAAGTCCATGAATTTAGGGTCATTGTTCCTTGGGCATAAACAGACTGCATTCTCAGGCTGTGGATTTTATGACACCTGTGAAGTTTGGGAAGAAGATTTCACATTTATATACTGCTTCACTGTCATTTACAATTATTTGTCTTTTATTCTTTAAGTTTAAAAAAATTATATTAATCAAGAAGATAATGCACCAGATGAATTACCAGTTCATCTACAGTACATCTATGTAACATCATCTGGTGCTACAGATATATACAGTGTAACGCGAGGAGGGGGAAACATGATGGCAGGCAGGTTCTTTGCACACATGTTTATTTAGCATGAAAACGCATGCGGACAACGTGAAATCAAACAAAGACAGACAACACATACACTTAAATACACCAACGCTAACCAGAAACAAGTAGAACACATACAGGTAATGAGACAAGACACATGTGCACCGAATAACACAACTCTAACGACACGGATGAGCACAGACACACCAAGACACACGGGAACGACCATATAGGGACAAATGGACACGCCCGAAGGGAGGGGGCTGTACTGTGACATACAGTAGTGTATCATCTGCATAACCATGAAAATGTATTCCATGCGTCTTAATAAACTGACAGTATCGCCATATACAAAGAGAATAACAGCAGGCCAAGTAGACAGATGTGATGTTGCAAGGAAACCACAACACAATAGGATCCAAATTCAGAGAGCGGGTTTTATTTGCAGAGAACTCAGTGCTGTAACGCTGGTGAGAAGCATGCTGATAGTCAACGGGAAAGCAACTGTAGCAGAGAAGTCAGGACAGGCAGGGGCAGCCGAGAAGGCAGAGCTGGAATCCAGTGCTGAGGGCAAGGACATGGTCTAGGAGAGGAGCAGAGGTTGGTGCACAGAAGGACAGTCAGGCAGAAACGCTCAGTAAAGGACATGGTCTACAATACTTCCCAATGAGGTTGTGATTGGCAGGAGTATATGAAGGTGAGTGGGGCGTGGCTAAAGGGAGACAGGTGTTAGGTATTAGTACTCCGGTGATTGGGGCCGTTGGTGTCGCGACCCGTCACTAGGTGGTGCCGTTGTGTTCCTGGATGTGATTGAATCTGCGTGAAATGTGACAACAGACGTGTTTGTTTTGTGTGTGTTTCAAATTTTTCATGGCTATTGTGTTCATTTAAGACATTTTTAAGACCCCTTTCAAGAAAGAGAATGGCTGAAATTATGACAATTTTTCCTTTGCTGATGTAGAGTGGCGAGCTGGAATGGCGGGTCACCTGATCTTGTCTGATGAAGACCTGACCTCGGTGGTTCAGGGGTCATGGAAGCGCCTCAACACGTTGCAGCACTATAAGGTCACATGTCAATTGTGAGACAATATATATAGTTCTGCGGTCTCCATCGTGTTGCGGTCTCCATGGTTTTCTTACTGCAACTCATATCCACGCTGTGCAGGTTCCAGATGGTGCCACGGTGACACTGGTGTCTCGGCAGTCCAAACAGGTCCACCACGACAGTCATGACTACATACCAGGCGAAAGTGAGTCTCACAGCATCCTACTGCTTGTCCGAGTAGAACACCGCAACTACTCCAGCATGTCTGAGGCATCATCGTCTGCATGTTTCTATTGCTACGTCTGTCTCAGAGACGCCCATGTTGGAGGATGGGGAGGAAGGAGGGATGAGGTTGTGGCATCTGGTGAAAGCCAGTGAGGAGCCCGAGACGTCCAAACACCGCCGCGGCAGTCTGAGAGAGCGGGAACGCGAGAGAGCCAAGGCCATTCCAGAGATCTACCTCACACGCCTGCTGTCAATGAAGGTAGAAACTCACACACACACTTATCCAGACACAACCTAGCCATCGCTATCACTATTAACGTCGTAGTTATCTTAGCCCAGTTTTTCCTCAGAGCTGAACACATGAACTAGGTTGATACATCCTCTCTATACTGTAGGTAGTAAGCATACACATGCATTGTCTTTGTTCCAGGGGACCCTGCAGAAGTTTGTGGATGACCTGTTCACTGTGATCCTCAGCACCAGTCGGCCAGTTCCCCTGGCTGTCAAATATTTCTTTGATCTCCTGGACGACCAGGCGGCACTACACAACATTACTGACCCAGAAACTATCCACATCTGGAAGACAAACAGGCAACTGCTTCAAAGACTTCATACTGTATCACTAGTTGTGTAATTAGTAATTAGGCTAATGAAAACACTGGACCTTATTTGCATAACTTGTTGTTTTACAGTTTGCCATTGAGGTTCTGGATAAATATTCTGAAGAACCCACAATTCATCTTTGATGTTCAGGCTTCAGACAACGTGGATGCGGTACTGTCTGTTATCGCACAGACCTTCATGGACTCCTGCACCATTGCTGACCACAAACTGGGCAGGGTGAGTCAATCAAGAAAAGACAAGAAAGGATAGAATATGCTACGCTTAGCTAGCCATTCAGAAATGCAGAACGAGCCGGTAGTGAGTGTGGTTTCACATTCTCATTTGTGCCTTGCTCAAATCAGGATTCGCCTATCAACAAGCTGTTGTATGCTCGAGACATCCCACGCTACAAACAGATGGTGGAGAAGTGAGTACTCTTCCATGTGCTTCTGCTTCCGCTCACGTAAGGCCTTTCTGCAATCTGATTGGTGCCGTTCTTGTGTCGGTGCAGATATTATGCAGACATAAGGCAGACCATCTCTGCCAGTGACCAAGAGATGAACTCCGCTCTGGCAGAGCTGTCCAGGGTGGGTGATTTATCTTTCATCTTCATTACAGTCTCTCTAATCCCCCTAGATGGGGGCGTCCCTTAAGGATAGCAGGCTGCAGAAGCGTTTGTGTTTGCTCTGGATGTTCTGGACTGGCCTCTTGGTTTTATTCCTATGGAGGAAACTATTAAAATACTCAAAGCACTTTCTGCCTCAAACAAAACCCTAAACAAAGAATCAATAATTGTAACATTGCCCCCTGCCTACATGTTGCCCTTGCAGAACTACTCCAGTGAAGTGAACCACCTAGTGGCCTTGCATGAGCTATACAAGTACATCAACAAATATTACGATCAGGTAAGGAAATATCCTGCTGGTTTTGTCATATCTTTCATCGCTTGCATCCACTGACCTCTGGTTTTCCTTTACCTGCTCTTCTTCTTTGTGTCTGTCCTTCCTCCACCAGATCATCACAGCTCTAGAGGAGGATCCCACAGCTCAGAAGATGCAGCTGGGTTACAGACTCCAGCAGATAGCAGCAGCTGTGGAGAATAAAGTTACTGACCTTTGACCTTCAGACTCCGATGGACTTTAAAAGAGCCTTGTAAAGGAGCATGGGTGAGGATGGAGGCGGAGCTAAGATGGGACCATGCCTTCACACAGAGTGAGACTTCAGCTTTATTAGGAAGTCCTTGCTGGAAGTACGCACATGTAGGCAAGTGTATCCCATAGGTTATTCCCTGGAACAGTCACCAGTCCAACAAAGTCAAGACTATAAAGGAAGTCTATAAGTAGTTGCAGCTGGATTTTTCTTGCAGCTGGATTATTCTTGCTCAGTTCCCAAGCAAAGTCCATTTCATGGTGCTTCTGCAAGATGGTAACAGGCTTGTCTGGATGTCCACTGAACCTTCGCCAGATGTTCATTGTTTTCATTGGTGTCCAAGAAGACTTTATGCTAATTATTTTTCAATATCTCTTTGCTTTGCGTTGGCCAGCTGGACGCTTGTTCATCTGCTATGCGAAGGACGGCATTAGCTCCTTCTTAACTGCTTTTTTAAAAATTGATGCCAATGTGAGCGGCATCACGGGATTTGTCTCTGGAGAGCTCTGCTCCATCTGCTGGCTTGATCTCACACAGTCTGACATTCAGGATTATATATCCTAGTGCTTTGCTGTTTGCTCTGTGTCAAGATTGAAAACCATTATTCCTCAAAATCTTTGCAGCAAATATAATCTCATCTAGCAACTAAAATAACATCAGCTACTCGGAATGAAAATTCCAGGCATTGATTGCATAGCAGTCGTGGAAAAAAGTGGTCTAAAACACATTTGGAATAGCTTTTTTTGATATTCATAATGTTTGTATGTACTCTTCACCCAAAATATATCAAGGAATTGAAAAGACTTGAAAGGGGAAGCAAAGTTAAATGGGGCGGATTTTTTATAATCCTTTAATTTTTTTTTTAGAACTTTTTTGTTTTGGAATACTAATGGTTTAATGGACCCTCAGCAGAGCTATATGACATTGTCATGCCATCATACTAAGCACTCCACACAAACCAGTAACCTGAGCCCCACTTGAAATGGCACTGTTTTGCTGATAATGACAAATTGCTGCATTAACACCATTAAGGCTAAACTAACACGTTGGGTGTCCGCTTTTCTGCTGTTAATTTGTTCATCGTTACTGAAGACTATCCACTGGTGCAGTATTCTGCCATACCACTTCACCCCTGCTCCTTATGGCTTTTCAGAAGTACATCGCTGTTCTATTTTCTAGCCCTGGACACTAGCAATGAACATGGGCTGTGTTTACTACGGAGGTGATATGCGGTGTGCAGTAAAACTCATAAAACGTGAGCTGCATTCACTCTCGCAAGAGTTCACGTTCATTGTTTATTAACTGAATGGTTCCAGTTCAGAATTCACAGAAAATATGAACACGTTCATACACAAAACTGCCCACCATATCCTACACACATCGACATCAGCAATACGTCAAGTGAATAAGCTTCCAGAATTACAAGAGAAATCCTTATCAGCCAGGCTCCATTAGTCATTTTCATTCCTTCTTAATTTATTTGTTTATATTGATTGTAGTGATGTGGGTTTTTTTCTGTAACTTGTTATTATTGCTTTAATGTTCTAACATTTGTGCAGTTATGATGTATGCAATAGCAAGGCACTGTTGGCATTGACAAATTCTTAATGACTAGCCTAGTTTAAACGCCTAACCATGTGGTAATACTACTGCTTTGGGGCCCTTACTGTGGGCAGGGCTACCACCAAATCATCTCCCCCTTAGCTTCCATTTCAAGAAGAGCAACTGGAGAGCATTTTGAACTCGTCTTGTTTTCATGTTGGAAAAGCGATCACCAGTGACCGTGTTGTAAATCCCAGTAAAGCGCCACACATTAGGTTTGCCAGGGTGAGCTTTACGTAAAATTCTGATCAGATCGTTTCGGCTTGCACTTCCTGTTCATGTTGTCTTACAATGCTTTATGGATGTACCTCGTCGTTAAAAAGAGAGAAAGTTCTTTTGTTCGAACGCATAGGGTGCGTGAATGGGTAAGGCAAGCCACTGTGGGCCCCCAGTTACACTGCTTAATGGTTTCTTTTCGAATGTTCCTCGGTTTTATTTATTTATTTATTTATTTGGAGTCTAATTGGCTGCTAAGAGTGGATTTATGTGAAGACCAAATTCCCACAAATGATTTTCGATGCCCTTTTTAATGGCTTTGACAATAGTTTTAGTTTACCGAATGCAGACATTAACAAAGAAACAAGTCTTATTTTTTTTTTTTTTCCGTGTGGTGGTGAAAAATGTTATTATGTAAATAATGCTTTGGAGGTATTTTGTTTTGCTCTTCTGTGTTCATTGTGTCATGTTAACATGGTCATTTTTACCTGAGCTTTTGTTTTGTACATAGTTGTAATCAGCTGTACGCTTCCTGAGATGTGGCAGTGGAGCAGTGGTACGTTTGTGTAAGATGTCCTATAATAAAATTTCCAGAAAAGTAACCTTACCAGTTATGAAAGCCCAGCTGTCTGGTTGGTCAGGAGTCTGGGGTTATAAACTTGCCTGCATTTTCATCGCAGAGCTATGTGCTATTGAAATACTAGGATCTAATTATTGATTTAATGTTAATTCTGTTTCATTTTGAAGTTGGAAATCTTTGTCTTTGAACATGCTGCATTACATTCTGACTGTATTTTTGCTACCGCTAAGACCAGAGTCTGTGTTTACCATGTAAGGGATCTACAGTATGGCCTCACCACACAGAATGGGATAAAGGACCTTGTCTGTCAGCGGTCCAACTGAACCAAGACAGGCTCGTCTGTCATGGCTAAAATCAGCCCTGACAGACCAGTGTGGGATGTTGTGTATCAGCATATATGCATGCCCCTGTACTGTATGAGAGAGGCCTAATAAAAGACCAGTCAGTTACACTGTGAGGCCTTTCCTTATAATGACACGGCAAGACTGTCTTCAGAGGAGTAAGACATTTTGCAGTCACTTTATGTCAAAGGTCTCTGACTCTGGCGCTGATCCAAGATCAGCGCTACTGTTTATATAGATAACAGCACCTGCACTCTGTGCAATAATTGGGTTCTGCTTATTTTATAGTTTATAATCTATGTTCGTCTGTTTTTGGCCACTTTGGAAACATAAAAAAACAAGTTTCATTAATAATAAGCAACTCTTTTAAAACGAATGAGAAAGGATTTACAATCTTTAAGAGGCCAAAACAATGTGGCATTCGCTTCCATGTTAACCGCGTAAATGGCACTGAAGTCCCATCACTGAAATGAGACGCCCTGGGACCGTGGAGGTGATGCAAGTGAGGGACACTTTATTTTAGGGGACAGTGTCACATCTAGAGAGCCAGGCCCACATCCCATTCACTTAAAAGAAACTGCCGCCCCAGGCCCTTGGCGTTCACAAGTGTAGTTGATTATTTGCTATATTTAGAGATACAAATGCCTTTGGAACAATTGTACATGCAGCGACGATTTATATTCAACGAGCCCTGTGTTGACAGGTATTTCAGCGATATAGACCATTGGCAACACATCAGGCAAACTCCAGCAGCAGCCAGTGTAGCTTTGGATAGACGGCTTTTCCACCCAAGGACAGAACAACAAACCCTCACCTTGCAGGTCAAATAAACCATTTGAAGATGTTTAAAGAAAACAACATTAACTACAACTTCAGTATTTTCAGAAAAGTTCTTTTGGAAACCCAAATGTCATGAAGCGCACGTGTTGTTGGGGTTCGTCGCCATTTCTGCCGAGTTGGTAATACTAACACATGCACAGTTTTGCCATGAAGAGGCCATGAGTCAGACATCTGAGCTTAGCAGAACTGGCTTTGTTGATTAGATGTATTCTATTTTGATACCAGCACTGAAAGCACCCATTGACTTATGATGCTAACATCATTTTAAAAAGTCAACTTGTTATGGAATGCATTTATAAATAAATTATATGGTTGAATATGACATTATAATACTAATTATATGATTTTTGCTCCCTTCAGGAAATGTATATAACGATGCAATATCACCTAAAACAATCTCTCTTCTTCATGTTGCATTGTTAACCCAATCTTGGCTCTCATGGGCTACTGGAAGACCAATTCTTATGCCACAACGAAGTACATGGCCAAGGGAACAATTCTTCATTGCCCATGTGCAACTATTAGACATGAAACCCGACACCTCTTCTCCTGCTGAACCCACCCCCTGCTGCTTTCTAGTAAGAGTCAGGTCCTGCTCTGCTGAGCTTCAAACTGCTAGATCCCAGTCTCTGAGAGCAGAGTGTTAACAGGCTCACATTAGCCGCAGGGTGATCTGTTCTGCCAAGCTGTCTCTCAGCTCCAGCTGACGGGGGAGGGGAGGTTCACCCGGCCTCTCATCTCCAAGCTGCCACATGGGGTTGGGACGGGAGCCAAAGCCTCAGATCATTTCCTATTGGTCGTCATTGACATGCCAAACTCTTCAGGAGACAGCATGGGTTATAAATTACTGTGGTTTCTTTTTACAGGCCTTGAACTCATTTATGACAACTTCTGAACCCATTAAAGGCACAATTGAGATCTTTGGCTAGAGTGAAAAATGTACTTTTACTAGTTTAAATAAATATACACAAATCATAGTGTTACCTCCTCAGCCAGTTGTAATTCTGGTTATATGTGAATGTAGCATCAGCCTTCAACCAGCTGCCTTGTTTTAATGTTTAACCTGCCATTAAGAACAGAAAACCGTGTGTGTGTGTGTGTGTGTGTGTGTGTGTGTGTGTGTGTGTGTGTGTGTGTGTGTGGGTGGGTGGGGTGTGGGTGGGGGGGTGGGGGGGTAGCGATGAGGGAGAGAAGGTATGGCAGGGTTAAAGAATGAGTTGAGGACAGCAAGGGTTTTCCCATCAGCTGACCCAGAGTACAACAGGTCTGTGTAAGCAGCCGGAGTCTCCTCCACCATGCAGGGCAGCAGCAGAAACCAGTGCTCCTCTACCCAGATCCAAACAAAAACGTAAGTCATCTTCCTCCACCCAGACCTCCGCATTAGTTTTTGCCCATACCTTTGGATGGGGTTAAAATATCTACACAAAATATCTGCACAAAAAGCCTGTGGGTGTTATTGTGGTTAAACTGGACAATGATGTTTTGATGTTGTTATTTCCTTTACAATCTGTGTCCATTGACATGAAATTTGTTCAGGTTTCTACAGCAAATGTGTGATCGAGCATGTCAACAAACTAGTGGGATGGTGTCACGGGATGCATAGGCAGTGACCAGGCCAAAAATCAGACTAAACAGATACTGATTTCTTTTGCAAAATGAATAGGGCCCTTCCATGTTGGTAATTATGTGATTAGTTATTTATCTGAACTTTTAATCTGGAACAGTAATGTAATGTAAAATGCTTTCTGAGTCAAACACATGGAGATGATATCTTAGACTGAATTGAAAATACATATAAGCATGTGAAGCTAATCTTGGGTTAAGAGATATCAAAATAAACTACGGTGTATTACTCAGAAGTGATTTTGAGAACTTTTCACTGTGTGTGCAGGGTGGTCTATGAGAGATTTCTGGGACAAGATCTTTAGCTGTCTGGTACATATCTAATGAGATTCATTTGCACCACTGCGTTTGGTGCAAGGGGAGGAATGTTTGTCTATAATATCTATAGTGCATCCTTACAGGAGCATTGAAGGGCTCCAAAAAAAGCATGCTCCATTAATAATAGTTAATAGTTATTTATTATTGATTACATTGATGAAAGTCATAATGTAGTATACTGAATGTCTGTGTGTCTGTGTCTTTGTGTGTGATAAACAGGTCTCATATTGAGAGACTTCCTAACTTTAATGAGCTGACTTGCTTTCAACCTCTGGAGCCTGAAAATGAAGAGGATCATGAGGACTCAAGAGAATACTGCTACGGTCTGCACCTTTGTTACACTGAATACAGCCGCACCGTGACGATCAGCACCAGTGTCATGTTGGTTGCCTACTGTATGAATGAGCTGCAGCCACTAGGTCTGGTTGACTGCTGTGTCTGTTTGGACTATAGGAGGCTACCACCCTGTCCAAGTGGGGGATGTTTTTAACAAAAGGTACAAAGTCCTGTCCAAGCTGGGCTGGGGCTACTTTGCTACAGTGTGGCTCTGTGTGGACCTCAGGTATATACTGTTAATGGTATAAAGCTACATATTCAAATTGACTGCATTTGTATCATACAATCATACACATGTATTTAAAGTGTGTGCGCGTGCGTGTGTGTGTGTGTGTGTGTGCTTTAGGTCAGGCAAGCATGTAGCAGTTAAGGTCCTGAAGAGTGGATCTGGCTTCACACAGGCTGGTCAAGATGAGCTAACACTGCTTCGCTGTGTGAGTCTCCTTCTCTCTTTCTCTCTCTGTCTCTCAGCCCCACCTGACTTTTCTTGATCCCCCAGGCCAGTGGTCCCATAGCCCGCCACCCTCTGAGAGGCCGTATTGTGCAGCTGCTGGATGAGTTTAAGATAGCTGGTGTTAATGGCATTCGTATCCTTTTAGAACCAACAACGAGTCATGTTTAGCACCCATATGAAGCAGGCGTTTGTTCATATCAGCTTTAGTCAGCTTTAACTTTACCTAGAGGTCCTCATTACTACATTTCCAATAAAGACATCAAGCATTTATTGTATTAAGGGTAATACTAATATGAAATTCCTCACCTAAGATGGAACATTTGAAAACTCAGTGTGACAAGTGGGAGACGGATTCAAGCGCTGAGAAAAGCAAGTTTTATTCATTCATTCATTATCCGTACCGCTTATTCCCGCTAGTCGGGGATAACGGGGGGGCTGGAGCCAATCCCAGCATCTCCGGGCGAAGGCAGGGTACACCATGGGCAGTTCGCCAGTCCACCACATGGCCAACACGCACACACACTCACACCTACGGGCAATCTAGAGTGACCAATCAACCTAAGATGCATGTCTTTGGACTGTGGGAGGAAACCGGAGTACCCGGAGAAAACCCACACAGGCACAGATTCAAGATTCAAGATTCAAGATTCAAGCTTCAAGAGGCGACAGTGCTAACCACCACACCACCATGCCGCCCAAAAGCAAGTTTTATTTGGAGCTAATCCAAAATCAGGGTCTCAAAAACAGTTCTGGGTCAATTTACCAATATGAATAACATTAAAAGACATGATGAACAAAACACAACAAACGACAAAAGATAAATACAACAAAACAGACTACATGCAAAACATAAACTGGGGGTGTTGAAAACAAACAGAGGCTAGGAAACACAGCTAGGATAAACTAGAATAAACATAGACCAGATTTATGCAAAACTTACCTACATGCACACACGGGTCAGTACAATAACGAGGGACGGAGAACTAAAGTACGAGGAGTGATCACAGAAACCAAACAACAAAGCACATGGTGAACAAAAACAAAGATTGATGATTGACATGGGAGGGCGGGGCCAGACGTGACACTGTCATAATAGAATTGTAGTACAAATGTAGCCATTATATAGACCTCAGTAATAGGGATTGTTCTGAGGCTTAACCTAGCCATACAGACATGTGTCTGGTTCTGGAGCTGCTAGGGCCAGACCTGCGCTGTTGGCAGGCGTGTTTTGGGAAACCCGGTCTCTCGATCGTCTGCGTCAGACACCTCATTGCTCAGGTGAGTCCTGGATGCTGGACAAGCACTGTGTACTTTTAGCAACTCTTTCATGGCAGTTCGGGCCAATGAGGAAGAAGCTACATAAATTATAATGCGCAGCTGTGGTGGTTTTGTCCTGTGGCCCACTTCTTTCCCAGGTTCTTGAAGGTCTCGATTATCTGCACACCCACTGTAAGATCATCCACACAGATATTAAGCCTGAGAACATTCTGCTCTGCCTTGGTCAGCAGCCACCAAGGCAAGGTAAGTTCATTTATGTACCACTTTTCATAGAGTTTCAGAGCATTTCAAAGTTCTTAGGCCCACAGTGATGGTAGCAAAGAGAAAAATGGCTGTCATAAAGTTCTCATCATTTGATAAGTAAACTATGATCTTTTTTTCTCTCATGACTCATTTTACAAATCCAGACAACATTTCGGTAAAAATTGCTGACCTAGGCAGCTCCTGCTGGGTGGTGAGTTCAAGGCTTTAATACTTTTCATAGCCTGTTACTGTCTTCAACTAGCCCACGGCACTAAAAAGAGGAAAGAGGGCCATTGTCATAGATAGTGTAATTAAAGGAAGTGTCTGCATTTGTTCCAGTACAAGCATTTCTGTGAAGAGATCCAGACGCAGCAGTATCGCTCGCTAGAAGTTCTGCTGGGCTCTGATTATGGCCCTCCTGCTGACATTTGGAGTGTAGCCTGCATGGTAAGCCTCCAATCCCATCCATCCATCCATTAACATTCGCTTATCCAGGTCTGGGTCACAGGGGCAGTACCCTAAGCAAGGAGGCCCAGGTTTATATACATATATATATATATATATATATATATATATATATATATATATATATATATATATATATATAAATAAAATAAAAATGAGGTTTCATGCTTCTTCTCAAGCTTGAGGAAACATTTACTTGCATTATATACTTATAATATATTGTATAATATAATAGTTATAGTTATTGTATAGTTATAATATAGTTATATATAATAGTTATATATAATAGATTACAGACAAGTCAGTGAGGAATTACAAGTCTCCTGGTTCATAATAGTCTTAGATGTTGTTTAGTATTTCATGGAGAAATAATGTTTGTGGTTGATACCATCAAAAGCTACATATTACACTTGGATTTATTTGTTTGACAACAGTGCATAAATCGAGAAGCCATTCCCACATCTGTCATTTACACAGTGCTAATCGAACATAAATATAGATGTCCTGTGGTAGCATTACATTACCCCACATCCCCATCTAAAAGTGATCCTATCTGGATATGGCTTTATACAACAATTTGCTAAATACTGTACAAGCTCTATTTTGCTCATGTTAGACAAGTTAGACAAAATAAAATGTAACAAATATGAAGACAAGAAGAGTTAAGAAAAAAACTTGAGCACAGAAAATTACATTAAAATTCTTTAAAATTCCATACATAAAATGTATATCTTAAATCCAGATAAAATCATACTTGTCAGTACCAAACCCTCATTACTGGAGCTCCTGAATGTTTTACTGGCATCGAGAGCATTGCTATTAAATCATCATCTAGTGTTCACAGTCTTTGTCATTGTTTTTGATTCCACCTTTTTTTCTGCCATTATTAGGTCAGTAACTAGAAGACATGTTTACATGTATTGTGCTATTGTACTACATGTGAGAAAGGCTCAGTAAACAAACTATTATAATTGTTACTATTATTATCACAGTTACTAAAAAGTTCTCTCTAAATTGTGCAGGACCTCATGAATCTAATTGACCTCATGAATTCTGGAGTTCATGGTGCTAAGCCTATCCGTCATACACTCAAAATGCTATGTTTGCCTCTCATCTGAACAATTATGGATATGATACCATTTGATTTGACTTCTAATCACTGATGTCCAACAGTGTCTAGATTAACTAAGGCTATCTGTCTTCCAATAGGCCTTTGAACTTGCTACTGGTGACTCTTTATTTGAGCCAAAAGCTGGGAAGAATTTTTCTTTGGAAGAAGGTATACCTGTATTGTTGTAAAACATGGACAATATAGTGCATATAAAACGAAGCCTGTTTTGGTGTTTATACTCCCTCTTATCTGCCTTTTAGATCACCTTGCACATATTGTTGAGCTTTTGGGGAAGATTCCAGCATCAGTGTCGCTGTCTGGTAAATATTCATCTGAGTACTTCGACTACAAAGGTGCGCATAAAAGAAACAAATAATTCATTTAAATAATTTTTATTTTATTATAGATATTCCAGAATTAATTTATCTCTTTATTCAAGACCATAGAAAGCTACTAAATTCAAATCTGCAATGCAAGAAATAAATCCTCTAAATGGTCCTTTTTTTCAAAGGAGACCTCCAGAGAATTCCTGTCCTTCATCCATGGGGGCTATATGAAGTCTTGGTGGAGAAATATCACTTCCTTCTCCAAGAGGCATCACTCTTCTCTGACTTCCTACTCCGGATGCTGGACTTCCTACCAGAACGGAGGCCCACGGCAGCTCAATGTCTCAAACACACTTGGCTAAAACTGTGACTATACACAAACACCCTTGATCACTTTCCTCCTAGTGAGTTGAGGATTTTTACATTGTTTTACCTTGACGGTATTTTAGGCAAAAGTCACTTGAAACTTGAATATACAGGGTGTCTCAAAAGTAAGGAAACAGAAAGGCATGAGATTTCACTGATTTAGCAATTTAGATTTTAATTTAGTGAGATTTAGTGAATTTAATTCACTAAAATCCATTGTTCACATTCGTTTGTATTTTGTATATATAAAAAATGTAACAAAACGGTTCAGGTGTTTTATGTTGGACAGGTGATTGAACAAGATTTCAAGCTTCATCATGCAAACAAAAAAGCTCAGATAGCAGCTGACTGACTGGCTGCTATAGACATGACCATGTACACTCCACAAACATGGAGTTTAATTGGCTGTCCCTACAAAATCCTCTCCATGTGTATGTGTGACTGTGTGATCTGGTGGTGGTGTTGTCCTCTCTCCCCTTCCTGCACCTCATTCAGTCCCCCAGGGGGTGCTGGTTACACTGGAGTACAGTGTGCACAACTGGCTGCCATGTCTCACCTGTGTGTGAATGGTCATATACGTTTGAACGCGTGCCAAAGATAAAGCGTCCTTGGGTTCTTGAAAGACGCTATATACATTTAAAGATTCATTCATTCACATATTAAACATGACTTTTTAAAATAATGTAATATAACAAAACATTTATATTAATATTATATATTACATTACGTGGAATTGGTGAGATGTTTTTCTTCTCTCTTTTTGTGATGTGGTTATTTAACAGCCACCTATGCTAAGCTAGCTATTTTTTAAATAATATACAATGAACAAATGAAAACAATATATATTTGTGTTCCTGTGCCAGTGGTTATTATACATATATCATCCATACATTCACATTTAATTTATAATTTTATTAATATACACAAAAAGTGTCCATATGATAGAGAAAACAAGAAAATAGCATTAATATTGATATTGCAAAAATGTCATAGCAAAAAGAGCTGTTGTAACATCGGTGCAGTAAACATTGTGTTTAAAAACATGAATGAAGCAACTTTTTGCTTGCACTGTAAGCCTGTAGCCCTAAGTCTCTTTGTTAGCCGAGTTTGTAAGTTGCTCCTCTTGGCTGAGTTTGACGTTCGGCTCGCTGTCCTTGGCCTCCTCCATGGCAGTGAGCTCTCTGGCTGAGCCCATCTGCTGCTCTTCTCGCTTCTTCTCACGCTCCTCCTGCTCCAGCCATCTGTAGTTGAAGAAGTTCATGATGAAGAGAAAGATGCCAGGGACCACCATCATGACGCCACACGCAAAGTACATGTACTCATAGACCATGAAGACGTCGACCAACGCACCTAGAGAAGGAGAAGTTCAGAGCACATATCCATTAGTGTTGCATGTTTCGAGTGATCTCTGGGTTGTAAAGTATACTAAAGGTAGATTATGGATAGTAGCATCTTCTAGATATCAGTTTGTTGACTTAACTAGATTAAGTAGTACAACTGAGGATTTTATAAGACTCACCAGAGATCGGAGGCCCCAGGAGAACAGGGCCACATTCTATGATGGTGGCAAGTCCTACGGCACTAGAAAACCGCTGGGCCCCCACCAAATCCATCAGCACCTCAAAAAGCAGTGCGCACACCATCCCGAAGGCCAGCCCGAAGATCACAGCGTACACCACCAGGCCCGCGTAGCCAGGCAACAGGGGACAGACTAGATGGCACACCCCACTATATACCACAGAGAAGCTGAAGAAGTACTGAATCCGTGGCCTGATCCACTTGGTGTTGGCCACCAGGCCCGTCCCGGGTCGGGCCACCATGTCCACCAGGGCAAAGATGGAGAGCAGGAAGGCGGCTGAGTACTCGTCGATACCTTGGTGCTTGGCGTAGGGGGCCAGAAACACGACTGGGGCAAAGAACCCAAAAAACATTACCACGTTCCCCACAAGGTAGATTAGGTAGCCGCGGTGTTTGAAGAGCGACAGGTCTATGAATTTGTTCACCCATGCAAGACATCCTGCCTGCTCAAACCGCTGCTTCTCATCAACCAAGCCAACTGTCTGAGGGTCTATATCCCCAGCATCTTTGCCCCCCACATTGACTTCTCCATTACCATCAGCACCACTCTGGTCCACAGGTAGATTTCCTTTAATGTTGATGGGTCTCATCAAGGCTCCTGCCACACAGCAGTTGAGCACTATGGCTCCCAGGATGAAAAAGCTCCCTCTCCAGCCAAAGTTGTCAAACAGGAACTGGTTGAGCGGGGCAAGAGTAGACAACAGCACTGGACTCCCTGCCATGGCCAGGCCGTTTGCCATCGGTCGCTTCAACAGAAAGTATTTGCCAATGATCGTCAGGGCAGGCTGCAAGTTAAAGGCAAGGCCCATACCTGAGACACAGGATTGCACAAACGACATGAGGGTTTTTTATTTCTGTATCTCAGTGCTTAATATAGTTAAGTCATACTTAAATCCACACAAGATAAAATGTTGTCTATGAGGAAAGATGTGCACTTATGTGTAAAATGTCATAGCTACTAACGACCTTTGTTTATTCGCAAGAACATTATCTGTTGAATTACATGTATAGAATCTACTGGGTTGATAGACTGCTGGGCCACATTAATATGTGATATTGAGCCATATAATGCAGGACTGCTGCTGATAGCAGACATGCTTGACAGTGAAAGTTGGAAGTTACGCTGAGCGTGCGAACAGTGTCCTCTTCAGTCTTTGACCTTTAGCCATCAACAAACGCATACAGGGGAGGTTCCCCGCTCTAGTAATCCTGACAAATCAGGGAGTTACCGACCAAAACGTCCTTTCTTGACAAATGCCTGAAGCAAAAAAAAAAAAACATTTCACTCATGGTTTTCAAGCTTGTGACAAATGATGAGAAACGCACCTCCGATGACTCCTACGCATATGTACAGATGCATTATGGTAGTGCCAAAAGAAGCAACCACCATAGAAACCCCCACCATCAGGCCGCCGACCATGACCACTGGCCGGCTGCCGTAGCGATTGACTAGAATGCTGCTGACAGGTCCTGCGGAGAGACAGACAGACATGAGAAGAGCCAAGAAGGCAGGAGGTCACACCAAGGATTTCGTCTAAGCTCAAAGCTAATACGGCTCATCTCACTAGGGTTTGTAACCGTTGGCTGTACACAATGGAAAGGTAGGATCAACAGCATAGGTTTGACTGGTTATGCAATTGTGGGGTCATGTGTATAATCTTTATTTAAATGTTTTGCTTAAGTATTTCCTTAATACTTGGTAGGGCATTCTGGTTAACAAAATGCTTTTCTCATAAACAAACAAACAAAATGAAGGTCTCCTCACCTCCTGCATACATGGTAGCAAGCATGATGGAAGAGACCCATGCTATTTCACTGTACGAGATGGAGAAGTACTCCTGGATCTCCTTGAAGTAGATGGTGAGGGACTTGGGGAAGGCGTAGGAGAAGCCGATGGAGATGAATGAGCCTAACACCACTGCCCAGCCCCAACCTCCATCAGGAGGGGTGTAGCCCAGGTTAGTTACTGTGGTGGAGGGCATTGTGGCTACTTTCTAAAGAGACAAGAAATCACATATGTATGTGGTATTCAATCTATAAATACATCTTTGTATTTAAATTAATCAAGCTTTGATTAAAAAATGGGAATTGTGCTTTTCTAGTAATTCAATATTTCATGTAAGAATTATGTCATTAAAAATGTCTCACACCATTTAATGACACTTAAAATAAATTAAATAAATATTGTCATTACAGTTACTCTCTAAGTCTACTTTTTTCTTGCCAGTGCCTCATGGGAGAACTAAATAAAATTAATTAGAAAATTAATTATTTCATAGAATCATTAGAAACTGAAGCTTTCAGATATAAGGGTACATAAGGGGAAATGTACGTTCATTTTATGCTCCTAATGCACTACATTTATTGTACATATTAAAAATAGTTTTCAGTTGTAATTCTTTGTCATTTTCATTGCTCCAATACTACTGAGGAAAAAAATATGGAAAAATGTATGACTAAAGTTTTTAAATATTCGTTATCAAATCAGTGTGGTCATTAGTTGTAGACTTACCTTTATGTGCGGAGCTGACACACAGTTGTAGATAACCACATGGTCATCAGTCGTTTTATCAAATAAGGGCTCATTCCTTTAACAGATGCCACCAGACCTTATCAGCTACCCCCACCCCCCTCTCCTCTATCTATCTATCTCTCTCTGTGTACATAAACTTTAAAAAGGTCCAACTTCTAAATTATTAATTATTAATTCATTCTTTTAAACAGCAAAAGGCAGTTGGTGCTCTCTCTATATATATACACACACACACACACACACACTACCAGTCAAGTTTGGACACAGCTGACTTTGCATATTCTTTATAGCCTGAAAGACATTTTTAGCTAATGATTTATGCTTACATTTGGTTCTAAGACAAATATAGGTAATGTTGATAGCCTATATAGGATTTTTTAAACAATGTATATAGCATATAATTAAAATAATAATAATGAAATTTCAAATTAATTATAGTTCATTCATTAATTTTGCCTCTCATCCTACAAGTGCTTTGCATACATGAGAATGTCTTCAGGGCATCATAGGTGACGCTGGTTAAGAGCATCCACAGCATCATCCCAAACTGTCCAGTAATGGGCGGCTCCGAAGAACTTTACAATCTACAGCCATCTATTAAAGCATTTATTTTGGTTTAACATAGCATAGCATAGCATAGCATAGAGAGAGAGGACATTTTGTTTTGGACAGAGGTCCTTCATCAGCTGTTCAAGCACAGTGCTTCTGAATTAGGGAGGAACCATCTTATATATGGAAACAGTAAATGTTTGAATGACATCACTCATTCCACAGGGTTCTAAAATTCCAACAGCGAAGATTCCTCATTTTACTGCTGCCATACCAACAACTGGAAATGCAAATAGATATATTATTAATACAATGTCCATACGAATTAAAATGCCTTACGACTTTTCAAATCCTTAATAAAACAGGCGTGGACCTTACCAATGGCCGGTTGAACATCTAAACTGCAAATACTGTATGTATGTATGTACAAATGTGAAAAGGCTTTGATAAACAAATACTACTGCGATGCAGATGCTTACAAAAGTATTTAATGTATAAAGCACAAAAATCTAACTTTTTTCTTGCACCATTCTGTAGACGTTACCTGAACTTCAAGGCAAAGTAGCATATACCTACTGGCCAAAGAACTTTACCATAATAGTACTATTCCTTATTTCACCACTAGGTGACAGTAGCGTGTAACAAACATTTAAAAAAAGAACCTTGCATAAAAATTCCAGACCAGTGTTGAACATTGAGTTCTACTGATACGTTGTGTTCTTTTAATAGAACATGAATGTCCAGAAATTCCCGATGTCACAAAACCCCATCCACATTTGCAAAACCTGCACTCTACCATCCGAAAGCTTTAAATAATTTAGGAGAGCAGTAGTATTTACAGACACCCGGTTACTGACACCAGGGCGACGCTATCGCCTAACCTAACAGAGCACATGATCTCAGAACACAAGCTATAAACAAGGTATAACACGCAGACTGCAGCTAAATTAATAAATTGTCGTTGTCTTTATAATAAAAACTGTGTCTAAATAACATGGAAATTAAGCTGAACCTCACAGCTACCGTGATTAAATCAAAGAGGCAAAAGGCTACTAAAATTCACGAACACAGGTATTGGATTTTCTTCATTTCTTAAAAGGTCTCAAAATACAGCAAATGTTAATAGAAATACCATATTGGGTAAATTGCAGATGGTAGTTCAGTGACCTTGGATATCTTAGAAAGCACTTATAAATAAAAATTCTATTATTATTAAAGTAGTGTATGTACCTGGCGCGCTGTTATCTTTTTTCACTACATAAAACTGTCTCCTCATGGCTGTGGTAGGGGGAGGGATTTATCAAAAGCCTGCAGCTCGACATAGTCTTGAATAAAAAAATAATAAGCCTTCTTGTCTAATCTTCCGACATTAAACAGCAGATTTGATGTTTCCTGGTTGTAATAAGTAATTCTGCAATCGGTTCTCTTACAAAGAACGTCATTTTAACGTTTATTTTTTTATGCGGCCTAGTTTTCTCTTTCCTTCACTCCCTCTGCTTTCTGCCTGCTCCTGCCAGCGCTGAACAAAGATAATTACTCAGGAAGCCATTTGGCCAATCAGCTGTGGCCTTACATCCTGTCAGTGGGAGGGTAGCCAGTCACGGCCCAGCTCTGATCACACAGGCCTGAGCGCTGAGTGTGGAGAGGCGAGCCCTCCCTTGTCTAAAGGCAGAGACTGTCCTCCATGTTTCATAAGTATTGACATTACACTTTTCAGCCATGCATCCACAGAGGTAAGCTTTCTGTTTTATTCTCCTTGTCTGACCTTTGAGTACTTATGTTGCCTGTTAACAACTGTTCATTTTCAGTTTCTGGATCTACAGTTAAAGGCCTGGCAAGGCCTCTCACACAGAAAAAACAGGGCAAAGGGGAGGGATAGAAGAAGGGGGGGTGAGGCCTAAGGAGGAACAGCAGGCTTTTCTCTCTGCTCCTCACTCCTGAGCTTTGGCCTGTGCACGTCACATGATCGCAGAGCAAACTCAGTCAGCCATTACTCATTGCTGAAGTGGCAAACAAACATCTGGCAAAAAGGTGCATTCCCCCAGGAGCTTAGCTGTAGTGGAGGGCAAGGCCTTCTCCTGCCCCATTCCGCCCTGGCTGCAGCAGGGGGAGAAGGGGCCGGTGGGTGGGGGTGGGGATCCGGGGTGCTGGGGCTCCTTTGTGAGCTGGCTGCCTGGGCCTATTGTCTGCTTGTGTGTCACTGAGTGTGGCAGAGAAAATGGTGGCATATGAAACAGAAACGGCTGCTGGTGCCCGCTGGTGTTATGGAACAAGGACCTCTAACGTCATTGGTGTCTACAGCTACCAACCTGCGCATGACACATGCCTTGCAGATTTTGTAATTCGGTATACCTCGTCGTCCCATTCAAACAACGATGTTCATTTCAGTAGTCTATTTTTTTTTCCTAATCAGTTATTAAATCCAATTGTTTATTTTTGTTAGTTGCAGTTCGATGGGCGAACGCGAGAATCATTAAGAACGAACCGGGCATGTTTGCACGCTTACCTTGCCTGTCATATCTCCCCATCTCTCTGCGGGGGAAAATCTGGAGGATCCATTGGGAGTGTATGCGTGACATTCTCAGCCATGGACGTCCTGCGCAGACCCTGTCCAGGACAATCTTGAGGCAGAACCACCTGTCTTGTGCAGGACCAGCTTTAGTGTTGAAAGGAGGGTTTTCAACATAAAGCCTGTTCGCCCTGTGGCTGTGTCCTGGGACACACAATGAAGCAGCCTGCTCTCTGTTCTCAGCACACAGGCACACGGGCGGCCCGACATTGTTACTTTCTCTCTTAAGCAACTACATGCTGGGTGTTTGTTGATCCACATGAGCAGAGATGACTTTGTGCCGATATTATTCCATCATTACCTTGTCTTCATTATATTATAATTCTATTTTTTTTATTCTGTGTGATGGTCTGTCTTTCTGTAGATGTGGTTAATAGTAAATTTTTTGTTGAATGGACTCCAGTATGTCTAAGAGGGTTTTTTCATCTCTGATAAAGGGATTAGGAGAATCACAGTGACCCTAAATGATAACAAGGGACTAAGTACAACCGTTTCAAGCCATTGTCTTCAGACAAAGGAAATCAAACGTGAAAAGGCCATAAAACGCAAATTTCTCTTTATCCCCTTTTGCTCTCCTTTTTTTAGATTATACTTACAGAGAGAAACCTAAAGTAAACAAATAGGGGAAAACATATAAATATAAAACATAATGCATACATTTAAACCATATGACTCTGAGTAATGTTAAACTGGATCTTTGTCTCTGATTATAATTATCTGATATCTGTAGATTTTATATAGAATTAGTGCATTTTGGTATGTTCTTATGAGAGAAAGTGGATTATATACATAGGATAGCATGGCAGCAAACAGTCACCCAATCAGATGGCTTTATGTCAGTATCTCAGCCAATAGGAGACATGGAACACAGCCAGAGCAGCAGAAAGAGGGCCTGTTCTGGAAAATTACACAACCATCTTTGATTCACAAGCACAGGTCACCAAATGGAAAATGCATCAGCTTTGTACATTAAGAAAAGGTATGATCATACATTTCTGGTTATTCTGAAGGACTGTTAGTAGAAGACATTAAGTCTTTCTTCATACTATCTTTCCAAAATTGAAAGTAATGGTTTTAAATAAGATGGTTTTTGTGCTGCCTGGAACAGCAGGTGTTGCAAGTCCTGCTTCTGTCAAGGAAAGTGCTTAAGATTTCTTGTGGTTTCAGGGGAATCCACCACATGTGGGGTTGAAGAGGTTTTCAGTGTAACCGACGAAAGAGAAATATTCAAATTATGTTGGAATAATGTAATATTTGCATTATTTATTAGTGCCTAAAAGGAGTCCTGTGTGTTTCTGTTTAGGTGTTTAAGCTACTCTTCTCACTCTTTAAAACTGCCTTTTAGGTTATGGTTTGCTCACATATTTGCCTTTTGCTGCGTCTTTCTTGTTTATGTTTCTGGAGATTGACCTATACTGACAGCCTCTCTCTCGCTCTCCTGTTTACTGTAAAGCTCCCGTGGCGTGGACGTGCCAGATCAGGCCTAGAGGGAGGGGGGAGGGGGACGCTCAGCAGAGCTGTGGGGGAGGGGAAGCAGCAGCCATTCTCATTTCCTGTGAGGAGAGAGAGAGAGAGAGCGAGACGGGGAAAAAGAGACCTCAGCACACTCACTCTCTGACCAGTTATCTCCACATTCACAGCCGCCTTTCTCTCCATTTCTTCTCTTCCGACGGGCCCTCAGATTGGATGGCCTTTGTTGACAATGAGAGCAGTCGTTCGACTCCTTAGAACATTCTAGAAGACTTTGTCCTTTTTCTGGTTTGATTTTTTTTGTCTGTATATGTGTGTACGTTTGGTGGAGCTGACTGTGGCAGTGTGGCAGTTTTTCGCCTCTGAGCAAGTCCTTTAGCAGCCTGTGGATCGATTCCAGGACCTGTTTTCCTGTTTGCGCTGGTATTTTCATCTAAGATCCGTCTCTACCAAAACCTGGCAGCCTGGACTTTGTGACCACACCACCAGGCCTTGCCAGTGATGGCACACATAGACTCACTATAGGTCAGCAGGGAAAGGCCCCATGGCCTGCCAAGACATGACGTTTTTACTCTACTCTCAGGCTTTTCCGAATCACATTTTGTGGTAATCACTCCCTACACCAGCAAAATTCCACCTTGTTGGTGGTACTTTTATCTGACACTTTACACAACATCTGGACTGTTGAGGCCTACTTGTGATCAGGTGAGTTACGGTCCTTGCCATGGATAATGGGTTGTGGCCCTTTTTAATTTCTGTCAGTCCAGGTGACCTTCAACATTGATCTTTTGTGTACTGGAACTGCATGATAAATGTTAGAGCTGTTTGCTTTAAGCTCTCTTTGCCTTGTACTACTCTACCACTAAAACAAAGAGAATGTGTTGGCCATGACACATTCCTACAGTATTACCTGACACACCCTCTCATTCCAGACTCAACAGGACATTGCTTTTTTTTTAAATGCTGGTTTCTCATCCTGTGGCATGACAGACGCCTTTGTCTGCCATCATGCTAATTCCAGTTTATACCTTTCGGATCTTCATTGCAAAAGAAAGGCGAGGGGAGGATAGGGTTTCAGCTCTGGTTTCGGTTGTCGCGCTAATGGTGGCGGATAAGAAGTGTTCCATAGCAAGAGCCTTAGGTCTTTATCCTTCCTGTGGTCTAGTTCCTTTACCTGTCATTTACCCATCCCTTCCCTAGGAGACCTTTTTCTTTACCATAGGCCCATCCCCCCCCCTCGCCTCCATTGGTGTTTGCTGGTGTTTGCTGGTCTGACCCCTGTGGACTTGCCTGCTCTCAGCTAAATGGGGCCTAAGCTGTAGGACGTGTTCCCCATTGTGGCTGGACGAGATGAGCAAGGGCAGAGCGCTGGAGGAGCAGCGTGTCGGCCATGACACCCACGCCCCTCCTTTCCCTCCCCCGTTCGGTGAAACCGCGGGCCAGGCATTCTGGGCAGATAATTAGGGTCCTGTCTTTGTCTTTTTTCCTTTTCTTTTTTTTTAAAGCGAGCCCAATTGCCTTAGGCAAATGAGAATTTGGGGAGCTGCTTAAATGGACTAAGGATATGCAGGTCAGTCTCACTTTTATTGTCTTAATACAGTGCTTGGTGCCCCCAGCTACCTCCAAAGGGTCTGGCAGCGGCTGATGGTGTTTATCCCATCAGATTTTTGAGGACTCCATGATGTATTAGTCAAGTCCTCTCATCGTTTGGTTGTGTAATGGGACTAATGAGTTGAAGTAGTCAGCAGAGCTAGCCCAGTTGGCTAGGAGACGCTTAACCCTTTGGTACTGGCCTTGTACAAAAAGGTAATCCTCATGAAAATGCCTGGCCCAGCGGGAACAAGAATGTGTCGCCAGGGAAATGGGTATTTTGCTGTTGTCTGGAGTATCAGCGCTCTGGTGTACAATGTATATGTATGCAAAACCTTAAAAGTGACCGAGACTAAGAGGACCCTCACACATTTGCAAGATGACCAGAAAGGTTTAAGACAACCATAGACAGCCATTCAAGGCCTGTGCTGGTGTGAACTGGAATGGCATGCTGCTATACTAAACAACAACAGAACTCTTGGGATTCAGTTGCATCACCTCAGCTTTCTATCTGAGGATCGAACCTTATGAGACTTGATCTGTCCTTCTCATACTGTTGTTGCCTCTCTGGTGTTCCCTGTCTGATTTACCCCCCTTTTTTCTTGCACTAGTTTGGCTGAGGAGGAGATTAAGACAGAGTCTGATGTCGGTGAAGGGATGGAGGTATCAATACCACCTAAGGGTAAGTTTGATATTTGTTCGATAAGGGATTTATTATGCCATTTTTCTGCTATAACAGGAGAAACCACTTTTAGTTTGCATGGAGGAGCTGTTGAGCAGTGCATAGGAAAAGATCCTTCTGGAAATTAATAGCCTTAATGATAACAGTTGGAGAGCAAAACATTCAGTGGGTTATGAAAAGGTTGTACAGTCAGGCCTCTAGAGTGTACGCTTGGTGCCTTTTTCTACCTATGTGTGCAATGGCTGTTTTCATTCAGACTAATTAAAAATGACCTTTATCACTATGCAAAGTCCCTGATCTAGGATCAGCAGAACCAGCACTTGCTGCTCAGAAGCGGAAAGCCCCTAGTCCCCCTCACTCTTCGAATGGACACTCACCATCTGACACATCACCTAGTGCCATCAAGAAGAAAAAGAAACCTGGATTAGTCACCAACAACAACAAAGATCAGGTAGATGCCAACCTAATTCATTATCTCAGTTATTCTCTTTCCGGTTTAGCTTTTCTTTTCCACAGTGTGATACAAATAAGCGTGATAAATGACTAATGAATTGTCATACTGAGTGTTAATAAGATAGGTTGCTTTAATGTGCTCAAGCATCTTGAGAAGCACTTGAGAAACCCATAGTGTGATTTCTGTCATGTGATTTTAAGTTAAGCAAGCTGTGTGAAACGATCAGGACACTTTGACTTTGATTGTAGTTTTTCAAACATCTGCAATTGAGTATGTGACCAATTCTTGAAGAAATGGAGAACAGTTTATCTTCTGATTTACTTTGGATTGAGCTTTTGTAGATCTAATAGGTTTAGATCTGGTTTATCATTCAAGAAGATCCTAACTCAGTATATTAGCACTATTACAAATGAATTTTATGTAATGCTGCATTTGGAATGTTGTATTGGTGCACTGTTTGTAGCTTTTGTAAATATGCAAGATACCAAGTGCAGAACTGTAGACGTAGTCTTAATTTACAAATATAAACTCACACAGTTAGAACACGAAATATGTAATCCACCATATTTTCCTGTAGTTTTGTAAAGCATTTTAAAAATATTTCTATCTATTTTATAATAAAATTTAGTATTTAAAATGATTTAAAAAATGTTCTTAATCAAAAGTTTAGTTAGCAGTATGCTATTTTGGAGTTTTCTAATCCTCTGGTGCATAATGACAAACAACATTGCCATTTTGAATGCTGTAAGTATAAGTGACAGTCTGTATCTGTAATTGGTATCTGTAGCTTTATGACAGAAGCAGTAAACCCTCCTCCTGGAGAGAGAGACATCTGTGCTCCAAGCCCAGAACTGCACATTTAATGCTAAAATCCAACCCATCACCCGTTGTTCTCATGGGTTTGAACTTCTTCCACTCGTCTCTCCAGCACGAGGGTTGTCTGCCCCATGCTTGTGACCCCACTACCTGTACTTGACTGCCTGTGCTCTTGTTGACTTTTGCAGAAGCCTTGCTACTTCTCTCCCCTGCCGTCTTGTGCCGTGTGTTTATTTGACCGCTCCCCCTGTCTCTCTTGCCTGCGTTTCAGTGTGAGCTAAGACATGGTCCCTTTTACTATGCCAAGCAGCCAGCACTCACCACAGACCCTGTTGATGTTGTGCCGCAGGACGGGAGGAACGACTTCTACTGCTGGGTGTGCCACCGCGAGGGGCAGGTGCTCTGCTGTGAGCTCTGCCCACGCGTCTACCACGCCAAGTGCCTCAAACTGGCCGCAGAGCCCGAGGGCGACTGGTTCTGTCCTGAGTGTGAGGTACCCGGTGGGAAAGAGTGAGGCGTAGGGTGTAGGGAGCAGCGTTGCAAGCGTAGGGCACTAGCTAGAGCTAGTGTACGGGTTCATTAGTAATGAAGCGAATGAGAAACGGCTGCACATCTGAAGAGATGTCAGGACTTGCCTTCTTGTAGTGCTCTTACCAACCTTCCTTAGCCAGTTGTGCTGGTTCCTCATTAGGTTATTTGTGAAGCAAATTACCTATGAGCGCAAACTTGCTAAATTAGTGAAGGTTTCAGTTACTTGCAGTGGAAATGCGGAATGGTTCCACAGAGTCTATAGATACGTTACTAATGCAAAGTCATCCATTTCTCCTCTTAACATAGGTAAGTTTTGGATCTGTCGAACCATTCTGCTCAGCAGACGCATTCTTAAATGTTAATCTTAATTATAGAGTTACCACTGCATAGGTTTCCTAGCTTAGCTTTGGCTGCTGCAAACTGCAGTTATTTAACAGTAATCACTGCACTTTAGGTATAAAGGTGCTGTCCTAAAGGCTTCTAACTGTTTCTTTCAGAAAATAACAGTAGCAGAATGCATTGAGACCCAGAGCAAGGCCATGACCATGCTAAACCTGGAGCAGCTGTCCTACCTGCTGAAGTTTGCCCTGCAGAAAATGAAGCAGCCAGGGGTGAGGTTTCACATTCAGAATTCATCTACACATGATTTAACTTGCACTATGGTTAATTCTTTATACTGAACTTGTATAGCATATAGCTAGAGCTTATCCTTTATACTGAATATCAGTAGGTACAGTTGGGAGAGGTTTGTGAACTCTGCAGAAACACCCGAATGTTTGCACTCGTTCCTAAAATATGATCTGATCTTCTAAAGCACAGAAGATGGTCAGAAGACAAGACAGAGACAAACAAGCATAACCAGTTTTCTCTGTCTACGCTTCACAACATGCTGCTGTTGCAATATGTAAATATAATGCAGTATAGTCCAGGCAAGATTTTAGAGGGCATTAGGATAAAGGTTGCAGAAGCAAGAGGGAGTTTCAAATGGATTTATAAAGACTGTGATTCGTTTCTAAAGAATCTGTCCGTAATTGGTAAAATTTGCAAATGGAATAAAGTTAGCACTATTAGTACTCTGTGTTGGAGTCATCATCCTCCAAAAATCAGCACACGTGCTGTAGAAACCTTAACCAAGCACAGAGATCCCCACCATGGCAGAGAAGGATCTGCAGTTTTCATCAGGCTAGATTAACCCTGAACAAGGGTTGCTTGTGATGCCTGTGACATTTGATTGTACAAATGAATATATAGACGCATGCAGACTTTGAGATGTTTTTTCGTTATAGGCAGTCATAGCAAGACAAAACGGGGTCAGAACCAGAGGGTTCAAATCCATTGAAAACAGCTTGTAATAATACCATAAACAGAGACATGAGCAGAAAAAAGCAATGGTACGATCCAAAGGCAAAAACCAAGAGGCAAAAAAACAGGTCAAACCAGAATAGATGAGAGTAGATAATAGATTGCTTGGTACACAGGACTTCAAAATAAGGCTGTAGAACTTACAAGTATATATAGGGAGCAGCTAATAGGGTACAGGTGCATTCAGAAATCAGAGGAGGAGGATCTGTGGAACCGGAGCAAGGGATTCTGGGACTCAGAGTACTCTGGGTACTGTTGCATGAGGGTACCAGAGGGCCCCAGTGAGGAAACCACAGCTCTGGGCAAATCAATATTAACTTTATGATATATGTACACAGCATAATGAGACACTGAATATAAAACACTGCAGATGACCAAACATCGAACCCTATCCCAGCTGTGAAGCATGATGGAGGGAGTGTAAGGAGTATAGAGGTATACAGTAGGACCATGTTACCTGCTCCAGGATCTGGATGGCTTGCAGGCTTTACAGACCAATGAATTGCAAGATGTAGGAAGACAGGAAACACAAGAAGAAACTATTTTACAATGGCCTAATCTTAGTCAAGATTATGGCCTTGTTGATATTCTGTGGCAGCATCTGTTCAGTCATGCAGTTCCTGCAAGTCACCCCAAATCCATCACAGTATAGAGGAATATGCCAAAATGCCGCCAAAGCTGTAAACACCTGGTTAGCAGCTTTAAACAGTTTAAACACTAGTTGGTAAATTTAAGACTTCACATGCTTTTTTTTTTCTTCAATGAACCTAACTGCAAAATGTTGTGTGTGTTGTGTGTTACATAAGCTTACATAACACTGGCTTCATTTATTATTATTATTATCATCATTATTATTATTAATGTGCTTGTGTGTTATTTCCAATGTGTAGACGGAGCCCTTCCAGAAACCTGTATCTCTGGAGCAGCACCCAGACTATGCAGAATATATTTTCCATCCCATGGACCTTTGCACCTTAGAAAAGGTAACTCGTATCTTCTGCGCTGAAAACGATTCTTTCTTTGCTTATATCTATGCAGTGGCCAAAAGGTCTATGTGGAAAGCATTATGTACTGTTCTCTATGCCTGACCACAAACTGATCAGTGCTCTGTCCACAGAACATCAAGAAGAAGATGTATGGCTGCACAGAGGCCTTTTTGGCAGACGTGAAATGGATCCTGCACAACTGTATCATATACAACGGAGGTCAGTTGTAATGTAATTTGCCATTTGATTTTGTGCTCCAGCCATTTTCCTGTTTTTCGTCGCCGTGTAGCCCACTGGCGGCCCCTGGAGGCCAAAGCAGCAGCTCACAACTGAAACACTTGATATACATCCTGACCAGAATGACGTCTTCTCTGCTGTATACTGCCATAGCAAACTACACACATAAAGTGGAAATAGCGTCACAGCTAATTTTATCTTTTGAGGTTTTGACAAAAACTGTAATATTTCTCTGGTGACACGGACCTTCTCTTTAATGTAGTGAAGGATACTTTATTAGAAGTACTTGTTGCTAACTTTTATAAATGTCTCTTTGTCAGGGAATCATAAACTGACTGCAACAGCAAAGGTTATTGTCAAGATCTGTGAGCATGAAGTAAGTATCATACTTTTGAACGTGGCATAATATCATGTTTAATGAAGCATGCAGGGAATACCATTGCACTTAGAGACTCTCAAAACCTTGTTTGTTTTTTCCATCTCCAGATGAATGAAATTGAAGTTTGCCCAGAGTGTTATCTGTCAGCCTGCCAAAAGAGGGACAACTGGTTCTGTGAACCCTGTGTAAGCAGATCTACTTTTTCAGCCTGTTTTGGGACCAATACATTAAGCTTTGTGCAAGAGTGAATGGCCTTCGATGAATGAATGTGTCATTTAAAGTCTTTTAGCTATTTAATAAATGTAAACTGAGGCAGGAATCAAAGAATAGATAATGGTGTCTAATAACAGTGTGTGTGTGTGTACTCTAAGTCCCAGCCCCATCCACTGGTGTGGGCCAAACTGAAAGGCTTTCCGTTCTGGCCTGCTAAAGCCCTGCGGGATAAGGATGGTCAGGTGGACGCACGTTTCTTTGGCCAGCATGACAGGTGAGCTCGCAGCACACCCTGCCCACTGCTGTGGCCTCCGCACACAGCTCTGCCCACAGAATCACCTGCTGTGGCCTCCGCACACAGCTCTGCCCACAGAATGACCTGCTGTGGCCTCCGCACACAGCTCTGCCCACAGAATGACCTGCTGTGGCCTCCGCACACAGCTCTGCCCACAGAATGACCTGCTGTGGCCTCCGCACACAGCTCTGCCCACAGAATCACCCCCCCCCCCGTTGTGTCTGCACACAGATCACCTTCTGTGGTCTCCGCACACAGATCACCCAGTGTTGTGTCTGCACACAGATCACCTACTATGGCCTCTTGGCCTCTGCATACAGCTCTGCACACAGATTGTCTTCTGTGGTTTCTGCACACAGCTTACCAAATTATTGCCAAGCGTATTAAGACTCATTTCTAAACGTGTAAGCCGCATGTCAGGGCTCAGGACCCTAAATACTTTGGAACGTTTCCTTGGAATCTTAAGTATTAAAGGGAGTGTTCAAAAACAACAGCAACTTAATTGTTTTGCAGTGATCATTGTGCTGGAGTGTCTTTGTAAAGCTCAGCACAAACTTAGCAAAGCCTTAGAAACCAGGACTCTGGTTGCAAACCTGATATTAGTCGACTTCATGAAATTTTGCTTGTTTTTTTTTCCAGAGCCTGGGTTCCAATTAATAACTGTTACCTTATGTCAAAGGAGATTCCATTTTCTGTAAAGAAGACAAAAAGTATCTTCAACAGCGCCATGCAAGAGATGGAAGTCTACGTGGAAAACGTCCGCAAGAAATATGGAATTTTCAATTACGCCCCATTCAGAACACCTTACACGCCCAACAACCAGTTCCAGATGCTGCTGGACCCCAGCAACCCACGGAAAGGCACAGTCATGCAGGAGAAGCAGGACAAGGTCAAGTTCAACTTCGACATGACTGCATCCCCCAAAATGCTCCTTGGCAAGAGTATGATGCCAGCAGGGGCAGGACGTCGGATCTCTTTGACGGACATGCCCAGGTCTCCAATGAGCACCAACTCTTCGGTCCATACGGGGTCAGACCTTGAACAGGATGCATCAGAGCGAGGAACAAGAATGCCTTCTAGTCACTACAGCGCAGGAGAAGACTCTATGGATTACACAGGTATGCAGTGTAATGAACGCTTATGTTCATTACACTGGGGACTTGGGGTGCTTCATCAAGGGGACTTGGGTGAAGGGGACTTGGGGTGCTTAATGGGATGATGCCCATCTCATCTGTAGCCTATTGCGTGGAATGTTAATGGACACTTTTCCTTTTTACGTCACAGCCTCCCCTGGATCTCTCAAGACCTCGGGCAGCCCCAGGCCCGTCCTACCAGCGTCCGTTAAACAGGAAAGGGCTCAGGCCACCGGCAGCATCCTCAACCTCAATCTTGGTGAGTGTTACAAAAAACAATGCTGCATGTCTCAATTTATTGAATCAAAATTACACAGGGTTCAATGTATAATATATCTAAAGGAGAGGAGATAATACTAACAAATAATACAAATTGGCTATCTAGAGTAATGAAAGAAAAATAAATAATAAAATAAAAAACAGCACAAATTTAACTATTAAATGAACACATAACACAAGAATCGACTTCAGTAAAACCTTAACTAACCAAATGATTACGAATGAGTAAATAAAGGCTTTGGGTGAAATGTCAGGAAAGGGGCGGAAGGATCCTAACGAGAGACGCTAGGTGATCCTACTAAAACAGAGAGGTACGGACCGGTATAATTCTGTAGAAGCAAATGATTGGCATCCGGAGACAAAGCAAAGCTTTGCAAAGCAAAACTCGGAACGACGGCAAAGCTTTGAGCAGAACTAAAAGGGAACGCCCCGTACATGTCAACGGCACTGGTTGTGGGGTACATGTGACAGCGGGTTTGAGTCGCAGCGCGGGTTTGTGCCCACGGTTTACGGCCTTGCCGTTGGCGCTTTCACGATCCAGGTGTCTTTCTCAAGGGAGCTCAAAGACGGCAAAATGAGCCGGACTAATTTAGACTGCTCAGAACTTCGCCGGATTTCAGAAGGTTTTGCGAGATGTCACGACGAGGCTCGCAGGTGCACAATCATTGGAACTATATGGATCTAACTATTCTGACCGTAACTACGCTGATGGTTAAACTAAAATCAACTGTCGGCTAAACAGAATTAACTTTAATTTGACGAGACGAAACTTTTGACTTTTAAACGGCTAGTGAAAGCAAAGCAAACGAGTTCAGACAAACTACACAAACTGAAAGATGAGACAAATTACTAACGTAAGTATTTTTCTAAGTATTATTTTTCTTTCTTTCTTATTCTTCTCGAGAGGCTTTAACTTTAAATTTCTTGGAGAGTTCGAACTTATTTCACTCCATGAGCTGTTACTTAACTAACTTTTAGAGGCGTTATTTTAATTAACTGAGATGATTGGTCAATTACAATCGCAAATCTAATGAATATGCAATGAAATGAAGAGATAACTAGAACAGAAAGCAGTGCTATTTATATTTTTGTACATTCACTGACAAAGAAAACACCTAATTCTGAATAAGATTTATTCCTGTTACCTAATCAGGAACTAATGTGACCTCTTGTCATTCTGGATCCTGAGCTGTCTGTGTATATAGATGCAGATTAACATAGAGCACATGGTAATACATAGGCAAACATAAATGCAGGGTAATGTAGGACACATGATAAATCATGGGCACACATCAAGACAAGAGTACTTAAGACAAATTCAAACCTAAAGCACATGATGTCTAAGCTGTCCAGATACACAAAATAACTTTGTAGAAATCTCATCACAGTGTTACATCTTAGCTGGTTAATTTAATCCCTTACACATAACTTAGGTACCCCATCATGATGTTGTCATCACAGTGCAGGTGTCATTACCTATATTTACTCATAATGCTGGGATGACAGTTATCATTTTCCTAAATAGATGCATGGCCCACAGAAGGGGGAAATAGATGGCATACATCAACCATAGACACAGGTTATATGGTGTTCCAACAGTACAGATACAGGATGTAGTCTGTGCATTTAAACATTCCAGAGTGCTGATGGCACAAAGTACTATAGGCTTCTTATGTTGTAGAGGCTGGATAGAACTGTGGCTCCACGACCTGATGGTCCTATACTCTTCATCGAGGATAATGTTCCTTCCTTTATTTTGAATAATGTCAAACTTGGTGTCCCTAGACTGGTCTTGAAGACCTGGGTTAGGGTCCTGTAACGCCAAGGGCGTTTTGGTGCAATAGCGAGGTGGACGTATGTGCTGAGAAGAGCGAGATTTAGCAAATCCATAATCATAGTCATAAGAACAGTCCAGGGTCAGTTTACCAATGCATATGGTACGAGAAGACATAACACGGGCTAATGCAAACAAAACATGAAACATAAACTCATTCAAAAACATTAAACTATACACACAAGACCAACAACGAGGGACGTTGTTACAAATGAATAGGCATGACAACTGAAATAATAACAAAAGCACATGAACTGACCGGTGGAGGTGGGGCCAGACAGTACCCCCTAACCTCCCACACCCTTCCAAAAAAACAGGAAACCAAAAACATAGACAAACCACAAACAAAGCTAAACGGAACAAACAGAACGCAGAAACAGCAGACACAGGAAAAGCCAGAGGTGAAGAGATGGGAGCAACAGAACCAGGGAGAACAAAACCAACAGACACAGAAGAAACAGGACCAGGAAAAACAGAACAAACAGGAGAACAGTAACCAGCTGAGGAAATAGAAACTGGGGCTGAACGTAAACCAGGAGACAGAGCAGGAGAGGCAAAACAAGGAACAGGAAGAGATGCTGGAACAGGCAGTGGATCAGAACCAGGCCTACAAGAGCTAGGCAGTCAAAAAGAACAACAGGAGGGAAACCTAGGCACAGAGAGGGAAACGGGCACAGTGACTACAACACCAGACGCAACGACAGGAACAGACACAGAGATAGAGTCCGATACAGGGACAGTAACAGGGACCAAAACAAAACCAAGAACCGAACTGGGCAAACATGTGGCAACAGGCATGGAAGTGGGAACAAACACAGGGGTCACATTATTAGTCCTAGTGCTGGGTCCACAGGGTGGTGGAGGCCTTGTGGAACTGTGGCGGGTCGCAGCTAAGGCTTTGGTCAGCTACGTTGGAAGGTGGCCATAGGAGCAGGCTGGATGGGCTGAGGGACGTCCTCTGGAGCTGGCCAGGCGGCCTCTGGAGCACTCTGGCAGGCAGGCCCGATGGCCTCTTGAGCCTTTAGGGACGGCAGCTAGGACAGCCTCTTGAGCCTGGGGGACACCAGCTAGGACAGCCTCTTGAGCCTGGGGGACACCAGCTAGGACAGCCTCTTGAGCCTTGGGGACACCAGCTAGGACAGCCTCTTGAGCCTGGGGGACGGCCACAGAAGGCAATGCAGCTGCTCGTTGTAATGTGCTGGGTTCCACACCAGGGCTCCCCGAGTCCACAAACCTTCCTATATTACTGCTGAGAGGTCTGAAGGACATTGAGGACCTAGCGTGGAAGTACACGCCCCCCAAGAAATTCCACTCTCTTGGAGACAGGCTTGGAGGCGAATTCCTCGCAGAAGCCAGTGGTGTGAAGTCTCCCGTGCTGGGATCAGGAACTGGAAGCATTGCTATTCCCACACCAGGAACAGGTACTAGAGGCGTGGCATCTCCTGCTCTGGGAGATGAAACTGGAGGTGTGGCTTCTCCCACACCAGGAACAGGAGCCGGAGGAGTGGCTACTCCAACGCTGGAGAGCGAAGTAGACAGGGTAGCTGGTGGGACCGCCACCTCAACGGGAGACCCTGGAAGAACAAACATTTCCCCCTTGGCACCTCCCCTTCACACATGGTACGGGAAGCTCACATTGGCACTTGAGAGCACACTGAGTGCCTAACCATGGGTTATCTGCTTGTTCATTCCATTTAGCCTCGTCTTGCACTACAGGTCGCTCCTCCCTGTAGTGTTGACCAAGACGGGCAGACTCTTGGCGCTCACCTGGCTTTTCACGGCAAAAGGCAGCCAACCTAAAGATGTCTCTGATGATATGCTTATCCCATGGAAAATCCCATGTACCTACAGTGCTAGGGGATTTGCTGTCTATGGTCTGACTTCACTGAGACATGGATGGCTTAGACCGCACTGAAGCTGCAAGAGTTTCATCCCAGCAATTAAACAAAGCAGAGTCTCGCTCTCTCACTTGCTTCCGGGTAAGGCTGGTCATTCTGTAACATCAATGGTGTTTTGGAGTGATTGCAAGATGGACACATGTGCTGAGAAGAGGGGCAAATTCATAACCATATGAATGAATGAATGAATGAATGAAACTTATATTTCTATATTTATATATATTTTCAATAACCCAAGGTCGCACAGGTACAATCTTTCACTACCATTCACACACCAGCGAGAAGCAGCAGCCAGCGCACAACATACTCTCTCCCGGAAACCGCAGCCCCCTGGGGAACTGAATCGGGTGCAGGAAGCGGAGAGAGGACAACACCCAGGACAGATCACCATCCATCACTGGCCATACAGACACACACATTCATGCACAGACCCTCAGACAACTGTTTATTGGACAAGGAAAGAGACACAGTCACAAATACACATGCACTGAAAATTTTCTAGGGACTGCCAATTTACCTAACCTCCATGTCTCTAGAAGACAGCGAAACAAGATCAAGAAACTAAATTAGACACACGAGACCAATTACGAGGGGTGGAGTTACAAATGAATAGGCATGACAACTGAAATAATAACAAGCGCATGGAACACGAAAACAAATACATGGATGACAGGTGGGGGCGGGGCCAGATGTGACCAGTCCAGTGTCTATCTTGTAATATGGAGTTATGAGAATCATTGAATATTTGGGCAATCTTGGATAAAGGTTTGTTCATTAATTCCAAATGGATAGTTTATGATTAGGAATGTGCCATGGTAAAGAAGAAAGACCATAAACAGGGCCATCTGGTCTGGTGGGTGTCATAATTCCTCATACCAAGGCCCTTAATGGAGCTGACAGGGAGGTTTCCTCAAACCTGTGGAAGAAGGGTCACTCCTGGGGGTCATGGTCCATGGGTCACACAGAGAAAGGTTGACGAGTGAAGATTAAGGGGAATTCTCCACTACATATGCCAACTGGGTTCGTTTTCGCTTGGTGTTGCCCTTCCGGAATATGTATTCTGAATTCATTAATGCTTCTGTCTGCTGTAAAAAGTGAAATAACTAGTGGAGTTTAAGGTTTGTTATGTCTGACATCGACATTCTGCTACCAGACCGTGTTAAAGCAGACATGGACCTGAAGGAACTGAGCGAGAGTGTACAGCAGCAACAGTCACACCAGCAAGGGGCCTCTATGCTCCTCATCTCACCGAAGAAACCCACCAGGAGTCTCGACAAGACCATCGAGAGCTGCAAGGCCCAGCTAGGTAGGAGTCACAAGTCATGCCTGACTTCCTGATGTATACAGCCAACCCTTTACCACAGCCCTGTGTTGTACACATGAAAAGACAGGAACCTCCATGTGTGCAGAAGGGGGGGTTCTGCAATTCAACGAACGAAATTAGCCACGTAATACCACTTGCTCTACCTTGTTCAACTGAGGCAAAAGTTGGAACTACACAAAGGGAGTTTGTCCTGCCTTCGTCTCTCTCCCACATAACGTCTTGTAGCAAATGTACTAGATATTACAGTACTGCATTACTGTCTAACAAATCACGCACGATATATACCTGTCCCACAAACCAATACATGGTGATGACCATTTAGCTAATAGTGAACAAGCTAGCGAATTAGCTATCACCTGAGACAGCGAGTTAGGATGGGGTTTTGTAGCACGGGTGAATCTCGATATTACAAATAACTTGAAAAATGAAATCCTCCCACATCAAATAGGGTTATGTGGCAATGGTGTTTTATTATTCTAGCTGTCAAGTGTCATATATGCCCCCCTCGCATTTTTACCTGCAATTCAAGGAACAAAATTAGCCACATAAAGCTGCTTGGTCTTCTTTGGTCTGCCACTGTAAATGCCACTGTAACAAAATTCAGGAGCACCACTCGCCACCTAGTGTCCAAACACCATCACCACCATTCCCTGAAAAAATGCAATGTTAACAAGGGAAACGAGAAAAGGGGGGATCACTTCTCTTGTGGATACTACTGTATCTGAGCACCATTCAATTGGCTTTAATTTCTGATCCGAACTATGCAGGCATTCATGAGATCTCGGACGACGTGTACAGGGGCGTGGGGCACAGCGACTCGGAAGACTCGGACAAGTCTGACTCCAGCGACAGTGAGTACGCCAGTGAAGAGGAGCACAGGCCAAAGAATGGCAACCATGACAACGGCCTCCATAAAGAATCCAAAAAGAGGCCCAGACCTCCGTCCTCTCAGCCGCAGGATGGCAAGGGCACTTCTCAGACCACTGCAGACAAGGCCGCCTCTGAGCCACCTGCGAAAAAGAAGCCCATCGGCGTTGTGGAGAAGGAGTCCCAGGAGAAGGCAAAGACAAGCCCGCAGCAGCATGCCCAGAGAGAGAGGTCTTCTGCTGGGCAGGAGGTCAAGGATGCTGGGGACCTGGAAGGAGATTCAGACTCAGACAGAGAACTGGTGATTGATCTCGGTGAGGAGCATGGAGGACGAGAGAGGAAGAAACCAAAAAGAGAGGCACCTGCAGCTCCCAGCTCTGTGGCCAAAGAGCCAGCAGCCGTCAAATCTGAAGGTAGCCATTTCATCTTTCTTCTAGACTGCATGTGTGCATGTATAGAGTGCATTTGGGTGTAATGTGACTACTTCAGTGGTTCATGAATCAGTTGTGTTCGACTTCCTGTCTTCTTCTCTGCTGTCTCTTTAGGAAAAGCTGCCAGTGTGTCGGTCTCTCCAGCCCCATCTTCCTCATCATCCAATCCCAGTGCACGGGACTCTGCTCAGTCGGCTGCCAAGCCTCCAAATGTCAACCCCACCCAGCCCTCCACCTCCACCAGCACCACCTCCACTGCTGCCCTACCAGGTATGCCGGCGGTCTCCTCCACAACTGCCACCAACTCCACCCCCTCCAGTGTGGTGAAGAAACCGCGCCCTCTGCTGCCAAAGGAGGCTGCGCAGCCTGGGCAGCAGACTGTGGTTTGGACCCAGGCTGGGAGTAAGTTCCAGACCTCCTCTCAGAAGTGGCACTTACAGAAGGTCCAGAGACAGCAGCAGCAGGGTGGTCAGCCAGCCTCCCAGCCTCAAGCCCAGCCCCAGAGCCCAGCTGCCTCCAGCAACTCCAGCACCCGCTACCAGACCAGGCAATCTGTGAAAGGTAATGAAAGCATTACTTGTAACATACCTCCCCACCCTCCCAACACGTACTATTCACTAACAGCTGACTTTCTCATGTAGATCTTCCATCGTTCGGTCCTACTATATGCTGCAAAGACATTTTTTACAGCAGTCAAAGACTTTTGGAGTCTGCATATCAAACTGGAAAAGGCTACATAAGACAGCAGAAACAGATTATGTTCTCATGACTGAAATTAAATATATCTAATTTGGCCATTTTTTACTGATTTGAATCCAGAGTGACTTTTCTGTTTTTGGCAGCTGTCCAGCAGAAGGACCTCTCGTCTGGTTCCTCTAACTCCGCCCTGACTGGAGACTTTCTTACCCCGCCAGCCTCTGCTGATGTAGCCGCTGACATAGCCAAGTACACCTCAAAGGTATGTTAGCATGCACAGCTGCACCCTAATGCAAGCTGGTGACTCGGCAACCCGAGGCAGATTTCTGTGATGTATCACTTCTTGTTTTGTTTTGGTTTTTTTTTTCCAATTATATCATTTCCTGTTATGTCTAAATACTACTGTCATTCTTATACCCTCAGAACTGATCTGTTTATTCTATAACATGACATGCTGTGTATTAATTGGTACAATTACATTTAAACATTTTGGTATTCTTGGAATTATTGTTGTTTTATCTGCTTCATTTTTGTAGATGATGGATGCAATTAAAGGGACAATGACTGAGATCTACAACGACCTTTCAAAAAGCACAACAGGAAACACTATTGCGGAGGTTTGACACATTTTGCCATCTAGTTCTACCCGTTATAGAACAAAAAGAAGTAACAGAATGTATCTAATCTATAGAATTAGAGAAATGCTTTAGACTAGATTTAGATTATACTGATTCATGATTACATGAAGATGTTTGATGGTTTTTGTTCTTCTCTGATATGCTGCATTAACTCGTTGCTTTAACACAGATCCGACGGTTAAGGATCGAGATAGAGAAGCTCCAGTGGCTGCATCAGCAAGAACTGTCAGAAATGAAACATAATTTAGGTAAAGTGTGTGTGTGTGTGTGTGTGTGCATGTGCATGAATGTTTTTTGTTTTTGTGTTTATGTTTACATAAATGTGTGTGCAAATTCACAGCACAGTGATTTTATTGTGCATGTTAATTTACAGAACTGACCATGGCAGAGATGAGGCAGAGTCTGGAGCAGGAGCGAGAGCGGCTGGTGTCGGAGGTGAGGAAGCAGATGGAGGGGGAGAAGCAGCAGGCCGTGGATGAGACCAAGAAGAAGCAATGGTGTGCCAACTGCAAGAAGGAAGCCATTTTCTACTGCTGCTGGAACACCAGCTACTGCGACTACCCCTGCCAGCAAGCACACTGGCCTGAACACATGAAATCCTGCACACAGTCAGGTATGCAGCGTACAGACATACACATGCATGCAAGCAACAAGATTACCCATTTGCCAAAATTACTCATACAGCCTCAATGTCTCCCTGTTCTGTAGCCACAGCATCTCATCAAGAGCCTGAAGAGGAAACACCTGTGGCCCCAGGTGTGAAGCCTACGGGCCAGTCGCCGAAATCTCAGCTCTCTCCGCCAGGCACCAGGACCTCGCCCACACACAAAACACCATCCCCATCAGCGGAGAACAGCAGGGGGGGCACTGCCGTCTCTGTCTCCTAACCAGAGCACTACACACATTACTATTACCTTCTGCTATTTCTTCTGCAGAGTTCCTCAAAAGGTTATTGGCTTGATAGCCACTGAGGAACCGAGGGTCATTTTGGTCGTTTCGGGGACTGTTTTGTTTCTTTTCTCATCTTCTTTGCAAAGTTCTGGTTACAAAGACAATTGAAATCTACACTCCTTTCAAGCCCAGTTCACTACAGCTGGGGGCATAAGATGGTGCTTGATGTTTTTGTTTTTGTGTACATTATTGACTGTCATTTCATGTTTTTTTTTATCTACATAACATTTTGTACAAAAGTCAAAACAAACTTTCATAAGAAATATGCAAAGATAAAAATGTTTTTGTACACACATGTGAGTTTTGTATAGTGCAAAAGGAAATGGATTTGTCTGCTCAGTCATTTTTTTTATGTGATCCCTGCACTTATAGGTACCTCCAGAAATGTGGAGTTTACTTTATACTTTGAGGTTTTGGAATTTGTGAACATGTTGTGACATTTACTCATTCACAACCTGTTAAGAAATTATTGTTAGTTCATGTGGGTTGTCACTACATCTCCCAGACAAACTGTAAAACTACAGCCATTTTAGCGATAACAATTATCAAAAAAGTTTGCTTGGCTTAAAGCTGAGGAAAAACTGAGCTGTATGGACATATTTTATTTTAATGTTTGTCTTGCCACTCCTTGTTTACATATTGTAAATAACAAAAAATGGACACAGATATCTGTAAGAAAAATAAAACCAACTTCTCCGCTGAAATTTTTAAACCCTTGTGAGTTGTATACCTTTCAGTAATACTTTACAAATTACCTCAAAATTTGAGAGGTGTGCCAAAATTTGAGTAAAGGTTAGAAAAAAAAGAGTTCGTAATACTGCACTGTCTGAAGGACATGTAGACTTCATCCATGATTCAGATTCAACTGTTTTGTTTTTATTGTCACTTTTAATGGAGATAGACCATCCTCTAGTGGTAAACCTTTTTTACACCAGTTCAAGACAGACAAACAGGCGATCGACCAACCTTTGCGGTATATTGATGCTGTTATTTTTCTAAATTATTAGAATGCGTTTCAACCAAAGAGGTACTCGGATAAAGAGTACCAGATGAGTAATTTTCTAAGACGTACAGACGTTTGTAAAACGTGTGAAAATAGACGTCTATTTGTTGCCGATGTAAAACAAGAACATGATTTCGCTGCAAAGTACGCTTACTGGAAGCAAAATGATATCGCTATATTAGTTGGCTATGTTTCTCTTCAATAAAGTCTTTTAATTTGTCGGGCGCCCCTCTTCCCATAATTCTTCGGATTCAGACTACGTTGTGACGTCAACATCTGTCGAACAAACCGACGCAAAATCACAGAAAAAGGAGCGCCGGCAAATTGGAGGTAGTGCAAAATTCAACTCCAGCATTTTTTTTGTAACATTTTAAAATCTGTATAAAAATACTGGAATAACATGTATATTTCGTAAGGTAAAAAATATATGTATTAGAGTAGGTGGAAGAAGATCTAAAGTAGGTTTATGGCCCGTGTTAATAGCTAGCTAGCTGGATGTTACTGGTATTGCCAGTAGCTAGCTGGGGCAGCCCGCTGGCCAGTGCGACGCGGAGGGTGGGGACAAAGCATTTGGGGTCCGTCTCCAGTACGAATAATCGCACGTGATTGTCGATTATTTTCATATTCCAATGATGGCATAAAATAGTAATTTGTGTCCGTTGCATTTGATGGGTCTGATTTTTTATGTTTAACGTGGTAAACCATCATATAGGATGTTCGGGGCTGGTCAAGCTAACCGGTTAGCGCCGTTATTCACGATGCTAAATGGCTAGCAGGCTGGTTTGCTTCCTCGCTCGGTTATCTTGCTAGCTGGTTGGCTAACTTTACTTCCCTTTACTAGGAAGAATTGGCTTGCTATCTTGGTTCTTTTGCTGGCTCATCGCCATTTAGATATCCAGCAACTAGGTAGCTGTACTGGGTCGAAAACTACTTGTCTATATTTAAGCGCTGGATAAATGTATCCCCCCCCCACCGCGATTGTACTGTCAAGTTTTGTATGAAATTTGACAGTTTATTCAAGCTAAGATGGCTAAACTAGCTAACGTGCATCACGCAGTTCTGAGGCAGTGTTCTCTGCTGCTGATGGAGAAATGGCTGCGTTAACTAGCTAGCTAACACTGCTCGACTTGAATATCAAGCGAAAAAATAGCTATCAGTTTGTGATGTTGCCAGAAACGCCACAATAAAACGTATAATTACCGCTATCGTTTCTTGGTAAAAGATAACGAACCAACCTTGAATTCGTTGCAGACTGTTGTAGCCGGCTAACTATGTAGTTCGGATGTAGCGACGTAAACCTGGCCATGTAACTAGGGTTACGTTGAATAATTATACTGAATAACAGGCATGCTGAGGGAATGTCTTTTTTGTGTTACTTTAAATAGCCAATTCAACATTAACCTAAGCAGGTTTGCATAGTATGTCATGTACGTCATTCCTGTCCTGCAGAAAGTCTATCATTAGTGACTTCAGAAGTTCCGTTTGGAATCGTCGTTGTCATGTTAGCGCGAGCGGTTTGACGCTGCAGTTCAGTCGTATGGCACTGTCTGCGTCTTGCCGCCCCTGTTTCTAAAGTGCAAAGCATTTCACTGTAAACCTCCAGATGCATCCATACTCGCTTTCGTGATTGTCACCAAATAACCTCCAGTGGGTTGGTTAATACACGATTCTCTGCTCCTCTGCTATTCTAGGACATGGCTGTAAATGTATACTCCACCTCAGTGACAAGTGACAACCTGAGTCGCCATGATATGCTTGCATGGATCAATGAATCTTTACAGATGAACCTCACCAAGATTGAGCTGCTGTGTTCGGGTGGGTGGTAATTTCTGCAGTGTAATAGCATGCATATCACGGATGTTCATTTAGAATATCTAAAACATCTTCGGTGTGACAATGATGTTTTAAATGGCTTGATTCTAATTTGCCCCTACAGGTGCAGCTTATTGCCAGTTCATGGATATGCTCTTCCCTGGCTGTGTACCTTTAAAGAAAGTCAAATTTTCAGCAAAACTAGAGCATGAATACATTCACAATTTTAAGATATTGCAAGCTGGCTTCAAGAAAATGGGTGTTGACAAAGTAAGTCGCTTCTGACCTTTTTTCTTAACCATATTGTTTGTGTCATAATGACGAAGGAAGGAATAATCTAAATGTTGCCATGTTGATTGCCGTATAGGGCAACAGTCCATGACTCACCTTAAGACGTATCCGACAACCCACTTGTGTGTGTGTGTGTCTGTGTGTGCACGCAACACTGTTTGTACTTGATGGCTTCTGTATGGATTCTAAGTTTTTATACTGTAAATATTGTGGGGCCCCAATGTCCATGCAGTGACAATGAAACTAGTCAACTCCTGTACTTCTGCCCAGTAAATTGTGTTTCCCTCTGAATTACCATGTCAGGTCACAAGCAAAGCAGTCTTGTATTGTTTTAGGAATTTAGCAGTGGAGATGGAGACCCATAAAATGTCAAAGACCAAGATCACACAATACAAAACAGACTTGGATAACTGGAAAGTGTATCAGTGTGAGGGAGTGTCGGTGTAGAACTCCCTCACACTGGCTGACAGACCTTACTGACAGTTGTATGTATAATAACAGTTGTAATGTAAGAAAGCCATTGACCTCATGTCTGGCACACTTGGGCATCTCATTCTCTCCTTGTGGCCTTCATGTTCCTATCGTGGATTTGGTTTGAAAGCTGCGCAATTGGTTTGTTTTGTCTGATGGACCCTTCGTTTACTGTCCGTTCATGCGGTCCACTCTCCCCTGCCGTAGATCATCCCAGTCGACAAGTTGATAAAGGGCAAGTTCCAGGACAACTTTGAGTTTGTTCAGTGGTTTAAGAAGTTCTTCGATGCAAACTACGACGGGAAGGAGTACGACCCGGTGGAGGCGCGGCAGGGCCAGGATACCATGCCTGTTCCCAACCCCTCCATGTCTGCCCTCAACAAGCCCAAGAAGATCATGAATACAGGTTGGTGGCTCTGCATGGCTTTTTAGTGTAACTTATGAAAATATCAGCTCCCTCATAAACTCTTAACTTCTGCTAATAGTAATGGTGCTATTAATAATTAGTGGATGGACATTTACAAGCATTTTCTTGCTTCCAAAAAAAATATGAGTTCTCTATTTTTCATATATTCCCCAGATGTTTTGGTAAGAGTTTTCATCGTAATATCATTTTCTCCAGTTCATTCTGCACAAACACAGATTGCTCCTCTCTAACTAAAATTAAATTCTCAATTTTACAGCAAATGTTTCTTCTCCCAAAAAGATAAAGCCAGCTGCAGTCATTGGTACGGTGCTGTCATTGTTACGCTTGGGCAAGATCAGAGTTCCAACACGATATTTCATATAAGAATATCATGGAATGTAATGCTGCATTGTCATCATGGTTTTCTGCAGTGTACAGTAACAAACGGAATGCACACAGTTAAAATATATAGATTATTCTAAATATGTCTCCAACATATTTAGACATTTTATGATTGTCTACCCTGAAGTGCTTTTGTGTGTGTGTTTGTGTGTGTTTATATTTTGCATTATTCTGCCTATAAAAGCGCATCCAATTTGAGACATGTTTGTATCAAGTGAACTATCACAATGTTGGAAAGTAATCTCATGATGTTTGATCATGATCAACACACTTGGGTCTACTTCCTTTTAGCTGGTAACTGTTTAAAGTCTAATATTTAAGCCATTCTCAGAAGACAAGTGAGCTCAACCTATATATAGGCCTGCACTCTTTATCTTTAATTTCACCCCTACCCTCAGAAGTCTGACACATGTTTAATATAATAAATATAGCATGTTGCCTTATAAATAAATATGCATGCATGCGTACACTTGATTTTTGAGAATTTTAAAGCAAATTATCATTTCCAACCCAATCAGTTCCAACCCCACCAGCCCTCCAAAACCAGGAGTGTGAAACATGTCTAACATTTACTAACGGTTTAATGATTTTAATAACCTTCCTAAATTTTTTTTTTAAGCATGTTCTAGCATGTTGCTTTATCAACCATTTGTCAGCAGTTAACAGGTGATGGTCTATAAATATAAGTATCATAAGCACGTTTATCATTCCTGAATGCAAGACAGTGAACCGGCAAAGTCTGCTAGGTATGAAAAGTTTCGTGTAAAAAGCAGAAAGGAATGAAAGTTCCGAAGCCTTTACGGAGGTCAGACTTCACGTTAAACCTCAAGGGTCTGTCCGCTGGCTGTCTGTAGGACCTGGCGCCCTACCAGGTTCAAACAGGGTCAAGCAGTGCAAGGGTGACCTCGGAAATGGAGAACGTTCGAGTCACGAGTCTGTGTGACCTGCCCCAGTAATATAAGAGCTGCGTAGAGTCTCAGAAGTGCAGATACTTCAGCACCAGTCGTTCGGAGCAGCACGAGCCCAAGCTGGAGAATCTGAGCAGTGAAAGCAGCGTCAGGACTGCACGATCATACTTGGGCCAGGAATGCAGCTTGTCATCATGGTGTCCATATTTAGAACCTTTTTTTTAATGCAATGCTTTTTTTTTTTTTGTTTGTTTTTTTTATTAAAAAAAATTACTTGGCCAAGAGTGAAATAATCAATTTAAAAATGTATTAATACAGATTAGCACAACTAAGTAGACGTACAAAAAATAAAAACAAGTTCTTCACTTTGAGCCAGACAAAGAGGGCCCAGTTTTTTCGTGACTTTTCATGACTCCCTGTCTTTAATCCATATTGAAAGCAATTCTTTATGAATCACTGGGTAAAGGACACTCTATCGGATGGTAATTTTCTGCTAATAATATATCCCTGACCTTTTACATTTAAATGACATCTGCACCACATTAAGACTTCCTGTAGATCTTATATGGATGGTATTTTACAATCTAGCAAATTGTAAAAGCAAAAAGTAATTAGCCTTCATGTCATTTCATCGCTCAGGCATCTATTGTTGACTTGTTTCCCTTCAGCACCACAGAGGGCAGCTGTTGCCAAGGTAACTCCTAAGATGGCACCCAGCTCTGCACGACGACCGGGTGCCGGTGGGGATGATGAGAAGGCAGAACTTATCCAAGAGGTGTGCTCTGACTCGCGTGTAGTTTGTCATCAATCTGTTCCATGCTCAGTTTGTTGGTTGTGCTGAGCAGACAGATTTTCTCTTCTTACAAGCCGGTTCTGATCTATCAGGTGAATCTACTGAAGTCTACGATCCAGGACATGGAGAAGGAGCGGGACTTTTATTTTGGCAAACTGAGGAACATCGAGTTGATCTGCCAAGAGAAGGAGAGCGAGGGAGACCCCACCTTGCAGAGGATCGTGGATATTCTTTATGCCACAGATGTGAGTTCAGTGAGATGACACTAATACATTCGCTGATACCAATTTTCAAAATAGCTGCATAGATCACTAAAATTAGCTTCAAATGTACTAAAAATTAATTTTTATAATACAAAAAAGGAGTATTAAAATACTAAGCTAAAAAAATGAATAAACACTGGCAAAATATTGAAATGCCATTTGTTGTGCCTGCATTTAACAATGTTGTCAGGGGCTTTTTCTTCTTTTGTGAAAGTACACATTTGTGTCCTGTAAATTAATCTGTGGCCTTAACCTAGACTAAGAGCATTAACCTGGTTGCACCCCAGAACTAATGTTCAATTCCACAGAATGCTGCTGACTTAGCAGTCTTGATTCAACAAAAGAAACTCTTCTCCCTTAATCAATTTCTCCATCACTCCTTTAGGAGGGTTTTGTCATACCGGATGCTGAATCAGAGGACCAGGAGGAGTTCTAATGGCCACGACGAGAGCCAATCCTGTCCTCGTCTCCTCCATTCCCCCCCCCCCCACACATCCACTCGCTCCCTCTGTCCTTGACACGCATCCCAGATCATGTTATGCATTTGGACTCCGAATGAACTCTGTATGGAAAATCATTTGGGCTCCCTGCAGAGTTAAAGTTTGAAGACCCTCCTCTGACGATCCCTTCACGAAGAGCACAAGACGGTAGCTGAGCCAGACTCGTCTGACCAAGAGGGGACGGACCTTCTCGCCGCTGAGACTTAGCATCATGTTCAGTTTCCTCTTCTGTTGTTGCTTGTTCCTGCAGCTGTAGCAGGAACTGCAGATGTACGCATCATGTTAAATGTTGCCTTCATGTTTTGACCCTTTGGTCACTTCTGCTTGAACACAGAGGGCATGTCACCTCTTCAAAAGGGTTTCCCCACACAAAAGGGTGACCCGAGCTTTTCACACTAATAGTATGCTAATAACGTTACCGCCCCTTTGAGTTGTTTCTCTTTGGGTTTCTTGTTTTGCTGTCTCCACAAAATCATCTTAGTTTTGCTCTTGACAGAGAAGTAAATTGGACAAAAAAATTATATATAGCAAATACCTTCTCAGTGTGTGTTGTTTTTGTTTGTTTGTTTGTTTGTTTGCTTTTAGACCTTGTTGATTCAGTTAAAGGCTAGTAGCAGTCACCCCGTCTCCAGCTTCGAGCCCGTGGCTGTGCCTTACAGAGTGAGTGGAGGGCGACCCAGTCTGATGTCCGTCAGCTTTGTCTCATCAATGTAGAAAACAGAAGAACTGTGTTCATAGTCCCGAAGTCAGTTTTGTAGCTCGTTCACCAACGTTCCAAATTCTCCACAAACCGCAGTCGTTGTAATCAGTAATGTAACTCTAAATCAGACTTTATCCTGCTTGGTGTGTTATAGGAGGTTTCCTGTGATGCTCATGGTACTGAGACCTTGAGAGCATACTGGCAAAAGCATCCTACATGACGTTTAACCATTTTAAAATAATTTAAACATTTTAATGAGTTTTTGATTGTTTTAAAGTAAAGAAGTCGATTCATTAGTTGCTCGCCACAGTGGGCGGAGTTTAAGGCCAACATATGAAGAAACGGGACATGTGCTGCCCATTTCAGTACTCAGGCCCATGGATCAGATTCTGGTGGTGTTTTGTTTTTTGTTTTGTTTGTTTTTTTACCGCCTTATATTTAACGCTGCTTTCACACCATTTTAATTTTCTGCCTGAGATAGACCTCTTTATTGTCATTCTGGGTTGGCAAATTCACATTAATTAAAGGAATGCTTGAATTTTTTCTTAAGTTTATTTTCTTCATTGTTTTGCCTCAAATGATTGTGAGACTCCGATAGTCTGAGAATCAGACGTTCTAGGTACAGACTTCGAGTCTTGCTTTAATTTTGCAAATTTAGTTTAGGAGCTAAGGGTCCTTTTGATGCACCATTGGTAGTATTTGCCGAAATCCCAATAGAAATATTACATTTGAGTAGTGTTTGCATAGAATGGAAAATTTTTCAAAAATATCTGGTGCCAGTTCTGTGACTGCATTTGAGGTTCCAATTTGGGTTAAATCAATTTGTTTCATTGTTTGTGATTTAAAACAATCCGACATTTGAATTGGATAATTGAAAACTTACCCAGTAAATTGATGTTGGTGTGAGAGATTAAAACAAAATATATATACCAGAAATCATGCTGTTTTGATTCTTTTTTCTGTGTTTGTTTCAGTTGCATCTTTAAGACCATACAACATCAAAATGTCTTCAGCTTTTAAAGTGTTTTATTTCATTTTTAAATACATAGTTATTCACATTTCTAATTTATGCTCGGTAATGTGGAATGTGTCTTAGGAGTTCAGAGACTGTCCCGATGATTTCTAATCAATGCGCAAATTGTTTCTTTTTATTTCCGCTGTCTCAAGTAGCAGTAATGTCAACCAGCACTTCTGGTTTTCTTCTCTGGTTATTCTCTGGACATTTCATTTTCTGATCATAATATTGAATCACCCTAAATCTATGGACTCAGTGTCCCAAAAGCCTGGCATTTTTACAAATGTCTTATTAGTAGATGGTGCTTCAAAAACATTGACTGGTTATTTTTTGCACCACACTGAATAAGCATTTGTTTACTAGTTTTCATTACTTATAGTGACTTGCAACAAAAAATGATGTAGCATAGAGATATCTCAAGATTATCTTAATGCTGTAGTGCTTTTTGCAACATAGATAACGCTTCTTCAAGTGTATGACAAAGGGGCTTCCGTCATTACACTCCAAAGAGTGTTGTGTAATGGAAGTAGCAATCAATTTTGCAAATAAAATGTTATTGAACATTATACATCACTGATCTGACGATGACCACGTTTTTGCTTTCTTGTGTGGTAAATTGTTCCTTGTGGTGGTAAAAAGCGTATTGTGAAGTGAGAGTAAAGACTGGACAAGGCCAATATTACATGCAGTGGTGTTTTTTTTTCTTCCGTCTTGCTGTTTGCTCTCCTGTGGCCTTCCAGAACAATCTACAGAGATGGGTTTTACACTGTGGGCCCAGAGCCACTTTTACTCTCTCTCCATCTCTTTTTTTTACTGTTCCAGACTGTCTCCTTGTTTTTGTACTTGCAGGGTGTGTGGTTTTCTTCTTTTTTTAATTGTATTTGCCAGGGTCAGTTTCTTACAAATAAAACAGTATTACATGTGTTTACTGCTAAGTGTATTCTGTTATTTCCATTCTCTGTGTGGACTCAAGTTCACGATGCTATAGACATCTAGACAGGACTATAGACAGGACACTAGACATGTGTTGAACATTTGAGGACTGCATGATTGTACTAGTCTGTCTCTCTTTATGTGGGAAGGACGAGTATCTGAACTACATGTTGTTGGAGTACCGGGAGAAAGACTCTCTGCAGAAGCAAAACATGCCTGTCCACTTCCCCAACCCACTCAAGACGATGCCCATGTGAATGCCTAGGGTCAAGCTACTGCTTTGCTTTTGTATTCTACTGAAAAATAGATTACATGTACTTAATTCTCTGCTTCAGCATTCTCTCTGTTTTTAAATGGGAGTGCTTGATTTAAGACTTCATGCATAGTGATTTGCTTCTTTCCCTTATCTACCTTCTCATTACATCACAAGGACTCGTACTTTGGAATGGCAACTAATTCTAGAATATCAAAGTTACCCAGATTCTAGAACTCTATTCAACCTAAATGAGCATGTATATTTTTAAATCATGGATGGGTTCAGTGGTAGCAAAGCCAATATGAATATAGCAAAGAAAGCTTCAGGTGCCTGGTGAGAAGTAGATTGATTTTGATTCATAATTTCTATATGCGAATATTACCTAGTCACTAAAGGAACGATATTACTGTTAACCAGATGAATGTTTTGGCTTTTAACATTTTGAGAAATCAATGTATTTATGTTCTTAAAACATTTTAGGATGTGTTGAGTTCAGGAGGAAATGTGTCCTTAGGCTGTGTGTCAAATGGTTTTCAGGTCTGGAACTGATGAGAAGCAGAAACAAGCTGCCGTTCAAGTAATGTGAAATGTGTCTGGTCTTATTCTTTGGAAGTGAAATATCCAGCTAATAACAGATCTCTGTTATGACATAAGGGCATGATTCAGGCTAATCGTCTTGTACTCCACGTGTCTCGCCCTGTGACAGCGGGTCGGGCACAGTCCCGAAGTGGAGGATAAATGGGCACAGGGCCGGGTGGAGGACCAGATCAACGATCAGCACCTCAGACGCATCCAGGCCATGTTCCAGGAGGCTGACAAAGACGGGAGAGGAGGTCGGTGTCTCGTGACTTCTAAGCTCCTGGATCTGCAGGACGTAGATAAGCTTTTTTTGCCTTTCACTGTGGCCCTTGCCTCAATCATTTGTCTAGAGTGAAAGAGTTCCTGATGGTTATTCCGCACTGGCATTGCAATTTAGTTCAAGACTAGGCTCAGTCCAGTGTCTGAGAAACCTGCTCGGAGACGGGGTCTAGGACCATCTCATGTTTTCCCTAGCTTATTCAAAAAAGAAGCTCTACCTATGGCAGTGAGAGACTTACCTTGGCTTTACTTGCATTGCTGAGTTCTTTGTATGTCTCTTTTCCTTGTATTGTGATCAGTTGTTCTCTCTTTCCACAGCGTTGGACATGGATCAGTTCCGGGAGGCCATGAAGAAGATCATGGGAGATGTTGAGGATGAGGATCTGGACATTATCTTCATGAAGGTGGACACAAACTGTGATGGCACCGTGGACTGGGTGGGTACTTCTACTCGGCCATGATATTTGATTTGAAGGTTTATGCCCATGTATGGTGTATCTTAGGGGCGTCCTTCATCTTAAGAAAAAGGAAGGGATTCGAATTTGCTTACTCATTTCGGCCAGATGCGTCTCCTGTAATCACTGGATTTTAGATGGGTTTTTGAGTGTCCTACAAAAGTGCACCAAAGACACGCCCACACCCCATGGGGGCTGGGCTTCGTTAAACGCACAGCTGGCAACGGTATGTGTTATCTATGCCAAGCTTTTCTATCGCCATGCCAATGTCCACGCCCCTAGTGGGGCCACTCAGGGAGCGGAGACAAGGCCCTGGCGACGATGAGACGTGCCTCATGCCCGAGACAACGAAGGAGAGAAAAGCCCTGGGGCTCATGCATGAGGACAGTGAGGGGAGAAAGCGAGAGATAGAGAGAGAGAGAGAGAGAGAGAGAGAGAGAGGGGAGAGAGAAAGAGGGAGGAGAGAAAGAAGAATGAGAGAGAAAGAGGGAGGAGAGAAAGAAGAATGAGAGAGAAAGGGAGAGAGAAAGATGTTGTTCCTCTGCCTCTCTTTTTCCCCTTCCAATACTGCATCTCAGAGAAAATGAACCCCACCACAATGAAACCGTTGTCTCATCATTCTGTTCACACATCCCAAGCACTCTGAAATTAATTTTGCCTGACCGCGTCTGACCCTGCTCTTCTCCTGTCCGTGAGTCAGGACACTAGGCGCGTGTTGAACATTTGAGGACTGCATGATTGTACTAGTCTGTCTCTCTTTATGTGGGAAGGACGAGTATCTGAACTACATGTTGTTGGAGTACCGGGAGAAAGACTCTCTGCAGAAGCAAAACATGCCTGTCTACTTCCCCAACCCACTCAAGACGATGCCCATGTAAGTGCCTAGGGTCAAGCTACTGCTGACCACCCTCTGGTCTTAATTCTCTCTGCTTCAGTATTTTCTGTTTGATTTTAAATGGGAGTGCTTCTCCATTTCTTCATTACTTGAATACGGTGTGTCCAGTTCAATTTAGATTTATGTGAGCTGCCTTTCCTCCACCCCCTCATTTCATACTGGTCATCAGTTTAGTAATTTCCCAATGTATCAGTCAAAACCCTTTATTTCTATTGTAAACATGTGCTATGAGAGGCCCGTATAGGAGCATTCAGTGTACACCTTTAGCCCCGCCCACTTCTCTTCTCCCCTATTTCCCCCTCCTCCTTTCTGTTCTCTAATTCCATGTTCCACTATAGGCTCTTTGTCTCTTCCTGTTTCCTCTGTTCTTCATTTTGTCTGGCTGTGTGATTGTGCTGTGATTAGGACGCGGCTGAGCGGCACAGCAGGGGGACTCTTTGTGTCTCATCTGATAGCCTGCTGTCAGCTTTGCTATGTACAAATAACTGCAGTCAGCAATGTGGAAAGTGTTTGAAGGCATTTATATATAAGCCGGTTTCTTTGTGGAGTCAGTGTCGATGCTTTCATTCATATTTTCATTTGAATTTATACTCAACCTTCAACTGTTCCTTTGTCTTTGATGTGTGTGTGTATAAGTGAACACTGTGAACCCATCGTGCGGCTGCAGTTCTACCCGTCCCAGGTCCACTCAGTGGAGTGGAAGGAAATAGGAGGGCATGCGGGGTCCGTCCTCAAAACCCGCATGCAGCCAGGCAAATACCTGTCAATCAGCCGCAACGGTGTCCTCAACTACTGGAGCGATAGGTTCACGCTCACACGCTCCATCACGGTGAGCATGTGCACACGAGCGGGTTGTCAGCTTCTTGTCTGTGCATGTATATTGACGTATGAATTGGATTTCTAAAGCTAAGCTCATGCACTGTAACATCACAGCTAAGCAATCTGAGATTTATTATCAGATCCCAGAATATGTCAATGAGAAGCTACAAGGATCTGATTCTGGGTGAGTGGTTTTCCATAACCACTCCAGGCACTGGTGCATTTGAAAGGTCACTTTCCTTTCAGTGATGTTTATCAATCTTACACACTTATATTTTGCATGAAACTGACTGTGTGTTTCAGTTGCACAGCCTCACAAAGTCCTGGGTAACAGACATGGTGTGCTTGAGTAACCTTAACATTCTGGCCATTTCATCCACCAGACGGGACATAGGTGTGTAAGTCTGTGTCACACACCCGTTGTGTGACTTACTACTATTAAAGATCGTTAGGATCTAGTGAGAGAATAAAAGAACTGACCTACCCTCTTAGAACTTTGGAACCTCGTGAAATTATATTACAATTTAAACATCTATTTTTCGTATATAAACTGGTACCTACTCTATAACTTCAGCAGCACCTGAACGCAAACCATATTGCCATGTTTCACCTTGTTGTGTCTATGTAGAATTCTATGACATCAGCGCAAGCAAGTGTGACCGTGTGTTTTCTCTCGTGGTGCTGGAGGGCTATGTGTCTGTCATGGACTACTGGTGCGTCCAATGTCTCTGGTGCATACTGTTTTAAAACGAAACTTAGCTAATTATTCAAATACAGGATGCATTAGCGAGGTTGTAATGTGCTGTAGGTCTGATGGGCGTAAAGGAGTCTTTTCCATTGGAGACGCGGATGGCTGTCTAACTGTCTTCATCTCGTTCGACGTCATCCAGAATGGACTCGTCAACATCGCAGCTTTTAAATCTGGTATGTTGTCCGTTTATCCGTTTATCACACTCCGCTAATTACCGCTGCAAGCCGCGTGTAACTGTGCGCTGCGTTCTGGTTTCAGGCCTTAATTGCCGTATTCCTGTCTCTGCTCTGCTGAAAAACGCTTCCCAACTCTACCTGTGTTTCAAAGTGGTGAGCAACATGTACTCCATAAACTCACCCTGCCTTGAATTTACATGTGATAGTCTCAATCAGAGAGTCAGTACATACTGATAGATTCACACACAGTGAAAAGTATACGTTTCTGATTATTTGTTTTTTTCCATTCTGACAGAGGACCACAGTAAAGCCCTGTAACGAAAGCGAAATAAAGGAAGACTAATCAGTGTGATAACCAGGATCATAAAGTATTACTGGTTTTGGTAAAAGTCAGCATATAGGTTTTGTATGTGAATTACAGGCTAGTCTGTACTGACTGTAGAAAAAGAGTAGAGACATTTCGTAAGTTGGGAGGTAGGGAGTCTCTGTTCTGTCAGTTCCATTCACGCGTGGCACTTTGCTGGTTGTAGAACATTAATATTGCATCCGTGTTTTTCCTGACAGCAGAGTGAAGAGGCGTTTCTCATTTGCCTGAGACAGACAGCAGTGTCACAGTGCACTGCATCAGACTCTGAATCAGCAGATGTGCTGTCTGTGATGTTCTGTAGTCTGTAGTCTCTACTTCAGTGGTTCATAGTTTTGCTGTTGTGTTTTTGATATTTCTGCCCTGCAGTCTTGGTTGGCTGCCATAATGCTTGCTTTATCTGAATCTGAGTCTCAAGTGTGTTAGTAATGACATCATATCCTGTTTTCTGCTTATCTGTGACTTATTGACCTCAAATAGCAGTTGTCTTGTAATGCTAGCATCTCATGATTTGCCTCTCTCTCAGGCCTTGTACAATGACTGCTGTCAGCAGGTTCGATTCCTGCCAGAGCTGAACGCTGTTGCTACCTGCTGTACTTCAATGATGCTCACCACCATCCCCCATTCCCACAAAGCCAAAGTCCAGTACGCTCCATGACTGCCTGGCCCACAGACCACACATCTCTTACATATCATGTGCCTCATATTTGTTTATAGCCCACGAACCTCATTCAAAGTATGTTTATTACCTCAGAAAACTGATATGATGACCTACACAATGAGATGTTGATTAACAGATGTTGCATTTAGCACAGTTAGACAAGATTTGAGGCTGTATTTTCTGTAGTAACATTTTGTTCCTCATCTGTCAGTAACTCCATCTTTTACCTCAAGAAAAGAATCTTGTGTTTTGACTATTCTCCCGAGTTTAACATCTTGGGTAAGAGGCAGCAGTTCTCAGCAACTGTGTAGATGTATGCTTCTCTCTGAGCATCTTAATTCAACATGCGTACAAACGTGTGAGAGAAAATCTTCTGCATAAGCACCCATGTTGACACACATACACACACAGTGACAGGAGGATTCGACCACACCGTCCGGACCTGGAACCCATACATTACCAACACAGCGACATCGCTGATGAAGGGCCATTTGAGTGCTGTCGTCTACATAGCCGTCAATGGTCAAGACAACAAGATCGTCAGCGTCTCCAAAGACCAGGTCCACCACAAGACTAATTAACCATACGAACTGACCATACTAATTAACCATACTAACCGACCATACTAATTAACCATGCTAACTGACTAAAATCAATGTACATTGCTTTTTTTGTTATTCTGTGTCAGCTGTGTGTGTCTGTTTTTCTTCTGTGTGTGTCTTCAGAATGTGCGTGTGTGGGACCTGCAGGAATGTGTGTGTCTGCAGAACCTCCCCTCCCAGAGCATTAATCTGGGTCGATTCCCCATCTCCAGCATATACTACAACAAAGACACCAACACTCTTATATTGGCTACCTTCGTAGTATGGCTACATTGTTTGCTTAGGTTTTTTTTTATATTTCTTTTAAGGTGTAATCGTGTGTGTTGATTATATGCATGTGTGTATGTGTGTGTTGGCAGTTTGGAGTTCTTTATGGTGCTGTGGATGACACTGATGCTTTGAACAAGCCCAAGACATCTCATGAGCATGCTGTTTGTACAGCCCTATACAATAGCAACTTCAAACAGGTATGTCCAAATCCTTCACAATTTGTAGGTTAACTGTGGAGAAAATACATCAGTAACAGAGACAGGAAACTTTTGTCATACACCAATAAGTGCTGCAGTCAGCCATCTTCTATCTAAGATCTTTCTCTGTCTGTCAGGTGGTGAGTGGCTGTTATAATGGAGTTGTGTGCGTCTGGGACATTCTGACCGGTACAAAGGTCATGCAGTTCCAGACATCTCCTAAGAAGCCTGTGGAGATCACCGCCATGACCTTCGATGGACCAAAACGTCGCCTCATCACTGGTTCCAAGGATGGAACACTGCGATTATGGAACTTCAATAATGGCGCACTGCTGCTGACGCTCCCCCTGCTGGACAAAACTGAGGTTGCACATGGACTACATTTCCCATGATAGCTTGATTCCTTGTGCTTATAGTACTTGCATCTTGTGCCACAACTCTGTGCTCGTTTTGCTTTCTTTGGGAACAAACTAGGTCACGAGTATTCTGTACATTAATCAAAGGATCTATGTGTCTGGATGGAGCAAGAGGGTCATATCCTTTCTGTAAGTACTGGTATAACCCCTGGAACTCATCTAATATTCAAGGCAGGGCAAAAACTTTAAAAAACACACACACATTATCTGCACACATTATTGTTCTCTGCTTGGTGGTAAATGAAGGGATATTCGGGAGGATGATGAGATGGAGTTTCGGATCTGGAATCAGTACCACGCTGAAGATATCTACTCCATGGATGCCCATGCTAACAAGATGCTGGTCACAGCTTCCTACGGTGGTGATATCATCATCTGGAACATTGACTCTGGCAGAGCCTTCTGCCGTTTCAATGCCAGCGAGAGCCCTCGCCCACTACTGCCCAATCGGGTGAGAACTTGCAACAGCCCATTGGCCTATCAGGGAGGGTGCGCAATCTTATTGGTTGCAAGTGATCTTCCTTTGTTTGCTCATCGCCACTGCTTTATGGCCTAGTGTCAGGCTTCTTTTGAATTCAGTGTTGTCATGGGATACCTGTGCCCCCGCCCCTTTCAGGTGCTGACCTCTGCATGTGAGATGCCGGAAGGGTCACAGACACCCAGCACATTTGAGAGGGACCTCGTGAGTGCCTCCATGCAGGTGAAGGAGGATCCGTGGCCAGCCTGCTACCCCTGCGCCTCCTCTTCCTCCTCAGATATGGACCTCAGCGCTAACCGAGTCAAGGTGACTATCATGGTTCTCACGCCTGTCCGTTCGCCTCCCAACGCCTTGGCTTTTGCTGTTCCAAATGTCTTACAGATGGAGGGTTCTTGCATGAAGGGGAAGAATGTAAATGGATCACCTCCATCACAGCACAAGCCTCGACCACACCAGCACAGCACACCCTCACCAAAGCCCAACTCACTCAGTGCAGAGGAGCTGGAAAAACCCAAACACGCCGTCGAGAAGGTAACCACATACACCCTTCAGCAGTTAGGATCAAACAATGGGCTTGGTGCTCGACTTCAGTACCGGAGATCTTCTACCCTGCAGAGTCAAGAACTGGAGAATTTCAGATCTAGTGTATGTGTAGGTATATGTTGATCCTCTTCAAGATCCTCACACTTCCAGGCTTTGTTCCTGGCCACACGTGAACGCAGCCCAGACACGGCCATCTTACTGACCTGCGCGGCGGACGGCTACATTTATGCCTGGTCCATCCACCACCAGGGTGGGCTGCTGGGAAAGTTTCGAGCTGTGTACGCTGAGGAAGACGTCGTTACCACCATGTCCACTGACTCCCAGGACCAGATGCTGCTCACCGGAGACAGCAAAGGCTACGTCACGGTAAGGCAGGACACACCACCAAACTGCTGCAAAGTGTGACACTCGTTAAAATTGCTAAATCTGTTGCTTCTGTGTTAATCAAATTTTGGCAGAGCACATGTGTATATCTTCCTCTGATAGTACTTGTCAGCAAAGAGATGGACTAGCAAAAGCTATGAGAGAACATTAGATCGTTGATGCCGTGTGTGTGTGTGTGTGTGTGTGTGTGTGGGTGTTGAGCTGTGGGACATCGAGGGCTACTGCTGCTCCATGCGTGGTGAACAGGAGCAATACAGCGAGTGCTCCGTCATCCTGGCTAGGCTCATCCCCAAATACTGCCAGATTGAGGGCAAGCGCAAGATGGCACTGGAGTCAGAGAGTGAGGTAGGAAACGTGACGGCTCGGAGTGTAAAATCACACAGTAGGGCTCTCTGCCCCCTCCCCTCGTGGTAGAGATGTCTGAGCGCAGTTTGAGTTTCACCAGCAGGCACCATCCACATCATCAAAGTATTACAAAATGGGTTGCCAGATGTTCAGGAATTTTTGTCTTGGAATCTCTCAAGCTGTATTTTATCTTCTCGAGTTTAAGGTGATACATGACATCTTGGATCCAGCGTAGAAGAATAAGGCATCTTTATCAAGAGTGTGGCTGAGGGGGTAAACAGGATATTTCTGAGAGGTTTAACAGATGTCAGTCCAGAACTTTCTTCTCTTCGGGCATTTCCCACTTTTTAATAGCCTGTATAAACACAGACATCTGTCCTAATGAGTCAAAATGCTCTGCCATGGAGTGCTGCTCCAGTACCAGAACAGCGTACCATCTCTTCTGAACTCCGTACTACGGTATCGCCCACTTCCTGTCCGGCAGGTCAGAGAGGGCTGCAGATTCTCCCTTGCCCCTCCCCCACTGCTGAGCACATGGCGCTGTCACCTGAAGGCCATCACCAGTCTGGAGTACGTGGAGCGCTTCCGCCTCATCGTCACAGCCAGCCTGGACTGCAACGTTCGCGTCTGGAGCGTCGCGGGCTGCTACGTAGGTCAGGCTGCTCATCTCGATGGATCATGTACCATTACAGATAACGACAAGGCCATCACATGGTCCGTTGGTGGGAGTCCTGTGCTTCGGCATTGAGGGTTTGGAGGAATTTGTCCAGGCACGTTCGGCCATGCTCCGTGGAGCGTAGGGGACCCTGAGGAGTACTGGGCAGAGCTCCCCGTGGATCTTAGGAGAGTCGCGTCATACCAGACGCTCAAAGTGCTCAACAAGGACAGAAAGCCACACTGGAAGTGAGTGTGTGTGTATGTTTGCACATCTGTGTTTATATGCACAGTCAGAAAAATGGAGCAGCACTATGTATGTGTTTACTTAATGGTGCAGCGATTAAGTAACTGGGGTGATGCCCTTGAACTTTGACCTTTGCCCTCTTTCTCCCACCCTCCTGAGGATCCTGAGGACGCTAACCGAGATGCAACGACAGAGCACGGCCACGTCCAAGGTGGAGGGCCGGGTGATAACAGACCCGCGCATCGCAGTGTACTCCATGGAGCAGATCGAAGCCGCCTGGCGCCAGTGGGAGGAGACAGGCAAGCAAGTGCGTGAGCCAATCAGCATCAGGACCACTCCAGCAGGAAGAGGGCTGCAGGGAGGGCTCTTCCTGCTAGCAGAAATCCTGCTCTGCATGAGTTTTCTCACATAGTGGATGGTTAGCGGAATCTTGGATTTGAAGGTTGTGGAATAGCCATAACTGAATTGTTTGTCCAAATATGTTTAAGAGGTTGTTGGGGGTTTATTCAATGACCTTTCCCCCCTCCTCATAGATTTGAATATATACTGAACTGATTGCCACTCGTATATGATTGTAACTCAACAGCGCATCCAATCATCCAGGTATATGTCTTTTTCCACAGTGTGTCCATGTGGAAATGTGTCTATGTGTCCACAGTGTTGTATTGGTTGCTATGCTGAATGTGTAGGAAGGCATTATAGTTGCTGCAAGGCTGTCTCAGCGATGGCTGTGTGTGTTTTCCAGAAGAGTGCTATACTGGGAGTGGCGTACAGGCCAAAGGTCAGGCACCGTTTGCCCTCCTGCCCCCCTGACCTACAGACCACCTTCAGTAGTCGTGAGCAGGTACAAGCCCTTACACACACTCTTCCTTTGGAATAACGCACATTCCCACAAAGGGAGCATAGCTCATGTTAACCTCTCATTTTGAGTTATATTGACATCTGAAATTGAATTGGCTGAGATAGCATCACCTTCAGATGGGCAAACAATGGCCAGTTATTGGTATCACTAGATTGAATGACCTTAGGTTCACCAGTGACTCATGATGTCTCCTACACTGAGCGCTACTGTGAGCAGTTTGAAACCATATATTTGAGTCGCATTTTGTAAGCCTACATAGACAGCACTAATAAGTAGATTCACGTTTACGTCTGGACAAGCTAGGACAAGGTTGTACAGTGAGATCTAATCATGCTGTGGGCTGTGGTAGCCATCACTACAGTCAAACATCACTTTCCTTTGCTGTAATCATCATCATTGTGAATCTTAGCCCTGTTGCAAGCTGTAGTAGACATGATTACAATAAAGCCTACCCGTGCTATTAGCTGTACAAGCCGTCATTACAGAAAAACCTAGCTTCCTTATGAGCTGTAATAGTCATCATCACAGTGAGTCTTATCCATGCTATGAGCTGTAGTAGACATTACAGCCAAGCCCAGCCCTGCTGTGAGCTGTGGCGGTGTTGACGTGACTGACGTGACTGACGTGACTGGCGTGCCCGCGTGTGCCCCACCCAGCTGCGCGTGTACAAGGCCATGGCGTGCTCCGCCCTGCAGCCCGTCATCCACCCCGCCGTGCCTGAGCTGCTCAGGGAGGGTCAGGTGGGCCCCGACCACCAGGGCAAGCCCAAGCGCAACTGTCGACACGCCCCCCGCGTGCGCTTGCCCACCCTGGCCAAAGGGGGGCACGCCAAGGTCGTAGCGAGCGGAGGTACCAAGACGAGCGGAGGTGCGTAGCCCTGGAGGCCCAGGAGGGGGCACTGTGGAGGCACGGTTTCAAAAATGCAATAAACTTTGAGGAGAGACATCAGCGTGTGTTATTCTTCAGCTTTTGCCTTTGGCTACGTGAAAATGAAATTTGTTCTTCTTTAAAGAGGCTGCATTCAGAAATAATATGGAGCCGGAGGTGTATTGTATTATTGTAATGTATTAACTTTGCAATAACACCTGGACTGAGCACACAATGAAAAAGAAGAGTCCATCTAGCTGGGTGTGCGAAATATGTAAAGGAATATGTTAGGTGCTTCCTGCCTTGTAATAACCTGCAATAGAAAAAAAAGACTCCCTTGAAACATGGTGCCCTTTCCCAAATGGGAGGGCTGATATTTGTAGTTCTACTGCCCGTGTGATCTTGTTGTCTTGAAATCAGTGGAGTTCGTGTCATAGCCCGTTTCTGCCTCACAGCTTGAAATGAGTACCTGCAACCACAACTTAAATACACCTCACTGTAAAAACCACAAAAGAAAGAAGCTCGTTGATTTATGGATTGCTCAGATCTGATGGGTCGTTCCCACCCTTGCCCTCACCCGCCCCTCTGGGTGGGGCGTACTGGAGCCTCACTTGCTCCCTCTAGTGGGAATGCGGAGACCTGCCAGCTGCCCTGAAGAGATGAATTCACTCATTTCGCAGCATTAGCTAAACCTTTGCCGACTTCACAGATCTGCTGCTGTATCTGTTTTTGACCTGAGTGAATGCAGCAGAAAAATTTGACATGCAATAAGTTCCATATACAGGTCCTGTCTAACATAGATGTCATATCAATGTTCAGTGTTGCACTGCAAGTTTATGAGTTTGGTGAAAAACATGAAAAAACATGTGTGCATGAAATTGCTCCCCTAAGCAAACCTGGCAACAATTCAGATCTAGGGAGTGGCATTATGCACATTGATCATTTTGACTGAAATATTCAACCTATTCATTTACTCTTTTCCCCTTAGTGTATTTCTCTCATTCCTCCAGATGAGGGCAGTAAAAGTCTGGATTTTACATATTAAATCGCTTTTATCTGCAACACAAAGCAAATGGAACGGGGAGGACCAGTCGGGGAAAACGCGGATGTCTGCGCCGGGGATCAGAGGCAGCCGTGGGATAGTGGGTGGGGCTGGGGCTCCCCGGAGTGGAGGTAGTCATCAGTGAGGAAGAGGCGCCTCACGGATCATAGGACGGCTTACCTGAGCTTCCTCTGTGCAAGCACCTGAAGAGCATCCTCACTTGGGTTTGTGTGCGTTATTATGGGCTGGTAGTACATTGCCATGTTTAAACACACAGAAATGTTACGCTCGGGATCTTCTGCCACCAGGTTGTCATAAAGAAGTTACTTTTATACAGCCGACTATATATTCCTCACATGTTTAATATTAGAGGAATAAATTCCCTTACCTAAAGAATTTGTTGGATCTTTACCATTATTATTTCTCTCTTCCTGTCTCTCACTCTTCCCATCCTTTGCTTTCTCTCTCTCTTTCTCTCCCTGTGGTGTTTAAATAGAGAGACTGAGATTACAGGGCAGCTTCTCCTTGTGTGAAGCTCTGTCTTGAAAAGTTCACACGCACACACACCTCCGAGAGCAGATGTGTCTGCAGAAAGACCAGGCAGTCTGGACTCAGGCCAGCGTTCTGTTGCTGGAACTCACCGGTGCAGAGGGTGATCTGCCAAACGAACTCAGACCCCTACCAGGCAGAGAATTGATCTTTAACAACAGCGCACAAATGCCACAAGACGGATCATCCAGCGGTATCACCCGGCATGGCAAACGGCCATAGCTCAAAGCTTAAACTATCGTTTTACAATGCCAAAATGGCACGGCAAATAAATCAGCGGATGCCTGACGCGCTAAAACTGTGGATGAGGTTAACGGACGCCCCTCCGAGCCTATCACGTGTGCGTTCACCTGTCCCTCCCGCCTCTGTCCTGCAGGCACCCGCTGCGCAGGTTGACCTTAGAGGGGACTGCCTTACTGTGACAATCTGGTCTGACATACCATCTCTGGACCCCACACACTGCACCTTTGAACTCTGAATCAGAGAGCTGCTTGTCCTTCTGCGCGGTTAGGACGGAGGCTTTCACGGTTCAGCCGGTAAGTCCTCGAACTATCCAAAGGCAAGGACTCCCTGCTGCGGATGCATGTCAGTGTTTTGTTGTGCCTGTTGTAGAGGAACCGTCCTGTGAAAGACCTACTGCACCATATGCTCTTTACGAACAGGGCATTTTCCTACAAACAAGTTCCAAAAAAATGAATCATTATTATTAGATAATTGTTCCCATAACCCACTGAGTTAGGCCAAGCCCTGTGTGGGACAAGCTGAGTGGGATGTTGGGTAAAACCTCCCCTCTCTAGATAACACTCATCTCTCGCAACAGTAGTCACAACCATCGCACTGAAGATATAAATATGTTCTTTACCAGGACAAACGCTAATCAAGGTACTGCATGCTGGCATAATGCGCCAAGGTATCTCACGTGCCTTATCAGTCTATTTAAGAGAATGTTTTGTGTCTGTGTGTACATATATATAATGAAATGGATGCAGACTCTTTGATGTCTGGCTGTAATGGCAGGTACCTGCATGTGGTTGGGTGCTTTCCCCCACCCTCCACCGCCCCACACACACACACACCCGCCCTCCCCTCCTCTCTCTCTCTCTCTCTCTCTCTCTCCTCACTCTGTCTTTGAAGATCAGTGAGTCTGAAAAGAGAACGAAGCAGAGTTGAATATATGTAAACAAAGGGATTCTGCGAGTGTGCGGTGGAGCAGATCTTCCACATATCTTCTCTCTTTAAAAGACAAGAGAGAGGGAGGGAGAGCTCATATCTTACAAAGAGCGTGCCCCGTTCACCGATCATGCACAACCATCTGTAGTTGATGATTAACAAGTTTCATCTGCAGAAAACAGCGCGGCTATTTGCATTAAGTAAGGTGTGGGACACAACTAGGCATGTTAGTTATTAGTTTTAATGAAAAGCGTCACTGTTTTAGAATAGTGTGTAAGTAGCAGGGAATGCTGTGGTACTTGTGGACCTTTTAACGCTGGGAGATGATGAGAGGAGTGGATCTTGGAAGGGGTCTTTTCCCGCCTTTTTGTCTCTGAGCACTGCTCACCCTGCTGGTGGGCTCTCACTAGGGGACCATACACACCCCACAGAGGGAATGCTGACCTCAGAACACAAAGAGAGAGTGTGTGTCTCTATGTCCACTGCCACTGCGAGGGCTTGTTTGCAAAGACAATAGTTTATGTTCCACAGCAAATAAAGCTCGGAAGAAGGAAACGGTAGAGTCCTGTTCCTCTCCTGATGGAATTTGTGGATTTATTCATTACGGTATGCAATCTCATCTGGTGCCATGGTTGCAAAAGATGAGTGATTGTTGGAGCACACCGACTCTGAGACAAAGGGAGAGACTGTTAGAAAGAGGCTGCATTCCCCCCATAAGCCCTCCCCCAACAACCCCATATGTCATGATGACTGGACCTAAAGCCAGGGTTCAGAGTTCAGCTGGAGCAGAGTTTGTTACCGAATCCTTCGTGCATCGTTCTCCACGCCTTGGATGAAGACAAACGTGTATCGGGTTTTCATGTTTCCTTCTGCGTGATTTATGACCACGTCGGAGGGGGTGCGGGCCTGTCTTTTACATCCATGTTAGTCCCAACGAGGGGGGGGTGAGGCGTGACTTCATGCCAGAGATGATGTGTGGAGTGAGACCTCTGACATACATGGCAGATGTTTCTGTGTCTGCTGTTTTGTTGTCTTTTACCTTTCTCACCTTCGTGCTTCTCACGGCTGCTTCGGTTCCCCATCTCTTAGTCCGTCACTCTGCTTCTCAACTTCTCAACATGTTACCTTTTTATTTTTTCAATTTTCCTACTTATTTATCTTTCCCACTTTCTTTCTTTCTTTCTTTCTTTCTTTTTTCACCTACTCTGAGCATACAGTGTTTATACAGTCTATATATCTCTTATACATATCTCTAATTTCTTTCTTAAACAGTTTATAAAACGTGCACACACACACACACACACACACCCTGGCAGTGTTTCCGTGGCTCTGGACCGATGCTGGCATCATTTCATCTCTGCATTGTCTCACAGATCTGAGGCTTGTGCCTGTCTGCTCACGTCCCCCATCGGCTGGCTTTGGCTATCGCCACGGAAATCAACAGAGCTACGGAATAGACACAACACCATCTAACCGTCCGTTCACAGACGTCTGGCCGCCTCCCTCACCCACAGATATTCCAATAGAACTCACTGGATCTAGGAAATTGGGACTGGGCTGATTGGTGGGGACACCTGTAATTTAAGAGGAGGCGGGACTCCAATGTTTGAGGGTCGACTGCTCTTAACGTATCCTTAACTTCTTCTCCTCACTCCTTTTCACTCACAGACACTTGACCACTGCTGGCCTCAACTTGTTTTTCAGGGTTCTGGATCCAGATCTCAGGACAGTTCCTTAAGGACCATGTCAATTACACCTTAAAGAAAAAACTGTGTTGACCAAAACAAAGATAAATTCCAAAAACAGACATATATAGATGAACATCAGACATTTTTGGTATGTCTACAATTAAATTATGAAATTACCAATTAATTTTTTGTCTGTGTGTTTGTGTGTGTGCATGTGGATGTGTGTATGAGAGCCACTGCCCACTCAATGCTCAATGACTTACTAGAAGACGCTGAGCCAATTGTAATTGGCTGGGTGTTTCCACGACGACCGGTGCCCCATTCTCAGTCCTTAAAAGAACTCCATGGTGACCAGGAAGTTACTTTGGCCCCAAGGCTCAGTGAAGTAAACTAATGAACTGACACAGCCACTCCTGAGAAGAAAGAGTCTCTCTCTCCCTCTCTCTATTCACCTCTCTCTCTTCACCTCTGCCTCTTTCTCTCTCTCTCCCTTCCCCTCTCTTTCTTCCCCTCTCTCTCTTTCTCTGTCCTTTGAGGCCTTGTCTTTTTTTAACCAAATATGTCACGGCTATACGTCGCATCTTCCATCCTTCTCTTCAGAGGCCATCCTCCCTTTCTTCTCTTCCTCTTCATCTGCACTGTGGAATGTTTTAGCGTTTATCGGCAAAAGAGAGATCAGCTGCATTAAGTTGCCGACTGACTTCCTGGGTCAAACGGTGAGCTGACCCCTGACCGCTCCCGCTCTGAGAATGGAGTTCGGAGGTCAACACGTGTCGGACAGACAGACGTGTAGAGAACATTAATGCAGTGGATGCATGAGATAGACTCTGTAGAGCCTTGGGGTGCACTGGCGTCTGCTTGTCTGCCCACAGCCTTGTCCCTCCTGCAAAATGACGCAAATTATTCACAATTGTAAATTATTTCAGTCAACTTCACAATGGCAAAAAAAATCTTAAATGGACAAAAATATCTACTATTTCTAAACTTATCCATTTACACAGTTTATCCATTTACACAGGTTTAATCATAACAATATTCATATTCAATTGTTTGGTACAGTTTGACATCAGGTATGACAGTGTTTTAGTGTAATATAATGTTAGTGTTAGGTATTGTTCTTAGTGAAGCAGTGAATGTAAAAGATTATAGAAGCACAAGTTTGTTGTATGTTTGAAGCTGTTTTCTTCTGTATAGGTGCATTGATGTGTGTGTGAATGTGAATTTTACAGCAGAAGTAGCTAGAATGACACCAATTTTCTCACTCTGACAGGTGGTGTAAACACCTGCTCTCTCTCTCTCTCTCTCTCTCTGCCCTTCACTTTGTTCTCTGGAGCGCTGCCATTTAATTAAGCTTCAGGTGCTGTAAACTAGAAAATAAAACCCTGTGCGACTCGGTAATGTTGCAGAAGAATGTGTGACTGGTCTCTTAGGCTCTGTAGAAGAACCGTGGGACAGACAACAGGTTGTTTAAGGTCTGAATGATATTGGGGGCTAGGAAGCATTTAAAAAATGTGTACCTTTGTCATAAAAAATTATGCTTGTTAAATAATAACACAAATGTTCAGGTTTTTTTAGACTAAGGAGTGGTGTATTGTAGATGACATTCTAGGCTTCATTTGTGACCAATTGTTATGATAAAAAAGAGTTTTTTTTACAGCTATAAAAACCTCCAAGTCATTTAATTTTTTTATTTATGGACTTCAGGGGGAACAGGAAACAACACCATTTGGATCATTAATTCTGAGTTTCTAGTATTATATCACTGTATTGCCAACGTAATGTTTGAAGGTTTTTAATTAGATTAAATGTTATGGGCCTATTTGGTGGCTTTTGAACACTAAGACATGAAGAGAGTAGAGACTTCACGTTAAAAAGCTGTTTTACCGGCGTGGAAGCATCGCCTTACAAGCTACGTAGTTATTACGAGGCGAGGAAGAAACGAGATGGACGCATCATCTTTTCATTGGCCTTCGTTTGCGCGAGGCAGGTCCGCGCTGTACTGCCCTCTTCGGCAGAGTGATAGGAGAGCGCGTGAACGAGGGTTGCCCACCGGAGCGACAGGCGCCGAGTGCAGTTTCTGTCTTAATCCCGCACATCAAGGAACGGAGAAAGAAGACTTCTGCTCTGCCTGCTACCAAATGTCTGTTGATAATATTTCAATATCCCTCTGCTATACACTATAGTTCCCTCCTCTCTTTGGCTTTTAGTTCGTCGGGGAAGAACTTGACGCAGGTGAAGATGGCGAGAGGACCGACAGAGAGAACGTCATTCTCGCCCGGTGGTGAAGCTACGCGGGCACTTTTGCTGTTATTTTTCCAAGTTTACGTCGTAAATGCGCAAGAGTTTCCTACCAACGGCGTCAATGGATTCAGCCTGCATCCACCTTACTTCAATTTAGCAGAAGGGACGAAAGTTGCCGCAACAGCCACCTGTGGAGAAGACGAGAACGGGCGGCCGATTCAAGACCTGTACTGCAAACTGGTCGGGGGGCCGGTGTCGGGGGATCCGAGTCAGACTATTCAGGTGAGGTTGTTGCCTATTATTTTTGCTCTTGTTTTTGTGTAGTTACGAAAGTAACGAGAACGATGTTAATAATATTTCAAAAATGATTACTTGTCAGGTGGGTTGAGTGTGCTTCGCTTCTGAATGCCTTTAAGTATTTACTAATTAATGCATTAGGTGGAGGAAAGGATGTGAGCAGTTCAGTTGGGCGCGTGAAAAGCAGGTGCTGCAAACAGGCATTGTTTTCACTGTGTAGATTTTGGGAAGTACCTGTTAGACGTGAGATCCCCAAGACCGCTTACACTGTTCTGTATACTGTACAGTGTTCCTGGGTCAGAGAGCGGTCTTAACCAGCGTAGGGAACGTAATAAGCGCTTCCCTGGGGGGAAGGATTTTTCAATGCGACGAGCGTGGTTGTTGACAAGTCGGCGAGAAGTTCAAACGTTATAAACTGCAGAATGCAGTTCCCGTGTAGCACTCGTGGGATTTTTTCTTCCGAGGAATTTCTGGCATTCCCTCCGTGTTTTAGGCCTTGAGGAACTAGGAGTGTCTCGACGATAGTGCAATTTTAGGGGTTAAGATCAAAGAATATGCAAATATACGGCGACCTGCTGTTGAAGAATGAACCCCCGTGGCTACATTTACTCCAGTTTGATTTTCCCGCAGCGAAGCAACCACAGAGCAGTCGCAGCATCGGAACGCATTCACACGCGCTTAATCACCTCTTAATTAAACCATTCTGCAGTCAGTGTTAGGTTCCTTGCTGAAACTGCAAATTCCTTTGAATAAATAGCATTAGTTCACTGTTTTGCTTGAAAACAGGTCAGTTTTCACTCAGGTCTTTCTTTCATAACGTCAGTGTATGTAGGTGATAAATGACCTTAATAAATCTCGCTCACCCCCTTCTGCATTATTTACTGTAAGTCATGTCCAATTTGTTTAGTTTGTGTAGGTGTGTTATTAATTAAGACCAGTGAGAATAACTTCAGTGTAGGAGTGACTGTGGTTCTCTTAGAGAGTTTTCACTGAAATTCCTACACGTTAGAATCTCCTCAGAGATACATGCTAACACATGCTAAGGCCTGTGCCTTTTTCCTGCCTAAACGTCAACAACTAGCCGTTGACTAGCCAGCTAACGGAGGGCCGTTCTATATCGAGAGCGTTGAGCGGGAGTAGGGGCCGCATTATTAGCTGGGTCAACTTTGAACTCAGAGACCTGATCCTTTTCACTGGACTTAGGCCACACTTCCCACTCTGAAGGTGTCTTGTTGATTAATTAAACTTAACCCAAACTGTCTTTTTCATCCCACCATGGACTTGATTGATTTGTTTATTCCTTTTCGCCACAAAGTCCCTATCAAAGGGATAAGGCGCAGAGTATTTAATGCTCAAATGATTTCAAATGTAACCAGAATTGCTTTTGAAAGTGATATTGGAAGCCCGTGTTGGGTGCTTTTTGGGGGAGTGGTGTTCGGAATGTATTCACGGCCTCTGATTGGTGAAGCATGTGGCCAGGATGAAGGTAGGCAGGTGAACGCTGACCTGATTGGCCTGTCTCTGTGGGCGTGGCTTTGCTTCCTCAGGGTCAGTACTGTGACACGTGCAACAAAGCGGACAGCAACAGAGCCCACCCCATCACCAACGCCATCGATGGCACTGAGAGGTGGTGGCAGAGCCCCCCACTGTCACGCAGTGCTGAGTACAATCAGGTTAACGTCACCCTCGACCTGGGACAGGTATGCCTAAAAATACCCCCCCACACACACACATACACACTCTCACTCTCTCAAACACACTCTGCCTGCCTGCCTCTTTATCATTGTGTAAAGGTCTTAATAAACATAAAGAAAGTGCTATCCGATACTACAGTTACACCCCCACACTTGTTTGGATTGCATTCCAGTTTATAATAAGGGTGGATCTCAGTTTAAACCTGATCCAGTGTGCCTTCCTTAAATGCAGTTTGTGTAGGGATTTGTTTCAAATGTGTTTCACGAATTTTTTTCCCGGAGACTCCATTGGCCAGCGGAGAATATGTTCTTCTGCCCGGCTCTGCAGAGTCATGGGTTCCTGGCCCATATTCCCCCACACCAATTAATTTCCTGCATGCCTGCCTGCCTCCCAGTAGCCTTTCCTGAAACACTCCACTGAATATAGGATTGCACAAGCTCAGCAAGCATGAGGGAGTGAGACAGAGAGACAGACGAGGGAGTGAGACAGAGAGACAGATGAGAGAGTGAGACAGACGGAGGCCGTCTCTGAGTGGGAGCAGGGCCCTGCGCCTGGAGTTGTGTGTTCAATTCTTTTATGTTTTTTTTTTTTTTTTTCCATTTTCCGCCTGTCAAAAAGCAATAGAACGGACATCATGCATGTTAGTCCGGGCAGAGCAGAGAGAGAGAAGGAGAGAGGGGGTATAATAGAGAGAGAGAGAACGAGGGAGAGAGGTAGAGAGGTTTGAGAGAGAGAGAGAGAGGAATCCATAAACAAGTGAAAAGTGTTCCCTTAAGTTCTTGTTGGTCTGTCAGGTGTGAATCCAAGCGAGGAGGGAGCTGGAGGCAGCATGCAAGCGTCGTTTCATTTGTACACCTGTGTGACTGGCACGAGTGTGCGAGAGTGTGTGTGCGGAGCACTGGCAGTGTGGGTCTCCTGACCCTTGGAGCAGGAGAGCGAGATTGGAATGCTAGTTTACCTTATCCCTGTCTCAACCTGCTCTGGGAGCCAGCCAGCATTACCCCTCACCTCCACAGGCCCTCTGTCCGCCTCCTTTCCTTGCTTGTTTGCCTTCTGCTCCCTTCCATCCACACAGCTGCTCCTGTTGTACAAACTGCTTTGCTCACCTGGTAGAGAAGATGGAGGATCTGGTGCCTGAAACACCAAGGTCAGGGGTGCAGGTCCCAGGCAGCGCTTACACTGTATCACTGATAAAGGTGAAGGTTGGTCAGGCTAAAAGGGTCCCCTCACCTCCACACGGTCACCTCCACACGGTCACCTCCACACGATCACCTCCACACGGTCACCTCCACACGGCCACATCCACACGGCCCCAGAGCAAATCAAAACTTCACACGCCCTTATATGGCCAGGTTATCTGCTCACTGTCCCCTCAGATCACTTCACTTCACACTTCACTTTACCGTTCGACTCTGCATTTTTATTCCTTTCAATTCTTAACTTACTCTTAATTCATTCTTTATATGTTTCATTTGATTTTATGCATTAATATATATTGTATTATGATTTTATCTCTTTAATCTTTAAATGTTTATTTCTTTAAATTAACTTCATTTTAACTTTATTTTAATCAAATAATTTTCATTTTTGGAAAACACCTTCCGAAGGTGATAGATCTCAGTGTGCAATAAGCTTTATTCTCCTTCAGTGTCTCACGTGAGGCCCTTTGATTCGCCGCTGTGTACGGTGCTGTAGAAATAACCTTGCCACGCCTTGCCAAACGCCATGGATACACACAAGCTCACCTGCTGTTTATAGTGCAGTGCTCTTCCATGGCCTTTTCCTTCCTCACTCTGCTTTGAACACAGGCTCTCCGCCCATCTCACCAGCTCCCTGGTTCAGTCTGTTTTTGTGTGTATGTTCATACCTGTCTGGCTTTTCATCCGACACCAAAGGCACAATTTAATTAACGCTGAAACGAAAGCTTAAAGTAAATATTCTCCTTTGTGCGTGCGTGGACACACACACACATACACACACACACACACTTCTGATGTGTGTGCTGAGCTGTGGCCCTTCTTAGACTTGGGCGTTTTTGTGGCCCCTGCGATGATTGTTCATTTCTCCTCCAGGAGCTCATACAGCGAATGCCCTAGAGATAGGAGTGAGGGAGGAGAGGAGTGAGAGAGGAGTGAAGGAGGAGAGGAGTGAGGGAGGAGAGGAGTGAAGGAGGAGAGGAGTGAGAGAGGAGAGGAGTGAGGGAGGAGAGGAGTGAGGAGGCAGCTTTGCATTACTCTACATGGAGGTTGAGAAGGACTAGCTAGAATGTCTCCTGTTCTCTCTTTGTCCCCCACAGACATTTTGTCCCACACAAATATGGCTGAATTGTATTAAATGTCAGATATGCCCAAATTAGACGTCCGCGTTCTTTATGAAGTGAAGACTCTGGTCTTTCCATCTGTTTTTTCCTGTGCACAGCCAAAGATGGCATTAAGAGTGCCTTTGAGTGTATGTGTGTGTGTGTTTATGTGTGTACGTTGTGCATGTGCGTGTGTGTGCGTGTGCACGCAACAACCCTTCTTCTAACTAAAGTGCACCATTGTGTGCCATGTGCAAAGACAGGCATGGTGCCAGCCATGAGAACTGGAAAGAGCCTACAGTTTCCTGCCATTAAATGAGCCTAAGTGACATTCATGGCTGGCTTTCTCTCTCTCTGTTATTCAGTAGCTCTCTCGCCCAGGGCTGATTGGGATCTGGGCTTCCCCAGCCAGGCCTGCCTGCAGCATGGGGACAGGAGCTGGGCGGACACCCCGCTCTTCCCATTTGGCTCCAGGGTGTTTGTGTGAGCAAAGGGCATCACTGGCTCTGTGGAATAAAGTCTTAATGCATTAGTCTACAGTTCCCGCCTCTCGTGTCCTCCAGTATGCATGCTGAACTGTTTTAATATTTGTGGGGTGCATTATGTGTGCATGGTGTACTTATGAATCACATTCTACTCGTAAACATTGGACTATAACTTATGTATGTCTGACTTAAAAGATCTTTGTAGTCATTACAGAGTTTCGTGTGATGTCTGCGTTGGTTCATGTTTGTGTTGGTTCATGTTTGTGTTGGTTCCTGGGTGATGAGTAGATAGTCAGCATGGCTAACATAGTTCGCCATAGTTGGCATCCTGCCTCAGGTATACGACGGTCTGTGGGTGGGTGTATGTGTGTGGCTGTGTGTGTGTGTAGGTGGTTGGGTGTGGGTGGGTAGGTTTATGTGTGTAGATCTATGGCTGCATGTGGGGGGGGGGGTTTGTGTGTGTGTGGGTATGTGAGGGTATGTGAGGGTATGTTCCATTCACATTTTTCCACACCATATCTCTTTTTCACTCACTTTATCTCTTTTCTCTATTTTCTGGGAGACAATGGTGATGTTTGTCAGACTTTGTCCTCTTAAAACCTCCACTTTAAATACTGTATAGGTCTGTATATCAGTCTTAGTTAGCTTACATTTTTTACGAGTCAGTTCTTCCACTCCCCATTTTTCTGTTTAAATTGAAACTGCCTTTGTGTCATAGTGACACACACACACACACACACACACAATTCTCTTTAAACTTTTACCCGTTTTACTCTTTAATGGTGTTTACTGAACAGGAAAATGGGAACTGTTAGCAGTCTGGAGTGAATATGGGAGTGAATGGGAAGAGTGGGATGTGTCAAGGGAAAGAGAGATGTCTCCCTGAAAAAAGAGGGAGGTTTGTCAGAGAGAGAGAAAGAAGGAGGGAGAAAGGGAGATAGATTTATCCCTGGAGAATGAGACAGACATGGTGATGTCCATCATGCTAACTTTACTAATGGAGAGAAGTGAAGACAGCATTTTCCAGTTCTGATAGCATGTTTCAAAGAGAATCTCTGTTTGTTTTGGACCTCATTTCCCACAATGCCTTGCTCTGGCTGTAGTAGTCTGACTATTTTACTGCTGCACTGACCCTCACTCTTACACCCGCTTTTACCTGCTCACCATGGGTTTGAAATGTGCATGACCACCTGCACATTGTGACCCCTTATTAACATATTATTCTTATTAACTTCATTAAACTCTTCATTAGAGCTTCTCTTGTGAATCAATGGGAAGCTGATGGTTAAAATATGATAACGGAAAAAGTGCTATGACATTTCAGTATTACGTCTTAGAGAAAACGGTCAGTATGAGTGAATCAGTAACCTAAACACAAGGCGATCTGTAAAACATTCTGGCTGATCTGGGCGGTTTATGGACTTTGCTCTGCCAGCTTTCAGAAGTCAGCTAAAGTTTGCAGTAGGGACTTCACCCTCACACATGAGACTACAGGTCAAAGGGTCAGATCCCATGCTGACATCTGTTCAGCATCAGCCCTGAGGAGCAGAGGGAAACCTCTCACTGCTTTGAGCCTGTTACTGGTCTGAGATCAGTAGTCATTCTTCTGCACTAAGCAGCAGTTCTCCTGATTTTTAAAAGGAGTTCAGATGGAGTTAAATTTGGTTCGGCCTACTCTTCCTCAGGAAACACGCTCAGGATATATGATCCAGACCTGCTGATTAGATGAAACACTTCCAGCCACTTCCAGCCAACTCTTTACTGTGTGTGCGCCCAACATCGCCTCCTTGGCCAGATTAGCACATGTGGTTATTGAGTGTGAACTTCTAGTAGAAGAGCTTGGCATGGTTAAGTCATCCTTCAAGTTTCTGCACGCCATGTGAACTTGCAGGGCCTTCTGTCTTGGCTCAGAGATGGTGGGTGCACAGTGGTGGGTGGTCCATGTGATGCACCCTGCAGCACTTGCACCGACTGTGGATTGTAAACTTAATCTCAGTGTGTGCGCTCACTGTTAACTTAATCTCAGTGTATGCGCTCACTGTTAACTTAAACTCAGTGTGTGCGCTCACTGTTAACTTAATCTCAGTGTGTGTGCTCACTGTTAACTTAATCTCGTTGTTCCACTGTTCAGCCAGACACGAACGCCGGACCTGCATACCTCCCGCCTGATTCCCTGAAAAATCAGTAACATGAGTTTTCCCTTTGACCTTTGCCCATCTTCTCCTTCTTGATCATGTGTTCATGGTACGCTACAGCTTCAGGATACCATGCACTTTGTACCCCGTGGACATCACGAGAGGTCCCCCCCACACACACACACACCAAGGAGGAACCAGTAGCTCGGAGTCTCTTCTCCTCATTTCTCTTGGCCTTTAACAGACTCCCCTTATCTCCTTTGTGGCTCGAGCTGCTGGCTCGAGTTTTTCCTTGACTCCCTCTCGCCGAGATCAGAGAGCTGCAAATGACAGAGGAGCAGACTAGAGTGGGAGAACTATTGGAGGTTCAAGGCTAGGGAGAGGAGCGACGTGCAAGGTTACACTAAGGGAGTGTTGACAGGAGACAGCAATCTTGTGGAGGAAACACAACCGTGGAGAAATAAATGAGCAAATGAACCAGCTGCTGGAAGAGAACATGGAGCATAAATGGAGCGATCAAGCAGGATGCTGTATTTCCATCTTTGCAGTATTAGTACTATGTCAGACTTCTTGGACCACTTCCTCTTACTCGAAGGATTATGTCCACATATGCTCTTAGATGGCTTCCTTTTTGCTTGTCATTGACTTTAAGCCATGTAGCAAGAACATGGTGTGTTTGGTCAAGGTGTATCTGTTTCTGTCGCTCTCTGACAATGCAGGAATGAAGGGGCAGAGGGCGGTTGGCTCACCTGCAGTCAGAACACCTCAGAATACTAAGTTTGACCAAAATGAGTAAGGTGTGTGTGTGTGTGTACGTGTGTGTGCGTTTGTGTGTGTGTGTGTGTACGTGTGTGTGTGTGTGTGTGTGCATTGGGGAGGGGGATTTAACAGAATGCAGAGCTCTCCAACGTGCCTGGTGCCTGCTGAGACCTGCTTTTTAGTACCTATAAAATGCTACAGCAATAGAAGAAGAACAAACTCACTACTCAACCCACTCACCTCCCCCTCTGGCCCCTCTCTCACCATCCTGGATGTGTGTGTGTATGTGTGTGTGTGTGTGTGTTTGAGTGTGTGTGGGCCCTAAATCAAAGGGCAGCCCCATTGCTTTTCAATGGCTGTGTACACAGCGTCTGCAGCCTGACCCCCACCTTATCTTGGCTCCATTTGTGAGATAGCGTTCTCACCAAGGTGACAGGCTCACGCGTCACACTCAGACACCTATCACTGGCCATCAGTCTGACAGATGAGATCAGAAGCAAAGCAGGGGAAGGGTTGCGTTAGACAGACGCAGGCTGGGGCGGAAGAGCCTGCTGTTTAAAACTATCCCGCCTTCTGCGCCGAGAAGCTGTTCTATCTTAACATCTACTGCTATTTCAGGAGCGGCTTCTTCCGTCCATATATTTGAATTAGGATATGATAGGCTTTCGTAACCTGGCACTTGAGAGAGCCCTGACTTTTACGAGGTTACGAGGAGACCGGTCTGTTAGACTTTTGATAAGAGGGTGGACTGGGCTGATGGCTGTATCCTGAGGGGAGGAATGGAGGTGTTTGGACTGAATGAAACATTTTGATAAGCCTCTTTTTAACCATTTCCAACTGCCTCCACTGACACAGCATGACCCAATCCCAAGCTCATTTCTGTAAATCTCTTCACAATATATCTGGTAACATTTTGTTCAAATGACTCCTCCATTTAGTGATTTGTCATAGTCTGTGGCTAACAGCCACATTCAGTAAGCCTTCCAAAAATCCTGCCCTTTGAATGGAAATGTTTTATAAAGTCCGGCTAATAATAGAATGTTAATGTGGTCTATGAGGAGACAACAGCTTCCTTTTATGTTCTGGGCAAAAGCTCGCATGGGCTATAGTGTGAGTTTCTGGAGGGCTCATCCTCCTTTCCCAAAACATGACACCATGAATAGGCCTCTGACTTGTTTGTGAGGGCAGACGAGGACGTTCAGTGCACTCGACAATGTTAACAGCGTAGTAACGGAAGTAACGGCGAAGAATTCGCAACACCACGTAGCCGTCACTTTAAAACGGGCTGTTTCTCCAAATCCCTCTCCTTCGCTCTTCAACCTCTGCTCTCGCCGTATCTGTCGCCGGCAGGTCAAGGCGCCGCGTGCTTCTAAAGCGGCCGAGCCCCGTTGGAGAGGTGGAGGGAGCTGCAGGGGGGCCCCAGGGTCGGGCCGCCTTAACCAGGGAGTAAACGTTTGCTTCTGCCTTCCCCTTTGTCTTCTCCGGAGGCCACCGGGCAGGGCGTGAGAGGGCAGAGCCGGGGGAGGATATGCCCCTGCAGAGGGGGCGGCTTTTGCGCAGACATGCCTGTACCTCCAGCCCCCAGGCCCCTTTGCCCTGGGGCAGGATGTGAGGTAGCTGACTCCCACCCAAACACCCCAAGCGTTTTTACCCTGAGCTCCAGAAGGAAATAAATTTGAAAGCTCTCCAGTTCTGTAGGAGGCGGAGGGCTTACGGCGTAACAGTTGGTTTGGTTTCTGTTGACCTTTGAGTTCCAGTGGCCGCAATGTTAAACCTAACATGCTTTATAATTGTTTTCACTGCTACATACTTCGAGTTCTGCAGTAGCTGAGTGGTGTCAAGGGGGTGATACAGCCCTGACTAAACGTGTTTCACTCACTGTTAACAGGCTGGGTCTGTTATAGGGGTTCCTGTATGAGGAACTGCTGGCTGTTAATCAGCAGGTCTTTAGGGACTCTGAAGAATCCCAGAGAAAACAGCTGCAAGACGGTTAGATTAAACATGATGTATGCTGTATTCTGCATTAAACGTAACATATGCTGTATTCTGCGTTAAATGTAACGTATGCTGTATTCTGTACTGCATGCTGGTTAGATATACAGGTCAGGAGAAATAAATTTAAAAAACCTTTAGCCAGTTTAGCCAGGGTAAATCACTCCTGGACTGAGCAGGGACTGATTTTATTTACTAGAACCTGATGGAGTCGTTAAGGATTCAAAACCACGCAGACTGTTTTTTTATAAACCAGAGGTCAGCACTCGTCTCCTCTGCACAGAAACGGAGGGAGTCCAGCCGTGCCCGCCGTGCCATCAGTGCTATAACACAGTGAGATTACAGTAGATTACACTGCCCCAGGAATTCCACACACTCCACACACACACACACACACACACACACACACATACAGTTGCTCTTACACTGGATATAGGACTCACAGTTCATCTTGAGTAAACTGCCACGCCACACACACCTGTATACACCTATACAGCCCTGGGCAGATCACCCCTGGAAGGCAGAAGGCTTCTCCAGAGGACTGTTTCATGTTGCCCCTTCAGATGCACACAGATGAACCCATCCGTTCAGATGAACCCATCCCTCCAGATTAACCCATCCGTTCAGATTAGCCTATCCGACGGGACTCCTCGCTCTTACAGTTCATTCTGTAGCACAAGTTTTGTCTTGTTTTGGAGAGAGGTTTTCCTTTACCAGGTGTATGAGGGAAAGTGTTGAGAATATCTCATACATCCAGATTGAGGAGACACGCCTCCAGCAAGAATGGCTTCTAACTCTGGGGCGCACTCCATATTCAGAGACGGCAGCCATCGCCCTCGTGGGACGGAGGTTTGGTCTCGTTGGAGACGGCTGAGCTGGGCTACGTGGGTTGCGGCCCTTTGGTGCGGAAAGGTTGGGAAAACCGAAATTGTGTTCAGATACACGAATGCCAAAAAGTGCCTCGGTGATTGTGGAGTGTTTAATGACCATCTTCCAGCTGTTGGCCAGAAGGTGCGTGACATCCAGGTCAGTGTCTGTTGCACAGCATCTGTTTTGGAATAAGAGCTCTGACTCCCCATCTCTGACTCCCTCTCTCAGACTCCCCATGCCTTGCCTCCTCTCTCTGACTCCCCATGCCTTGCCTCCTCTCTCTGACTCCCCATGCCTTGCCTCCTCTCTCTGCCCTCTCCCCTATCTGCTCCTCTGAGGCATAGAGATTCCAGCGGTACTGCGCAGATATCCCAGCAGTTGTAGATGTTTTAATCGCGTCTTCTTTGGCCAGGATTCACATGGTTTGCACAAGCTCAAGGCTGTGGGAACCACCTACGCACACACACTCACACGCACAAGCTCACTCACACGCACACACTCACACACAGATAGAAAGCAGACGGGGGAGACAGAGATAAGACACTCCGTCAGATATATCTAATTAGCGGAGTCTGGAGCACAGGCAGAGCACTTTCTCAAACTCACGCATTAGAGGGGGAGTAGAGACAGGAGAGGCAACCCAGGAGCTCCCAGCCCATCAGATCAGCCACACGGCCACCTTTCATAGCCACACAGCCCCGTGTCTCACATAAACCCAGAATGCATCCCTGTAGCAGATGCTGTGTGCATGGGTGCAATGATGGATTGTCGGGTGTTGACAGTGAGGGCTGCAGGCTGAAGTGATGCAGGGCTGACTGACTCAGAGTGATAGATGGCAAGGGGGCGGGGTTATGTCACAAGCTGATTGGAGGTTAAGAGGGCCTCCTGTGCAGGTGATTGAGATTTTTTTTAAGTCATGGTGCTAATTCCTCAGGAATTCCCAAATCCCTTCAATTAAGTCCCCCCTTCCCCCGTCCTCCCACACACACATACACGCATAGATACACAGGGTCTCTGCCCTAGCCTACCAACTCTGGGCTGCTGTTCACCAAACATTGTCAGGTAGGAGTGTAGGAGTGTAGGAGTGCAGGTGAGGAGTGCTTTTGGGTTTTGCATGTGTATAAATACATATGTTTTAAGCTGATCTGGGATCTGTGCAGTCCCTGGTATGCTAAAAGCCCCTCAAAGGGGACCAGAGACCTCTTAAAAGAGGGGACAAGTGGGGACAGACAAGCAGAGCAGGTATGAACAGATGACCTGCTTATTCTCTTGAGGCCAGCACACTCACCCACACACACACACACACACACACACACACTCAAACCCCCATACACCCACACACACTCCCGCATACCTGAGCTTGCAGCTATCCAGGAAGCAGAACGTGATTATACATGTCCCCAGCCCCGGCCCCCATTCCTGAGGGCTGACGGACCCTCCCCACACCCACCCCACGTACACTGTAAGAACCCTGTACAGATCCCAGTGCAGCCCGCCAAACACACCAGGCTTTTCTCGTCCGCTCCAGGCAGCTGGACTGCGGTTGTGCCTTCAGCCCCCCCACCCCCCCCCCCCCCAACACCCTCAAACACAAGTGACACAAAGGTTTGGTAAAGGGGGTCGCACCTGTTTGCAGGCATTTTTGTTTGTTGTTAAATGTTTGCCCAGTGGCCATCTTCGTTTACTGCTCAGTGCTACTTAGGGGCATCCCGAAAGCCAGCTGTAGCTTTTGGAATGCCTGTGCTTTTTCTCTGTAGGTACCTTTACAAGTCGTGCAGTACACGCTCATTGTCACGCAGAGAGAAACCTGTTAGAAACAAAGTCCCACCGAGCGCTGTGTGATTGTTTTAAGATGAAAACACCAGACCACTGTTCACCGTAATGCGTATGAAGTCAGATAGTAAGTATTCAGTGTGCTGGTGCATATCTGTGATGAGTAAAGGAATCCCTGGAGATGTAGCTGTGCTTGAGTGAGGGAGCGGATCCTCAGCCCTCACTCTTGTGCTTTCATGGCCTGGTGGTATGTGTGAGGATCAGCCAGGAACCTTTGCACTTCTCAGAGGTCTAGGTGGTCAGGTGCACCCTGACGTAGATATAGAATCGACGGCGTTAAACAGGACAACCTACAGACATCTGCCCATCACCCCTCACCAACCCCCACCGCACACACACCTCCACAAAACCACACCTGTCTTTACCTCTGTCTCTGTGTACGTGTTCGTCCACTCTTTGTCTAATCCCACTTATTCTCTTAGTTCTTCCTGTGTGTGCCATCATTGTCTCTTCCTGTTAATCACTATATGTTTTTGAAAGCATCGTGCATTTCTCTACACTCAGGAGCTTGCATTCAAGTCCTGACGTGTTTAGGGGTCTTGCACTGTTGCTGATGTATAAACGTGTTCTAGGTTACGTTTTTTGCATGTTTTGGCGAACCCATAATTAGATGTTGTGGTGGAGACAACGAATTGTATTGCAGACATCCCAGGTCCATTCCAAGGAAGATGAATAAGAGTGAGATGTCTTCATGTCCAACCATCCTGTTTTATCAAGCCTCATGCGTTATGGTATACACGGCTTCTTGGCCAATGAGCGCTTCCACATGCACAAACTAAAATAGATTGAAACTGTGGATTCTAGAACCACTATGTGTTCTAGAACTCTTTCCTGTAGTCCCAGGAGGATGTAGAGATGACAGGGATGGACAGATTAAAGAAAAAGAATGAGTGAGGGGAAACAAGACAAGTGGACCTGTTGCTGAACAAAATGGCCTGAAACACTTTATATCATATCCAGAGTGACGTATGTGTTAAACAGTATGATAGGGTCTTTGCTACCATAGGGAATAGAACACACAACCTTGTGGTGCGGGACCACAAAAATAACACAGGCCTTGGGTGTTTATAATCCCTTGTCCTGTTTGAAACCCTAGTAAATGTGGTATTTCTGGAATGACCCTCTGGTCTTGCAACTTTCTGTCACCCTCATGAGATCAGGAAGGGACCTGATTAGTCACCCCAGCTGTGACTTTTTCTTGGGCTGTGGGGTGGGGCAACAGCTGCTTTTTGGGCCCTGCCATCTCTGGATTTGTCCATCACTCCTACATCCCATCGTTTTATTGTGCCTCTGCCACGCCATGCCCACGGCTGGAGCCGGATACATGTTCTTGTTAACGGAACTGTGTTCTGGAGCCAGAGCCGTGTTCTGGAGCCAGAGCCGTGTTCTGGACCTGGAGCCCGTGTTCTGGAGGTGGAGCCGTGTTCTGGACCTGGAGCCCGTGTTCTGGAGCTGGAGCCGTGTTCTGGAGCCAGAGCCGTGTTCTGGACCTGGAGCCCGTGTTCTGGAGGTGGAGCCGTGTTCTGGACCTGGAGCCCGTGTTCTGGAGCTGGAGCCGTGTTCTGGAGCCAGAGCCGTGTTCTGGACCTGGAGCCCGTGTTCTGGAGGTGGAGCCGTGTTCTGGCATGCTACTCTACGTCCTCTCTCTCTTATATTCTCTCAGCTTCATGCACTGCCAGCCGCTCAGAGGCGCAGAAGCAGAAAACAGCTCCATTTCCCCCTTAATTACACCATCTGCTCTTTTATTAGCTCCAGTTTAAGTAATAATAACATATGTGTGTGTGGGGGGGGAGTGTGTGGGTGTGTGTGGGTCGCTTTCACTCCGTGTCCCTTTGCCTTGTAGCCATGGTTTTTTAGGTGTTGTCCACTTATCACATTACCAGATCTCTGTCACCTGTTTACTCTGTTTACATGGCAACCTCAGGAATGCACAAAGCCAACAGAGGAATTTGTACAATCATTAAGCAGACTGGAAATGTGTCGCATGCCGGTTGCAGAGCAGTGGCCTCAGGCCGCACTGGACAGCGCTGTACTCTGTTGGAACAGGATCCAGGTGAAAGGGACGTGTGTGGCTCAGTTTGGGTTCTGAGCAACTGGTGCCCATGTTCTGACTTGGAAAGCGTCTGAAAATGTGTAACCCACTGTTAGCCCATCTGTTTGAATTTGATGGAAAGAAAATGTTTGAGTCTTCTGATAAAAGACTTATGTGGGAAAAAATATTTCAGACAGCGCTGTAGAGAATCCATGAGCCAGTCAGTCGGTATGAAGTGTGCACCATGTCAGAGGGGAGATGAAGGAATGAATGGATGAATGGGGGGTGTTTTCCTCTCACGAGTTCCCAGCTTTGTATTCTTGCCTTTGAGTGACTGATGGATCACATTCCCATTCCTTCTCCTCACTTCAGTCCTTCTTAATTTGCCCATGATCCTTAGAGAAGGATGGTTACACTTTTGGCCCATGAAGTGAAAGCAATTAAACCTGAACTCTCACACCTGATCCCAGCTGCATTTTGGATAGCAATGAAAAACCAGTGCAGTAGAAACCCCCTCACCTCACCCCTGCATTATTATCCATCCTTTGTCGTAGATTCTCAGAATTCCATGAGAATTCCTTTGGCTCTTATGGTGCCCGGAGGTGAGGCCTTCCATGCCATGATTCCTAACTGAGTGCTTAAGGCCATGTGGTTGGTGGTTGGATTTGTGGAACATGATCCAGGATCTGTGTATCCCAGACATGAGGTTTGGAAACTTTGCCTAAGGAATGGATTCACAATGAAGTCCAGTAGCGCTGCGCTCTTGATAGTGCATTGGATCCCTGTCCCTCCTGTGTCAGCAGAGGAATTCCAGCTACCCATTCAGGTTCAGGGTTCTGAGCCTTCGTGGGACAAAGGGATGGTGGATTTGTCATTCACAGTGTCCACATATCTGTCCTTCCTTTCTGCCTGTGCTCCTGAAATCTTCCACATCTTTGGTTCTTGTTTTTGGTATAAGGAGACTCGGTGATTAAATTGACGTGCTTGATAAAACTAGCATGACTATACAGTAGAGGAGGTGGCCTTTGATAGCGAGGCTCTGGGAGTTTGTTTATGGGGGATTGGAGAGGTTTTGGAGAAGTGCAAGGGGGCGGAAATGGATTGGGGGGGGAGATATTATGCTGTCACCACCACTGCTTGAATAAGTCAGAGAGGAAGTAGATGGATGTTGTTGCATTAAGACATAATCTGCCTGGAGGAAGATAAAATCAGGGAGATAATAGACTGAGATGTTACAGTGATGTTCTTACAATGATTAATTTATACCTCGATCATGAATTCATCTTTATTTTCCCTGTAGACAGGTTCACACAGGGATCAGGGCTGTGTTGAAACACACACCAAGCATGATAATCACACACCCTACTAAAAACGGTGGGTTGTACAGAACACACTGTGGCTCATGTAGGGTCTTTTGGTGTCATGCTCTCAGTTGTACAGCATGGCCATGAGCAGTGACTGTTCCCGTGGGAACACGGAGCCCCATGTTATGGGAGCCAGAAAGGAGACAGGAGCAGGAACGTGGCTCAGGAGGCGCGTGGCGTGTGCTGCTTCCCAACTGCTCCATCACATGGCAAAAACAAGCAGCCAGCATGAGGTCTGCTGTAGATACAGAGATGACACCCACCGCTAATATGGGGATTGAGGAATGTGGGGATTTCTGTGCTGCTCATGACAAAATCCAATATAGAAAGAAAGCAGCACGACAGAGACACAGACAGCAGACACAGACATAGACAGTCTCCTTGGGTATTAGAGGAAGAAAAAAAACAATGACGAAATGGAATGCAGTGTGGAAATGAGCTATTATGGCAATTAATCTCAGCAGTGTCAATTATCATCAATTCCGCCAAAGGGATATTTCATACTGCTGCCAACACGTTACATTTCTGGCCTGGGCCAGCGTGGGAACGGCTGTCCGGCATCGGTTTAATGCTGATGGAAGTGGACGGGAGGAAGGCCTGCACCCCACACCTAACACCCCACACCTAACACCCCACACCCCACATGTGCATTTGCTGTGCTTCTTTTGATGTAGTCATCCTGGGAGAACATCTGTTAGCCACTCTGACCGCGTGAGCTCACCCTGCGGAATGTGCGAGTGATTACGCCAGCGCAGACACTGCGTGCTTGTCTGGTTGGGGTCACTCTCAGTGCCCGCCGCCGCTGTCTGAAACCCAGAGCAACACCCTAGAGCACACCCAAAAACACACCCTAGAGCACACCCTAGAGCACACCCAAAAACACACCCTAGAGCACACCGTATACCACACCCTAGAGCACACCCAAAAACACACCCTAGACCACACCCAAAAACACACCCTAGAGCACACCCAAAAACACACCCTAGACCACACCCAAAAACACACCCTAGACCACACCCAAAAACACACTCTAGAGCACACCCAAAAACACACCCTAGACCACACCCAAAAACACACCCTAGAGCACACCCAAAAACACACTGTAGACCACACCCAAAAACACACCCTAGACCACACCCAAAAACACACCCTAGAGCACACCCAAAAACACACTGTAGACCACACCCTAGGACACACCCCACTGCACACACGTCCAACTCCATCTGCACACATTGGTCTTGATGATGCTTGAAAGAAGAATGCTGTGTTGAAAGAGAGGCACATCAGTATACCTGAATGTACTGTACATTAACAGACCATTTAGCGGTAGTCCATGACTCACTGGGTGCAGTTTTTGTTCCTACTTATGTAATGCGTTTCAGGGAAGGAAGCGTTCTTCTCTAAACTGCTCGTCTGATTTCTGCAGCTCTTCCATGTAGCGTATGTCCTCATCAAGTTCGCCAACTCCCCACGGCCTGACCTGTGGGTGCTGGAACGCTCCATCGACTTCGGGAAGACCTACCAGCCGTGGCAGTTCTTCGCCTGTGAGTACGACAGCGCACACCCACACTACCACACGTGCCCAGACACACCCGACACCCACACTACCACACGTGCCCAGACACACGACACACCCACACACGTGCCCAGACACACCCGACACACCCACTCGCCTGTGAGCCCACACCCGACACACCCACACTACCACACGTGCCCAGACACACCCGACACACCCACACTACCACACGTGCCCAGACACACCCGACACACCCACACTACCACACGTGCCCAGACACACCCGACACACCCACACTACCACACGTGCCCAGACACACCCTACACTACCACTCCGTGCCCAGACACACCCGACACACCCACACTACCACACGTGCCCAGACACAACCGACACACTCACACTACCACTCCGTGCCCAGACACACCCGACACACTCACACTACCACTCCGTGCCCAGACACACCCGACACACCCACACTACCACACGTGCCCAGACACAACCGACACACTCACACTACCACTCCGTGCCCAGACACACCCGACACACTCACACTACCACACGTGCCCAGACACACCTGACGCACTCACACTACCACAACGTGCCCAAACACACCCGACAGGGAACGCTGGTACTGTGGCTTCATGAATTCAGTCAGGCCTTTTGGAAAAACAGACAGATGATTGATCAGGTCATCAGGATCAGGTTATGGGCTAGTTTGCTCAGTGGTGTATACACCTACACACACACACACACACCTACACACACAGTGAGTGATTATCAGTAATAACAGTAGCAACGCAATCAGAGCAGAGAAGGTGGGGAAAACAACAATAGACATCCCCTCTCTGGCTGGCTGGCTGGCATTTCACGTGCTGACATTATCACCACACTGAAACATAATATTCTGTTGTTGGGCAAAACTCGCATTCCTCAGGCCCACGGGTACCATGGAGACTCCACACAGAACAGAGAGAGCATCTGAATATGGCTGAGGTAGTGTTGGAGAGTGGACAGAGGGGCAGGGAGGTGAGGGACGTGGGCAAGAAGAGATGTTGGACAGTGGGAGTTTACAGCAGAGTGGGTCCAACAATGCAGCAACAACAGAGCAAGTGGGCTCAGACAATGAAGTGGTTAGCAAAATCCCCTCTTGTAGCTGCAGGGAGAGGCAAGGTGTGTGTGTGTGTGTGTGTGTGTGTGTCAGAAGCACAGACACACAGCTCATGGTCCCCATGGTCTGATGCATTACTACTGACTCAGGATATCTGTCTTTGTGTATGTGTGTATGTGTGTGTGTGTTTGTGTGTGTCTATATCTATCCGACTATTAAAACCAAAAATATAAAACGTAATTATTACATTTCTGTTAATGCCACTAAATATTCTCCACAAAGTTTGCCAAAGTGTATGTGTTTTGAAGTCTTTTATGGCCTGTTGTGAACAGATCCTGACTAAGCATCTATCCTGCTAGGCATTAGTTGCTGAGGTCATCATCAGCATCACCACATATTTAAGTGATTAAGTGCATTGTAGCACACACACTTACCCTCTGCTGTGTAGCACACACACTTACCCTCTGTTGTGTAGCACACACACTTACCCTCTGCTGTGTAGCACACACACTTACCCTCTGCTGTCCACTCTGTGTCCTCCTAGCCTCCAAAAGAGACTGCATCGAGCGCTTTGGCCAGAGGACCATTGAACGCATCAACCACGACAATGACATCATCTGCACGATGGAGTACTCTAGAATAGTTCCTTTGGAAAACGGAGAGGTGACCATGCTTGTGCAAAGACTCAGTGTCAGCAGTGTCATGGCAATTGTTTTACTGCAAATGCTCTACTGTATATTTTCAAAGTCATAATTCCTAATATTTCTAATATCACAAATGGTCATTGAATTGGTTTTTCATCCCTATAATTTTAAAATATGTAATTCAGAGGGCTACTCTTTTCAAATATAATATGACCTCGCACAAAATATCAGTCATTTGTAATGCAGAAGGATGATGATGCTTTTCTGGGGAAACTGTTTCCTTTCACTAGATGTTTTAAAACTAGTCGTGAAGCTGATTAGTGTTATAGTCACTGAGCACTGAATATAGGCGTGGGGCTAGATATCTAGATATCTCCAACGTAGTAGCTTCTAGGTATTTTCAGTGCAGTGTGTGAACATGTTTGTGTGTGTGTGTGTGTGTTCCTATGTGCTCCTCCCCTCTGACAGATTGTGGTGTCTCTGGTGAATGGGCGACCTGGAGCCATGAACTTCTCGTACTCACCTGTGCTGAGGGAGTTCACCAAGGCCACCAACATTCGCCTGCGCTTCCTACGCACCAACACCCTGCTGGGCCACCTGATGGGCAAAGCCCTGAGAGACCCCACAGTCACCCGCAGGGTGAGACACAGCCCAGTCACACACATCCCCACGCCAGCGCTTACACCGCACATCCCACACACACCCTCACACCAGCGCTTACACCACACATCCCACACACACACCCACACACCAGTGCTTACACTGCACATCCCCCACACCCCCACGTAAGCGCTTACACTACACATCCCTCACACCCCCCCACACACACCAGCGCTTACACCGCACATCCCACACACACCCCCACGCCAACGCTTACACCGCACATCCCACACATCCCCAACACCCCGCACACCCCGTACACCCCGCAAGCTTTAGAAGCTCTTCCAAAACCATGCGAAACCAAACTGACCAAGTGGAAACATGAGTAAGAAATTGTGCTGGTGAGCTTTCACTCGATTGTCTCCCGGCCTGAAACGTGAGCAGTCGGTGTGTCCTCTGCTGACGTGTCCTCTGCTGACGTGTCCTCTGCTGATTTGTCCTCTGCTGACGTGTCCTCTGCTGATGTGTCCTCTGCTGACGTGTCCTCTGCTGATATGTCATCTGCTGACGTGTCCTCTGCTGACGTGTCCTCTGCTGATGTGTCCTCTGCTGATTTGTCCTCTGCTGACGTGTCCTCTGCTGATTTGTCCTCTGCTGATGTGTCCTCTGCTGATTTGTCCTCTGCTGACGTGTCCTCTGCTGATTTGTCCTCTGCTGATTTGTCCTCTGCTGACGTGTCCTCTGCTGATTTGTCCTCTGCTGACGTGTCCTCTGCTGATATGTCCTCTGCTGACGTGTCCTCTGCTGACGTGTCCTCTGCTGATGTGTCCTCTGCTGATTTGTCCTCTGCTGACGTGTCCTCTGCTGATGTGTCCTCTGCTGCTTGTCCTCTGCTGCTTGTCCTGCAGTATTACTACAGCATCAAAGACATCAGCATCGGAGGGAGATGTGTGTGCAACGGCCATGCTGAGGCATGCAATGCCAAAGACCCCAACGACCCCTACAAGTAAGAGCCCTCTCCTCCTCCTCTACACTCCGCTCCTGAACACTCTCCTCCTCCTATACACTCTGCTCCTGAACACTATCCTCCTCTACACCCAACTCCTGAACACTCTCCTCCTCTACACCCAACTCCTGAACACTCTCCTCCTCTACACCCAACTCCTGAACACTCTCCTCCTCTACACCCAACTGCTGAACACTCTCCTCTTCTACACTCCGCTCCTGAACACTCTCCTCCTCTACACCCAACTCCTGAACACTCTCCTCCTCTACACTCTGCTCCTGAACACTCTCCTCCTCTACACTCCGCTCCTGAACACTCTCCTCCTCTACACTCTGCTCCTGAACACTCTCCTCCTCTACACTCCGCTCCTGAACACTCTCCTCCTCTACACTCTGCTCCTGAACACTCTCCTCCTCTACACTCTGCTCCTGAACACTCTCCTCCTCTACACTCTGCTCCTGAACACTCTCCTCCTCTACACTCTGCTCCTGAACACTCTCCTCCTCTACACTCCGCTCCTGAACACTCTCCTCCTCTACACCCAACTCCTGAATTCTTTATATTGATTATATCAAATAATTTTATATCAGATAATATAACATTTGCTTGCATTTAAAAACATTAATTTCTAAATCTAATTTCTAAAGTTATTAATCAGTATCTTCTGGTCTTAGCTTTTTATATTTTTTTCTTTCAGTTAAAAAAGGAATGATGATTGATTGGACAGGGCCCTCCAAAATTCCTGTCACCCTTGTTATAAATCTTTGCCATAAGCATTGTCTCATGTATGGGCAATTTAAGGTTACCAACCAATATGCAAGAGGGCACCCATGTTTATCAAAAGGCTGCATTCATTCAGCTCATGATTACACAGCAGGGGGAGGAGAACATTCCAGCAGGTAGAAGTAAGCCGGTGTGACTCTGAGATATTTAGCCTACAGGGTGTTAAACAGTATTGTTTACTCTGTAAATGTATGGTGTTGAAATATACAGGCTATGTATGCGTGTTTGTGTGTGTGTGTATGTGTGTGTGTGTGAGAGAGAGAATTTCCTACCCTCTCCCTGTACCTGGTGGGGCCTCTCTGTCTGGAACTACTGCATCCTCACACACACACACACAGACACACACACATACACACATGATTGCTACACTGGAATAGACCCCATAAATATATCTGAGGCAAATAATTTCCTCATATTCTGTTATAGTTACAGCAAATATAGTAATGCATTCAAGGCAGATGTATTAATGAATGGCCATGGTTGCAGTTGGCTTTGTTGGTGTGAGCATGTGCATGTGTGTGTGTGCGTGTATTACTGTGGAGAGAGGAATGGTGGCTGTGGAAGGACATTCTTCCTGGTTGAGCTTGTGCAGGTGTGCGGATTTATGATCTTGCTGAGGTACAGCCGTGCGCGTCAGAGGTAGCACAGTAAATCCAGAGCTGCCGAATCGTGTGTCCTGTCTGCACAGTGTTCGCTAGAGCAGCGAGGAAACACGCCACTGACGCTCCATTTCTAAAGTGAAAAGTTATGAGAAAGAACAGGGGGGTCCCTGCTGCCACACTCATCACATGTTAGTGTATCAGAGTAACAGGCCTTACTCATCACATGTTAGTGTATCAGAGTAACAGGCCTTACTCATCACATGTTAGTGTATCAGAGTAACAGGCCTTACTCATCACATGTTAGTGTATCAGAGTAACAGGCCTTACTCATCACATGTTAGTTTATCAGAGTAACAGGCCTTACTCATCACATGTTAGTGTATCAGAGCAACAGGCCTTACTCATCACGTTAGTGTATCAGAGTAACAGGCCTTACTCATCACGTTAGTGTATCAGAGTAACAGACCTTACTCATCACATGTTAGTGTATCAGAGTAACAGGCCTTACTCATCACATGTTAGTGTATCAGAGTAACAGGCATTACTCATCACGTTAGTGTATCAGAGTAACAGGCCTTACTCATCACATGTTAGTGTATCAGAGTAACAGGCCTTACTCATCACGTTAGTGTATCAGAGTAACAGGCCTTACTCATCACGTGTTAGTGTATCAGAGTAACAGGCCTTACTCATCACGTGTTAGTGTATCAGAGTAACAGGCCTTACTCATCACGTTAGTGTATCAGAGTAACAGGCCTTACTCATCACATGTTAGTACATCAGAGTAACAGGCCTTACTCATCACGTTAGTGTATCAGAGTAACAGGCCTTGCTCATCACATGTTAGTACATCAGAGTAACAGGCCTTACTCATCACGTGTTAGTGTATCAGAGTAACAGGCCTTACTCATCACGTTAGTGTATCAGAGTAACAGGCCTTACTCATCACATGTTAGTGTATCAGAGTAACAGGCCTTACTCATCACATGTTAGTGTATCAGAGTAACAGGCCTTACTCATCACATGTTAGTGTATCAGAGTAACAGGCCTTACCCATCACATGTAAGAGGCCTTCCAGTCTTAAAGTGAAGTCATTTGGATTCGAACAGTAATGGAAAAAACATTTCTTGTTGCACCAGCAGTCTGATAAAACGATGTATTTGTCCTTTAAAAGTGTAAATTATCCAGACACGAAGCATGTGGCACTGACAGACTGACAGGTGTTTTGGTTAAGATTGTGGGACTTTGAAGACATTGTCCTGGCTCTCACCACGTGTGTTCAGCGCAGCGCGGGCTCTGGAACCTGGCTGCCGCACCGTGCCGATCTCGCCAGGCTCCTGATTGACGGTTTGTTTCTGTGCTGCGCCATTCCAAGGATTCCTGCCGCTCTGGGCGCAGGGATGTGTGAGTACAAGCGGCTGGAGGACAGTGGGATCTGTCAGCATTCCCACACATCACCTCCGAAATGACCTGGAGTTATTGAAACCCTCGGGCCTTCTGTAAATTGTATTGACTGACCCGAAGCAGATGTTTTGGGGCTTGCGTGTGTGTGTGTGTATACACGCATCGGTGCATGTGCACATGTGTATGATTTGTTTGCCCGCTGAGCTGTTCCAGTGTGACCGCGTCTGTTTTTGAGGGCTTCTGTAAACTCAGAGTGCTTTCTACATGTGGACACTTTGACCCAGTTCACATGCATAGGGACCTATAAATCTAATCTAAATGTTTGCTCCAGGGTGCAGAGCTCACATTTCAAGGTCGTGTGCTGCATGCTGCATAATAATGGGAATGCTTTTTGTAAAGAGCTCCATTATTAAGGTGCTCTGCAACAGAGAAGTTTAGTGAGATTGTGTATTACTGTGCACAACTTCTACCCTTCCCACAATGCACCTGTTGGCCCAACAGGTTCCTGCAGCCATATACCGTGACCAGCTGCGTTGATGTATGAGGTGTTGGAGCTGAAGCATGTGTCTGTTTGAAGGTGGTCATGGGTTTACTGATACGGACAGTTTAGGGATAGTTTACTGATATATTTTAGTCTTAGAGGCAATTTAATGATTACTCAATTGAAACTGGAATAGTGTGGATGAATCAGTATATACTGAACTGAGCTCATTTGAAATAAATGTGTATATTGTCTTTTTCCAACTGTGTTTCAATGAGGTGTGTGAAGAGATTACATTTGCACTGACTTACTATACCTATTGTGTGTGTGTGTGTGTGTGTGCAAAAGAAGCTGCTTTATAATCTTGGCATAACAGTAAATGTGTTGGAGTGTGTATTTATTTGACTTCTCAGCACGTCCCTCTTGATGTAACAGTTTACAGGCAGGTGCAGTCCTTACATTATTTTCCTAATTGTTAGCCTGCGTGTCACACACGTTTTGTTACAGACTCTTCCTTAGTGTTTATTTTCACAAGTTTTTTTTATTACACTGAAACTGTGTTCTAATGGTATATGAGAACTTTTAAAGAGTTTTTTAAAGAGTTTTCTTCTCTCTTCCTCTGTTCAAGCTCTCAGGGTTACTGTAGGGTCAAGGACATACTGAAACACTTGAACAGAGGCACTTGAAGTTCTTGCGAGTCTCATATGGTGCCAATTAGCAAGCCAACTTTCACTATCTCTGTTTTCTCATTGTGGGGGAGCTAATTACAGATGTGAGGGGGAGAGATAGAGAGAAAGACAGATAGAAAGAGAGAGGAGAGAAACCTTTCACTGAGCCAGAGAGTCCGACCCCAGACCAGCTCGCTTCCTCCATCTTGTATGCTCACGCCTGCGTTTCCCTCTTCTGCTCACCGCCGCAGGCTTCAGTGCGACTGCCAGCACAACACTTGTGGCCCGTCATGTGACCACTGTTGCCCCGGATTCAACCAGTTCCCGTGGAAACCAGCCACCACTTACAGCGCCAACGAGTGTGAAGGTGAGTATGTCCCCCCCGGTGGTTCGCCAGCACCCTTCGCTGAGGCGAACGTGGTTCCCGGGAGATTTGGTTTGTTTCCAGGAAGGAGGAGCAGAGGCCTCTCTGAGTGGGGAGATAAAGTTGACTGCCTGTTCCTTTCCCATGTGCTGCGTAGGAACGGATGTTTTTGGGGGACGTGGTTGTCAGCGGGGCCCCTGTAGTGCGCACACGTCTGTTAGAGAGTGACTGTCCTGACTACCCCAACTCACCCTAAGCTTCTAAATAAATTTGTATAGATATGTAATATCAATTCATATGAAGAGCCATTAATATGTCATCGCCCATGTCTCTAAACATTAAGAAGACACATCAGAATGGAAACTTCTCTGCTTTTGCAACAATGACAGTAAACATGTTGCTGTTTTTAGCTGTTCTGAGATCAGAGGGGTGTTATCTTAAGTAGGGTCCTAATGCTGGATGTAAGCGAGGGAGGCCTGTATCTAGGTCAGAGTAAGAGATGAGAGGATATGAGGGTCTGGCAGGGTAGAGCAGACTTCAGCTGCATGCTTACAGCTCACCAGCCATACACCCCTGGCTTCTCTCACCCACTGTAAAAATAGGACCACACGGCTCGAACGACACCCAGCGTGGGTGTGTGGGCCCTGAGGAACTTTACACCTATTTAAAAGGTCTCGGGGTGAGATATCCGTGATCCTTCCTTCAAGTCTTATCTCTGTTTCTCATAAATATAGACCCCAACCACACACTCTCACACACACACACGTGTGTTAGCAGACGTGTGTTGAGGAAAACCAGAGGGAGCCTGTCTGAGTGTAGCCGTGTCCTCCGTCCTGGGGTCACCGTGTCTGCCCTGGGGCCTGAACTCTGGCCACTCCGAGCCCCATGTTACTTGCTTGGTGCTTTTATTGCTGCCGTCATTACTGTCATTAGTGCAAGATAATGACAGCGTGTCTGGGGATCTGGTCCCTGCTGTTTGATCTTATTCCTGTGAGCTCTCACCTCAGACAGCCGCTTGGTGTCACCTTTGCTGTGCTCGTTTGTGAAATCTGCAATTATCAGACCCAGATCAGACAGTAGGGGCACATATTTAGTTTCTAGAATTATACGCATCTTAGGGGCAGATGTATTTATTATGTGTAGATGTTTCTTTGCGCTCATTTCGGTGTTAACTTGAATGTTACACTTGGTTTAAGTGCAGACCGCATGCCCTCTGGGCTCCGCCTGAATTACGTATTGAACCTGTGGGCGGGGCTTTGGTGCTTCTGTCTGCAGCATGCTACTGCCACGGACACGCCTTCGACTGCTACTACGACCCCGACGTGGACCAGAGGAGAGCCAGCCTGAATACGCAGGGGGAGTACGGGGGCGGCGGAGTGTGTATGGAGTGTCAGGTAGGCAAGCACACACACACACACACACACACACCCACAGGCAGAGATTGTACCAATGAAGTACTCAATTGCTGTGCTCCTGTGCCATGGTAGTACGCAGACGTGGACCGTGAATGTTAAATATGGCTCTGTGCTTTTACGCAGCACCACACCACAGGAGTCAACTGTGAACGCTGTGTGCCGGGGTACTACAGGTCACGTGACCACCCGCTGGAGTCCCCGTGGGCCTGCTCACGTGAGTGGCCGAGCACACAGGAATCTCCACCGGACTCTCAGTGCCAGAGAAATCTGGAGAGGCGTACAGAGATCTCTCACGTTCCATCTCACTTTGTCCGTCTGTCTCTCTTTCTCTCTCCGTCTGTCTCCCCGTGCAGAGTGTGAGTGTGAGTCCGAGTTTACGGACGGCACGTGTGAGGACCTGACTGGCCGCTGTTACTGCAGGCCCAACTACACCGGCAACAACTGTGACTCCTGCGCAGACGGATATGAGAACTTCCCTGCCTGCTACCGTAAGAGTGTGTGTGTGTGTGTTAATCTCCACTTCCTACCCCTATTTGCACTCTTCATCTAGATTCACCTCCTGTAAACATTTTTTTCAGTTAGTGATAGAATGTATTACAATGTATGAAGTGCTTATACAGATAATGCGTTTATCTCTTAATCCCCACGGGAGAATCTGGAGATGGCAGGAGGAGATTATGGATTATGGATTACTCCATTGTGTTCATGTTTGTGTCCAACAGCCGCCATCCCCTCCTTCCCTCCTAATTATAATGGAGAGGCCAGACCTGCAGGAGAGATCATCAGTAAGACTCACGCATCTCATGCCACGCCATTTCAAAAACCTTGTGTCTCTGTGATTCTAATGTTTGCGTGCGTGTGTGTGTGTGTGTGTGTGTGTGTGATGGTAGACTGTGAGTGCAATGCAGCGGGCACAGAGGGCAACTCGTGCCGGCCCGACCCGCACACACGCACATGTGTGTGTAAGGCTGGGTTCATGGGAGAGCACTGTGACACCTGTGTTCCTGGCTACTACGGCCTCAACTGCTACCGTAAGAGCTGCTTACTCACACACACACACACACACACACACATACACACACAGTGCAGTGACGTTTTATATCCTAATGGCTAGTAACGGAAAAGTGTGTGTGATATGTGGGTGTTTGGTGGGTGGGGGTGTCTGGATATATGGTGAGTTGAGGTATGTGTGTGTGGGTGTATGATGGGTTGAGGTGTGTGTGTGTGTGTGGTGGGTAGGGGTTTGTGTGTGTATATGAGCATCTGTGCATGCCATTAAGTGCCAGGACTACTAGTGAAGTACTAAGTCACTAGGTCAGCCTGTAAGTTTACAGTTCCTCTTTTGAGACACCAACAACTGAACAAACACACATAGACACACACACACATAAACACACTCACAGACTCTATCTCAAAAAAATGCAACACGTCTGAGAACAATGTGCCACCCACAAAGCACACACACACACACACACACACACACACTCAGGCTCGGTCTCCTTCTCTTCCCCTGCCCCAGGCTGTCAGTGCTCTGATACAGGCTCCCAGGACGGCCAGTGTGACGTGCTAACAGGACAGTGTATGTGTCGAAGTGGCTTCCAGGGCTTCGCGTGTGACCAGTGTGCACCCGGCTACTTCGACTACCCTCTGTGCCAGCGTGAGTGTGTGTGTGTGTGTGTGTGTGTGTGTGTGTGTGTGTGTGCCTGCCCTGCCCTGCCGGACGTACCCCATACAGGCGCTGCCAGGATACAAACAGCAGCCAAGCACCACACTGATCTGAAGCCTCATCACGTTTTGTTCACTGAATAAACATTTAATTAAGCCATCTCTTCTTTCTTTCCCCCTCTCTCCCTCTCCATCTGTCCCTCCCCCCTCTCTCTCTCTTTCTCTTTCTTCCCAGTATGTGGCTGTAGTTCTGTAGGCTCTGTGTCTGGAAGCTGTGACTCTAATGGTCAGTGTGTGTGTCAGCCAGAGTTCACTGGTCCTCGCTGTGGGGAGTGTCGCTCCGGCTTTCACTCTTATCCCAACTGCAAAGGTGAGAAAACACACACACACACACACACACCAACACTTAATACAGACACACACTCACACACATCTGCTGTCCACCTGCAAACCTCTGCTCTTAGAGCACTCGTTCAGCCCATTCCTCTAGCCACGTCTATCTGTTCCAACTCCTGACTGTTGTGACTACATTACCCAGAGTGCACCTGTGACCCACGGACATCGCTGGACTCTAGCTGCAGCGCGGCAGGGCACTGCCACTGCAAACCCAGCTACAGCGGCCCACGGTGCGAGGCCTGTGCTTCCGGCTACTACGGCTACCCCAGCTGCTCACGTGAGTCTCGCTTGAGTCTCATCGCTGCTGAGTGGACACAGCCAAAGCAGGGCTTATGAGCGTTTGCCACATGTAGGTTATGTGCGATAACAGGTAACATGGACTGTAAAGGTAAATATGGGTCCCTCCCTCCCTCCCCCAGCCTGCCGGTGCTCGGTGGAGGGTTCCCGCTTCAGCGCGTGTGACCCCGTCTCAGGACAGTGCGCTTGCCTGCCCAACATCGTGGGTCAGAGGTGCGACGCATGCAGCGCTGGATCCTACGGCTTCCCCCTCTGCCAAGGTGCTCTTGCGTGCAGACGTCAGGCAGGGCTAAGCTCACCGTCACGGCCCCAACACGCTTCCTCTGCCAGTTTGTTCATTTCTTTCTCTCTCTCTCTTTCCCCCCCGTTTTTGACGGAAACCAGTTGACACTTGTAATCCCGTCGGCTCTGTGGACAACGCGATCTTGCCCACTGTGGTGAGTACGACAGCTTCATTCCTGCCAATCAAACGATCAACCTTGTGATAGTTCCAGCAGTTGTACCTGGTCTGATTGGCCGCACCCTGCTGTCACTCATTCCCCAGGGCTCCTGTCAGTGCAAGCCTTATGTGGAGGGCATGGCCTGCGACCAATGCAAGCCCCTCTACTGGAACCTGTCCCCTGACACGGAGTACGGCTGCTCGAGTAAGACACGCCCCCATCCCCAAGACACGCCCCCACACGTACCACAGGCTGACCCCACAGCAGCTAGCGTGCAAGGGCTGTGTGTGAAACGGCGATGTTGTAATGTGGTGGTAGTTCAAGAGCTGGTCTGACTGTTGTTGTGTGCTGCCTGTTGCCTAGGTTGCGGGTGTAACACAGCAGGGACGCTGAGTGAGGTGGCAGAGTGCGCACAGGTGAGTGGCGGGTGACGTCTCCCAGGTAACTTCAGCAAGACGACAGCAGCAGAAGATGAGAATCAGAATCCCGTTTCTTCAGCAGCATTCGTCAGGTTCAGGAGTTTGGTGTGTCAGGTTCAGGAGTTTGGTGTGTCAGGTTCAGGAGTTTGGTGTGTCAGGTTCAGGAGTTTGGTGTGTCAGGTTCAGGAGTTTGGTGTGTCAGGTTCAGGAGTTTGGTGTGTCAGGTTCAGGAGTTTGGTGTGTCAGGTTCAGGAGTTTGGTGTGTCAGGTTCAGGAGTTTGGTGTGTCAGGTTCAGGAGTTTGGTGTGTCAGGTTCAGGAGTTTGGTGTGTCAGGTTTAGGAGTTTGGTGTGTCAGGTTCAGGAGCTTGGTGTGTAAGGGTCAGGAATGTGATTTGTCAGGTTCAGGAGTTTGGTATTATGGAAACTGCTTGACAGATGTTAAAGAGGCCTGTGGGGTGTGTGTGTGTGTGTGTGTTACCAGAGCAACGGGCAGTGCTACTGCAAACCCAACGTGTGCAGTGGAACGTGTGCAGTTTGTAAGGACGGCTACTTCAGCCTGCACAAACACAGCTACTTTGGGTGCCACGGTAAGACCTACAACACAGAAATTATCAGTGAATGATCAGTAAACGCTGTCTGACGCAGACCCCATAACTCGTGTGTGTGTGTGTGTGTCCAGGTTGTCAGTGTGATATCGGTGGCTCTGTTGCTCTGTCCTGTGAGGAGAGGAGTGGGAGATGCAGGTGCAGGCCCAACGTGGAGGGACCCAAATGCAACCAGTGCGTCTGACCTTCAACCCCTGCCCCATCTCCCACTGGCATAACCAAACTACGCTAAGACAAAGCCAAATGTTCATCTGAACCACATTTCCCAGAGTACCTGGGAATCTGTCCCAGCACCACAGTAACTCTTGTTTCCCAGGCCGCGTCCGGACCACTATTTCTCGGACCTGCACCACCTGAAGTTCGAGGTGGAGGACGGCACCATGCTGGACGGCCGCTCGGTGCGCTTCGGCTACAACCCGCTGGAGTTCGAGGGCTTCAGCTGGAGAGGCTACGCCCTGATGTCTCCCATTCAGGTCAGAAGAGTCCAGCAGACTCCTCCAGCTGACAGAGTGGAATAGCAGCAATGGATGAGTGTTCCTACGTGCCGTTGTACATCTTAATTAATGTTAGCGGTAGTGGAAACCCATATCCATATTGGTCAGAAATGTTGTCCTCACTGACGTCCATATGCAGAAGCTTTCATGCATGCCGAATACTCCAGACGCTCTCTGATTGCTTTGCTGGTGGCTCTGATTAATGGCAGCTTGGCCTGTGTGTGGCTTTGTGCGAATGATGCTAGGAATGTTGCGTTTGGTAGATCGTGTTGATTGGCTGATGTGATTGGCTGGGTGATCTTATGCTGGTGGTGGCTTTAAGGAAAGGCTTTGTACTCCCCCCTCTCTCTGTCTGGGCGCATTCTCTTGCCCTGTAGCCACGGTTGCTGGTTGAGGTGGTTATCGGCTCCCCAGATCTGTTCCACGTGGTGTTGCGCTATGTTAACCGCGGAAACGTGGCCGTCCAGGGGCGGATCTCGGTGGTGGATGACAGCAGGAGCTTCCTGTGCGGGAACTGTAAGTCACGCCCCTCCTGCCTCTCCTCCAGTTCTGCTTTCCTTCCCCTCTCTCTTCCTTACTTCGTGCCCCCACCTGGTCCTCTTGCTCTCGCAGGCTTATTGGCTGGTGTCCCACTGACCCAAAGCTTAGAATCTTTTTGATTGGTTTGGCTGCTGTGGCTCCTCCCCTCCAGACCAGTCCCCAGAACTACAATCCAGATACATAAACCTAGACACCTAAGCTACCTTGATCCCCCAAACCAGGTCTTTAACATAGACCTTTGCTATATACCTCCCCTCCCCATCCCTCTCTCCCTCTCTCCCTCCCTCCTCCCCTGCTTCCCCTTCCCCTACTCTTTCTACCTCAGAACGCGGTTAAATTGACGGTGCACGTGAGTGAGGCGGACATGTATCTCACACGCTTCATCCTCAGATATGTAAACACTGAGGCTGCCGTCTCCCACGGCAAAATCACAGCCTATCAGAACAGCAGGAGAGGTACGTCTGACTGCTGCCATAGCCAATGACAATATGGGACTATCAGCTGTTTCCTGTCTT